>CM060915.1:549970076-550425076 GCA_030737875.1 Allium sativum | reverse complement strand
CAGAAGAAATGTTCTTTCATCGATTGGTTATTCCTCTCCGTTCGTATCTCCAACTCCAATTTCGGTCTCAATTAGTTCACAAGATTGAATGGCCACTTTTTTTTATTATATTAATTCCTCGCTATTTTGATTATGGTTCTGATTCAACGACTACCAATTATTTACCAAGGTTGAAGTACCTCCATATTCCGCTGAGTAGGATTCGACAATGGACTTGAGTCAATGATTCGAAAACGCATGTTTCTAGCGATTCACATGGTATCATCAAATGATACAAGTCTTGGATAAGAATCTACAACGCACTACGCCGTCTGGGGGCTTTACCGGGATTAACTAGTAAAAGATCTAGATCCGGAAGTGATCTTAAAAACCCCTTTGTGGATGACATTATGATCTTCTCAAAGGTCGTCGCTCAACGGATAAAAGTTACTCTAGGGATAACAGGCTGATCCTAAAAGTTGTAAGCTGTGTTCGGGGGGGAGTCATTGTCTATCGTTGGCCTCTATGGTAGAATCAGCTTGGAATGAAAGAAATTCCGAATCAGCTTTGTCATCAAAAGTTGCATAAGAACCACCAGGATTTTATTCCTGTGACCCATCTACTTCGACCGAACCAAGCAGGTAGGCGAGATTTTTCTATGAAAAATACGAATCGGAGTTTGAAATGGTCCAATGGGAGCAAGAATTTACAGGAACATTTGGAACATTTCGTTTCTGAACAGAAGAACCGTTTTCAAGTAGTGTTCGATCGATTAGAAAAGAACCTAGGAAGGAGCAAGTAAGATTTTTATCCCCAAATATCGCTTACATCCCCAAACTCAACATCGACTTGTTTGTTCAATCAATTGGTACCAAATTCTTCTTTGAAACGGCGCAATTAATATACTGGGGGAAGGTTCTTATTATATATTTTTTTCGAAGAAGAATTAGGCCAAAAATTAGGATACATTCTGGGAAAATGAAACTTCCGTATTCGACCTGACCTATGAGCTTCTGGGCGAAACTATGGCCAGACCTGCTCGCTTGATAGAGTCTGACATGTATTCATAAAAAATGAATTCGTCCCCATTAACCGCTCGGGCATCGACCCAGGAAGAATTCTTTATATGCTTATTGATAATCTATGATCAACTTCCTTTCGTAGTACCCTACCCCAGGCGCTCAAACGGATATCAATTATAGGTCAACTATCCGGGGGCGAAGGAAAAATACTTCTAAAACGAATCTGTTCGAAAAAGAAGAAATAGTATTTGTCTAGAAATAAAGAAACTCTTTTCCTTGGGCCGGACGGAGATTGGCCCTCGAGTGCAAAGGCATAAGGGAGCTTGACTGCAAGACCCACCCGTCGAGCAGGGACGAAAGTCGGCCTTAGTGATCTGTATGTTATGGCAAGCGGCCCACGGGTTCCCAGTATATTAATTGGGGCAGGCAATTTCTTGATTCAGAGTGTCAGTTGGTTCAACCAGAGGCGTGGCAGAAGTCTTTACTGTTTCTCCAGGGAAATATGTTGATAGGCTCAGTTTTGCCGAGCCTTTACGGCTCAGAAAACTGAGCCTATGGCTCAATTTTTCAGAGCTTATAGGCTCAGAAAAATTGAGCCTATGGCTCAGTTTTTCTGAGCCATAACAGTTTTTCTGAGCCTTATGGCTCAGAAAAACTGAGCCATAGAAAATGAGCAGCTCAGATAGAATCGAACTTTTGATTGACCGGGGCACTAGCCCCGCCTTCGGCATCCCCCTCCTTGCGGTTAAGGTAACGACTTCGGGCATGGCCAGCTCCCGTAGTGTGACGGGCGAAGCATTCGTTGACTTTGGCATAGATTAGGTCCCCGGATTAGTTCCTATTGAAATAGGATCTACACAAGGAAAAGGGACTCGCTTTTGCTACGGCTCCGGTGGGTTCCCTTAACCAAGCCGGGGAGGCCTGAGAGACGGTGGTTTACCCTGTGGTGGATGTCAGCAACCCCTACCTCCTTTAACACTGAGTGGTCATTTAGGGGCCTTAGCTGGTGATCCGGGCTGTTTCCCTCTCGATGATGAAGCTAACGGAAAAATAAAGTTCAACGAGTATTTGGTTCATCCCACACGTACCCGTCACGGGCATCCTGATGAACCTGGGTTTGGTGAATGAAAGTTGGCATGTAATAGGACTCCCAGTTACTGCACGCGATCGTATAATGAGCCAGATGCGGATGAAATTCAAACTGCTGCGCTTACGGAATTTTGAGTCTTTTTTCTCAATTTAGTTAATTATTTAACTTTCATTCTGGGGTGACGGAGGGATCGTACCATTCGAGCCTTTTTTTCATGCTTTTACGAGCGATAGAGTCGTTTCGCTATCTAAAGTCTATGTAACACCCCACCTCCGCTAGGGTCACTCACAAGGAAATGCACTAGCTTTGGAAGGGTGTTAAACGAGGTAAACATGCATAAAGATATCACAAGACAGAACATATAAAACAGCGGAAGTAAAACAAATTTCATTACATTATAAAATAATAAGGTCTAAAACCTTTTTACATCAGAATACATCAAAACCTGTCTTGCAATAGTAAAGAAGCATAAACCATTTCAAAAATTATTCCCCAAGTAAAATAGTAAAGTAGCCATAGCCAAGAAAAGTCCAAGCCATCCATGATGACCTTCAAGCAGAAGAGGTCCGAACTAACAACAGTATTTCCTCCTTGTAACCTGGGGGGGAAACGGAAGACAAGAAGCGAAAGAAAACGGGGTCAGTCATAAAGACTGGTAAGCCCTATCTACTATCAGTATATAAACTAGTAAAGTTAACTGGCATGAGGAACTGAGATGAACATAAGTATGATGACAAGATAGATAAGCTAAACCAAAATAACAGGATGAACTACTGTACCAAGATAAACAAGTGTGTCATGATAAACTACGGTGTCAAGATAAGTCAAGGTATCACATCGTCAGGTTTCTATCAAGTACAATATCGCAAGGTATCTATCATGTATATTCGCTCTGCACCTCCCGTACTAGTATCCCGGCCCGTGTCACGTGTTAACTATGAATGTCTCTTGCCCAATGTCATGTAATGGTCCATGTCATCCTAATATATCGTATATGTAGGCTTCCTGACTCGTATGATTCTTTCCATGCATAAGTTCAATCCTTTGCCGTAGGCCGTACGGGCTTTCTTATGTAAATCTATACCACTTCGACGTAGTTCCATGATCCTTGAGATCGTTTTGGACTGTCCCCCTAGATCTGGTTATGTTTTCTTACCATGAACTATCACGCGCTCAACTAGGATTTATGCCACCTAGGACCACTAGGGATTATGCTACCTAATGAACGTTTTTGTATCTAGGTTTGGGTTTTAAGCCACCAAGGACTACTAGGGATTATGCCACCCGTCAACCACGCCCTTTGTCACACGTATGAATCGTGAATCGTTTTCCATGTCTAGACGCACATGTATCTCAATATGCCATCCGAGTTCCGTGCCAGGGCAAATCAAGAAATACGGAACTTGGTCGGGAGCTTTAAGTCATCTGCCGGTGCAGATATCAAGGTCTGTTTTTGTATCCGTGGCTATGGTCCCACGTGACCCCTCCCTCAACTACTGAAAGGCAATCCAAGAAAAATCATGTATGAGAACCACATCCCGGCCCCACTATGCCCCACTTTCCTATTGGCCAACCTCACCCATGACTCGATAGCAAGAACATGGTATGTTGGAAGTTCTCTGCCTTTCCGTTCGTACACGATTGACCAAAGATGGTAGGTAGTCGGCGACGTGCTATCCAGGGCAAAAACAAGTATCGTCGACTCCACGCTAATCCAACCCAGTCTTTAGGTCGCTCGCATAGCAACCAAGGCATACTCTTGGCTCTTCTACCGCAGACCTTAACCTCTGTGAGGCCGGGTTTCATGGACCATCTTCCACCTCACAGAGGGATACCAAGAGTACCCTCACGTCCCCTGAAGCTACCGCTTCGCCACCCAGTTCGCTGAAGCTTTTTATCTAAGTCAGATAAGTTGCTCTTCCTCGTATGCTAAGCGATGACCTACCGTATCAGGTTACTCATCTATTTATGAACTAGTCCCATGTCCTTGGCTAAGAATTATTACTTAGTTATTCTTTATGATTTTCAACCTAGTCCCCTGAGCTAGGGTTTTGTCAAATGGGTTAAGTGTTGTCATTCAAGTTCATGACTTAACCCACCCACGAATCATGTCAAGGTTGGCTAAGTACTCAAGTTCAAGGCTTAGCCCTACAAGTTGGTTAAGTGTACCAAGAAGCTCATGACTTAACCCTATCAAGTCAAATTGGTTAAGTATTTATTTGTCTTAACCCTATCAGATTATTGTGTTAGATTGATTAAGCATAGATTATCTTAATCCCATCAGATTATCGAGTCGGATTGGTTAAGTATGGGTTAGCTTAACCCCATCCACTAATCGTATTACAATGGTTAAGTATATTTAAAAGGTCTTGTGACTTAACCCTATCAGGTCCGCATATTAGATTGGTTAAGTATATGTTACTTAACCTCATCAAATCATCATGTATAATTGGTTAAGTATAAGTTACTTAACCCCATTAAATTTATCATGTTAAGTTGGTTAAGTATCAGTTACTTAACCTCATTGAATTACCAAGTTTAGATTGGTTAAGTATTTAACTTAACCCCATCGAATTACCGTGCTTAGATTAGTTAAGTGAAGGTTACTTAACCCCATCTAATTACCGTGTTTAGATTAGTTAAGTCTAAGTTACTTAACCCCATCTAATTACCAAGTCGGATTAGTTAAGTGTAAATTACCTAACCCCACCGAATTTACCGTGTTAGATTAGTTAAGTATGGATTACTTAACCCCATCTAATTACCAAGTCGGATTAGTTAAGTGTAAATTACTTAACCCCATTCCCTAATTGTCTTATATGGTTAAGTGTCATTAAGGAACCAAGTCCGGTTTAACTTAACCTACCCATTCGTGTCATATCGGTTAAGTGTCATTAATCAAAATTACTTAACCTTTTCATGTGGCATTAATTAGATTAATGCACCCCAACCTCTCACATTAGACTTTGTTGTGGTTACTAGTTAAGCCGGGATGGTCCAGGTAGATTTACACCACAACCTAGTCTAACCTCAGGTTTTAAGTGCTATGTGACCAACTACTCACATTGGGTCCTATTGTTTGTAGCCACTAGTTAAGCCGGGCGGGTCCGGGTAGATTTATGCTACAAACTCAACCCAACCTCGAGTTGGCCACTTTCATGTTTGGTCTAGTGTCATATTACACTTACAACCCATACACGTCTAGTTTTCAAGTTCCATGTTCATAGCCAAAATTACATGTTGTCATGTTTATACCAATTTGCCCCAAGTCGTGTTTCATGTCATTAAAGTTTACCCATAATGTTACCCCAACGCTTTTAAACTCGCATATACATTCGCAACAACGCATAATGGATTTAAGAAGGAACTTAGCAAAAGCATGACAAAAAGGGTATAAGGCCACAAGTTAATCATGGTGGCATATGAGGCATAAATGTGTTCATTAACTTGCATGTTACATTGTTAAGCCTCAAAAACATGCATAACCCCAAAACTTAGTATATAGGTGAATCATGGTGATAGATGACATAGAAAAATGGCTAGAAGTTCGCATATGGCATTCTATGCAAGTTAACTTAAGGGATAAGAGAGTTCTTATGTTGCATAATGCAACATTTCAACATAAAGCTTATAGCTTTTAGCCCACAAAATCAAGGTGATAACTTTACGAATATGCATAGGATAAATCTACACATAACATGATAGTTTCTAAGCATGTAACCTACTCAAGTTCAAACCCAAAACTTGCAACATGAACATTTAACTTCATAGTTAATATCTAAGAGTAGGAGGGGGCTTACAATGCTATGAAGGCACAAATCAATATATGAAAAGATTGAGACGAAGCCACACTAGCAAAAACCCCAAATCAATAAGCTCCAATAAAACCCTTGAGAAAATAATTAGAAAGATCCTTGCTTTGGTGAAGATTTTCCTTGAAATCAAGTTTACAAGCTCTCATATGAACATAGAAACTCTCATACACTCATATGATCATGTAATCTCTCATGTGAATGAAGATAGAATTTATGACAAGAGGATGGAGGCCATGACTAAATATTTTGGCATAGTTTAGTTGTAGGATCAATTTATGAGAGTTTTAGATTAGGTTAGGGGTCTTTTTATAGAAGATTAGGATAGTTTAGGCCATAGGATAAACCCTAGTTTAGATCCTAGCCATCTAAATCCATCACAAGCCAACAAACTATACCCAAAGCATGTCTTGGGGAAGAAGTCAAGTGTAGGAACCATTTAGGGCCTTTAGATCAACCCTAGAGTCAACCCGGACCATCAAAACTCATCCCGGGCCTCAAAAATGGGTTCTGGGCCACCCCAGGCCGACCAGGTTGACCTGTACAGGGGGAAGTCGACACTACAGTCAACACAAGGGGGGCAGGTCGACTTGGGTGTCGACACTACAGTCGACACGGGTCAGTCTGCCAGAAAGTCTGCTGAAATCTTGTTTTGGCCATATCTTGGTCATACGGACTCTGATTTTCGAAAACTCGGACTCTATTTCACGTATTTTTCCGAGACGAACGCAATGGTGATGTCCGTTTTACCTAATTCTAATTTAAAATTTAATTCTGCCTTGATTTCTTGTTTTAACGTGTTGTTAAAATTCGGGTTGTTACATTCTCCCCTCCTTAAAGGATTTCGTCCCCGAAATCTCCAAGTTAGGAAGAACGTATCCTACCATCCATCATCCATCATCCATCTACTCAAAACATCATCCACAAGCAACCATTGTCCTTAAGAGATTTCTAATGCTTTATGAATGTATGCAAGACGTGTGTGTACATGTTCCTTAGCTAATGCTAATGATCAGGCCTGAATGATCTTTCTAATGCAAATTATGTTTAGTGCCGTGAATCTAACATGTATGCAAATAGTCCTATATATACACTATATGCGTGCACAAACATTCATTCATATGCAACATCCGCATGATAACACCTTCAATTTCATTCATAAACAAGTATAAATACTCCTGCATATGCAATATGAAATGTGACCGAATCGAGCTAGTATCTAATGTGTATTCGCGCGTCCACGAGCAACCACTTGCAACCATTTGCAACCATATCAATCATAACATGTTTCAAATACATGTTTACATCCATAGGGTTCTACCTAGGGTTCCCTGAAACAGGATCGAGAAGATAAACAAGACAAACTCCTTATGGGGTTTGTAACAGAAATAGGATTGAAAACAGGACAGAGAGGATATCCATAACAGATGGCATACAAGTAAGCCCTACAGGAAAATAGGGATCGAGGATATACTCTTAAAAAAAGAGATATGATGAGCGTATCTAGTCTTCGATCTTCAAAGCCGAATTTCCTTGAGCTTAATTCCATTGTGCCTTAACCATCTTTTAACTTCATGCCTTCGTAGCTTTTTAATTCCTATTTCCAAAGTATGAGTTGGAACTCATTTCATCGTCGCCTCTTGTTCCACTTTTACTTGTTCTTTTCTAGTATACTTGGCTCAATCTTAAC
Source organism: Allium sativum (assembly GCA_030737875.1). Lineage (NCBI taxonomy): Eukaryota > Viridiplantae > Streptophyta > Magnoliopsida > Asparagales > Amaryllidaceae > Allium > Allium sativum. The sequence goes on along the minus strand of CM060915.1, from coordinate 550,417,483 downwards.
CGCGTACTCATGGTCTCACGTAAGCTTTCCAAAATCCGCTAGTGAATCTTGGATCTCGTTTACCTACTAAGAGGTATTCCACGCAGAAGAACTTTCCCTTGAAAACAACCGATGCCAGCCATGTTGCCCAGTGTACTTACTAGGATGATTCCTACAGCCCATGCTTAAGCAGAATGAACCATCCGCCTTGCTGGCGAACATTACTCGATCGGATCGAAGATTTCCGATAAATGCATCAAAAGATTCTAGGTAACTAACCATGACAGAACTCGTAAGGTTACACGAGACTTCGAGGGTATTACCAAGGTAAGTTAAGAGTTTAACTACCCTCCTTTCAAAACCGAGAATGGCATCCCTTGCTGGATAACCACTTCATCCCTAGAATCCATCCATAGCCGAGACATGTCATTCTCAAATCCAAACAAGTCATGAATAAATGGACCGATTCCTCAACAAGATCTGAGGCAAAAGTGGGATCCTCTACCGCGCTAGTACTAAGGTGCAGAGACTCAACTATCGAAGCAGACTTAAATGATGCGATGATCAAAATAAGGTCCTGACGGGATGTTAGGAAAGAAAAGCTAAATCTTTAACAAGATCGTTACCCTCCTTCAGAGGTACACTAGAAATGAGAGCGTACAATTTCCCCCTCAGTGATCTTGTCCTTATTCCATGATACTTAACTATCCGTCCCGTTTTACCATGCCTAAGATATTCTCTCGTCATGGGTTTTATTGTTCATCTTTCTCCCTCCTTTGAGGATTAAGCCGTACCAACAAGTTTCTTATCCTTGAGCTCGTATCCTTTATCCTTGCTCTTACTATCCTTTCTTGTATAACTCTAAAATGGGTCTCCCGAGAACCACCTCCATCGTACGGGAAACATTTACGTAGCTAGAAAAAAATTAGTCGCAGTAAAACTACTATGACTACAGATGGAGGAAAGAAAGGAAAAGAGATTCAATCAAGGAAACAAGGATAGTGCTAATGGCCTTTGGGGAATAGCCTTTAAAAACTTTTCTTGAAAAATGCTTCTTTGTAAACAGTTTTCAAATAGTTTTCAGAAGGTTTTAAATTTTTTTGCCCAGTCTGGTAACCTTCTGCTCTGATATCAAATGTAACACCCCACCTCCGCTAGGGTCACTCACAAGGAAATGCACTAGCTTTGGAAGGGCGTTAAACGAGGTAAACATGCATAAAGATATCACAAGACAGAACATATAAAACAGCGGAAGTAAAACAAATTTCATTACCTTATAAAATAATAAGGTCTAAAACCTTTTTACATCAGAATACATCAAAACCTGTCTTGCAATAGTAAAGAAGCATAAACCATTTCATAACTTATTCCCCAAGTAAAATAGTAAAGTAGCCATAGCCAAGAAAAGTCCAAGCCATCCATGATGACCTTCAAGCAGAAGAGGTCCGAACTAACAACAATATTTCCTCCTTGTAACCTGGGGGGAAACGGAAGACAAGAAGCGAAAGAAAACGGGGTCAGTCATAAAGACTGGTAAGCCCTATCTACTATCAGTATATAAACTAGTAAAGTTAACTGGCATGAGGAACTGAGATGAACATAAGTATGATGACAAGATAGATAAGCTAAACCAAAATAACAAGATGAACTACTGTACCAAGATAAACAAGTGTGGCATGATAAACTACGGTGTCAAGATAAGTCAAGGTATCACATCGTCAGGTTTCTATCAAGTACAATATCGCAAGGTATCTATCATGTATATTCGCTCTGCACCTCCCGTACTAGTATCCCGGCCCGTGTCATGTGTTAACTATGAATGTCTCTTGCCCAATGTCATGTAATGGTCCATTTCATCCTAATATATCGTATATGTAGGCTTCCTGACTCGTATGATTCTTTCCATGCATAAGTTCAGTCCTTTGCCGTAGGCCGTACGGGCTTTCTTATGTAAATCTATACCACTTCGACGTAGTTCCATGATCCTTGAGATCGTTTTGGACTGTCCCCCTAGATCTGGTTATGTTTTCTTACCATGAACTATCACGCGCTCAACTAGGATTTATGCCACCTAGGACCACTAGGGATTATGCTACCTAATGAACGCTTTCGTATCTCGGTTTGGGTTTTAAGCCACCTAGGACTACTAGGGATTATGCCACCCGTCAACCACGCCCTTTGTCCCACGTATGAATCGTGAATCGTTTTCCATGTCTAGACGCACATGTATCTCAATATGCCATCCGAGTTCCGTGCCACGACAAATCAAGAAATACGGAACTTGGTCGGGAGCTTTAAGTCATCTGCCGGTGCAGATATCAAGGTCTGTTTTTGTATCCGTGGCTATGGTCCCACGTGACCCCTCCCTCAACTACTGAAAGGCAATCCAAGAAAAATCATGTATGAGAACCACATCCCGGCCCCACTATGCCCCCACTTTCCTATTGGCCAACCTCACCCATGACTCGATAGCAAGAACATGGTCTGTTGGAAGTTCTCTGCCTTTCCGTTCGTACACGATTGACCAAAGATGGTAGGTAGTCGGCGACGTGCTATCCAGGGCAAAAACAAGTATCGTCGACTCCACGCTAATCCATCCCAGTCTTTAGGTCGCTCGCATAGCAACCAAGGCATACTCTTGGCTCTTCTACCGCAGACCTTAACCTCTGTGAGGCCGGGTTTCATGGACCATCTTCCACCTCACAGAGGGATACCAAGAGTACCCTCATGTCCCCTGAAGCTACCGCTTAGCCACCCAGTTCGCTGGAGCTTTTTATCCAAGTCAGATAAGTTGCTCCTCCTCGTATGCTAAGCGATGACCTACCGTATCATGTTACTCATCTATTTATGAACTACTCCCATGTCCTTGGCTAAGAATTATTACTTAGTTATTCTCTATGATTTTCAACCTAGTCCCCTGAGCTAGGGTTTTGTCAAATGGGTTAAGTGTTGTCATTCAAGTTCATGACTTAACCCGCCCACGAATCATGTCAAGGTTGGCTAAGTACTCAAGTTCAAGGCTTAGCCCTACAAGTTGGTTAAGTGTACCAAGAAGCTCATGACTTAACCCTATCAAGTCAAATTGGTTAAGTATTTATTTGTCTTAACCCTATCAGATTATTGTGTTAGATTGATTAAGCATAGATTATCTTAATCCCATCAGATTATCGAGTCGGATTGGTTAAGTATGGGTTAGCTTAACCCCATCCACTAATCGTATTACAATGGTTAAGTATATTTAAAAGGTCTTGTGACTTAACCCTATCAGGTCCGCATATTAGATTGGTTAAGTATATGTTACTTAACCTCATCAAATCATCATGTATAATTGGTTAAGTATAAGTTACTTAACCCCATTAAATTTATCAAGTTAAGTTGTTTAAGTATCGGTTACTTAACCTCATTGAATTACCAAGTTTAGATTGGTTAAGTGTTTAACTTAACCCCATCGAATTACCGTGCTTAGATTAGTTAAGTGAAGGTTACTTAACCCCATCTAATTACCGTGTTTAGATTAGTTAAGTCTAAGTTACTTAACCCCATCTAATTACCAAGTCGGATTAGTTAAGTGTAAATTACCTAACCCCACCGAATTTACCGTGTTAGATTAGTTAAGTATGGATTACTTAACCCCATCTAATTACCAAGTCGGATTAGTTAAGTGTAAATTACTTAACCCCATCCCCTAATTGTCTTATATGGTTAAGTGTCATTAAGGAACCAAGTCCGGTTTAACTTAACCAACCCATTCTTGTCATATCGGTTAAGTGTCATTAATCAAAATTACTTAACCTTTTCATCTGGCATTAATTAGATTAATGCACCCCAACCTCTCACATTAGACTTTGTTGTGGTTACTAGTTAAGCCGGGCGGGTCCGGGTAGATTTACACCACAACCTAGTCTAACCTCGGGTTTAAGTGCTATGTGACCAACTACTCACATTGGGTCCTATTGTTTGTAGCCACTAGTTAAGCCGGGCGGGTCCGGGTAGATTTATGCTACAAACTCAACCCAACCTCGAGTTGGCCACTTTCATGTTTGGTCTAGTGTCATATTACACTTACAACCCATACACGTCTAGTTTTCAAGTTCCATGTTCATAGCCAAAATTACATGTTGTCATGTTTATACCAATTTTCCCCAAGTCGTGTTTCATGTCATTAAAGTTTACCCATAATGTAACCCCAACGCTTTTAAACTCGCATATACATTCGCAACAACGCATAATGGATTTAAGAAGGAACTTGGCAAAAGTATGACAAAAAGGGTATAAGGCCACAAGTTAATCATGGTGGCATATGAGGCATAAATGTGTTCATTAACTTGCATGTTACATTGTTAAGCCTCAAAAACATGCATAACCCCAAAACTTAGTATATAGGTGAATCATGGTGATAGATGACATAGAAAAATGGCTAGAAGTTCGCATATGGCATTCTATGCAAGTTAACTTAAGGGATAAGAGAGTTCTTATGTTGCATAATGCAACATTTCAACATAAAGCTTATAGCTTTTAGCCCACAAAATCAAGGTGATAACTTTACGAATATGCATAGGATAAATCTACACATAACATGATAGTTTCTAAGCATGTAACCTACTCAAGTTCAAACCCAAAACTTGCAACATGAACATTTAACTTCATAGTTAATATCTAAGAGTAGGAGGGGGCTTACAATGCTATGAAGGCACAAATCAATATATAAAAAGATTGAGACGAAGCCACACTAGCAAAAACCCCAAATCAATAAGCTCCAATAAAACCCTTGAGAAAATAATAAGAAAGATCCTTGCTTTGATGAAGATTTGCCTTGAAATCAAGTTTAGAAGCTCTCATATGAACATAGAAACTCTCATACACTCATATGATCATGTAATCTCTCATGTGAATGAAGATAGAATTTATGACAAGAGGATGGAGGCCATGACTAAATATTTTGGCATAGTTTAGTTGTAGGATCAATTTATGAGAGTTTTAGATTAGGTTAGGGGTCTTTTTATAGAAGATTAGGATAGTTTAGGCCGTAGGATAAACCCTAGTTTAGATCCTAGCCATCTAAATCCATCACAAGCGAACAAACTAGACGCAAAGCATGTCTTGGGGAAGAAGTCAAGTGTAGGAACCATTTAGGGCCTTTAGATCAACCCTAGAGTCAACCCGGACCATCAAAACTCATCCCGGGCCTCAAAAATGGGTTCTGGGCCACCCCAGGCCGACCAGGTTGACCTGTACAGGGGGGAAGTCGACACCACAGTCGACACAAGGGGCGGCAGGTCGACTTGGGTGTCGACACTACAGTCGACACGGGTCAGTCTGCCAGAAAGTCTGCTGAAATCTTGTTTTGGCCATATCTTGGTTATACGGACTCCAATTTTCGAAAACTCGGACTCTATTTCGCGTATTTTTCCGAGACAAACGCAATGGTTATGTCCATTTTACCTAATTCTAATTTAAAATTTAATTCTGCCTTGATTTCTTGTTTTAACGTGTTGTTAAAATTCGGGTTGTTACAGTCTAAGCCCTTAAAAGACCGCCCCGAGGAAGAAGAAGAAGAAGTGGAAGCAATTGGGAATCATACTCTATGGACAAAGAATCGGGCTTGTGATATGACTCATAAGCAAGTCCCCATCACCAGTCGGCAAGAATAATGAGTTTGTGGATTCCGAACAGTTATGATAACTGACGGTAATAAGATAGCAATTACTACCCAAGAAGTGATAAGTACTTGAGCATGAATTTGTAAACCATCATACTTGCTGACCAACGATGAACTGATTGAATTAACCAACCGAAGTTAGCTTCAGTCATTGTGTATTGAACAAGAGGATTAGAGCACGTGGCTACGAACCACGGTGTCGGGGGTTCGAATCCCTCCTCGCCCACAACCGGCCGTGAAAGAGGCTTGCTTCTTCTTGACTTGGTCTGCATCTAACTTGAAGAATCAGCGGATGAGTTGTGGTTAGGGGTGAAATGCCACTCGAACCCAGAGCTAGCCCATTCCATTTCGACAAAAGACCGTACCCAAGTTCAATAGCGCCTTATTTCTTTCCCCACTGAAAAAATGTTATCGCTGCTCGTGCCGTAAGGTGTTGGGTTAAGTCTCCCAATGAGCGCAACCCTCGTGTTTAGTTGCCACCATTGAGTGTGGAACCCTGAACAGACTGCCGGAGGTAATTGGATTCTAATTCATATTAAGACTAAGATAAAAAAATATTAAGACTAAGCGAGGAATGGGCCAGACCTGGTCATTTCTCAAGAACAATAGCTAAAGGCCCCGATACTACCACTTGGATCTGGGCCAACATCGAGGTGCCAAACCTTCCCGTCGATGTGAACTCTTGGGGAAGATCAGCCTGTTATCCCTAGAGTGAATCAACAAAGTTTGCGTAGAGCCGGATCAAAGTGTAATTACCATTCCGAAGCATCTTAATCTTAAGTTTCCTATTTATTTTTATTGAAAAAATTCAATTATTGATTCACTATTCATTAACCCATAGTGCGATTATGGTTTTTTACACATTTGAATGAAGTAACGAATTCTCCATTCTTTTTCCTATTCAAAGATCAGCCCTTTGCGTTAAAAGATATATTCTGGAATCTGAGTTACAGGACAACTTAGGGTTCAAATGGTTATTATAGTAAAGACTAGTTGAATTGCACTCATGGATTTACCGATCTAATGGTTTTCCATGTATCTCGTCTGGCCATCAAAAGTTGTGTGATACCTAATAGTCTAAAATAGAGGTGCGTAGCTCGGAATCTTACTCTAGCAGCCTCTAATTTCACTCTTTTTCTACAATCACTGGTGTAACATAATTGGCAGATGTAAGGGGCTCAAATTCTCTCTTCTACGCGAACACAGATTATTTCTTAATTATAGTAAGTAATACGGCTGGGTTTTTCTATTCCTATTGTTATTTTCAATAAAATGCCCGATTCCGGCACTGGATGTTCCCGAAATGGGTACTATCGGGTCGGGTGAATTAGAGAATAGACAGACTGTCCCTGGTTCATTGCAAATGGGAGTCAATTGGACTGTTTTGAAGGTTGAGAATGGAGGTCCGATGAAGTCTGGAAGTGCTAGCCGGAGTAGCTAGCCTTCTTAATCTCCCTCTCCTTCCTTGCTTTATTAGAGAAAAGTTGGTAACCTTTCTGTCAAGCTTCCTTTTCTCATAGAATGGCAGAGGCAAATAGAGCTTTTGCGCATTTTCGTTAATCCATCCCTTTGGCAGCGTCTACTAATTCGGAATGAAGGGATGGGAGGAAAGAAAGGGCGGTAGATGATAATGAGAAAGGGCGCCGCGTCTGGACGGGCGGGCTGAATGGATGAGGCCCAAAATCTTTGGAATTCATTTATTTCTCTCAGGAGTGGCTGTCTTTTCCACAGAAAAAGGGAATCTTTTGTTACAATATACCGGGATTGTAGTTCAATTGGTCAGAGCACCGCCCTGTCAAGGCGGAAGCTGCGGGTTCGAGCCCCGTCAGTCCCGAACTAGAAAATTTCAGGGTAACAAACATTATCTAGAATTTCTCTTAGATTTGAACCCATAGCTGATGATAAAACTAGAATAGATATTTTTTGTTGAAACTGATCGCTAAAGAGGGTAAATCATCCACATTAAGATTACCATCCGGGGAGGTCCGTTTGATATCCAAAAACTGCATAGCAACAGTCAGACAAGTGGGTAATGTTGGTTGAATCAACAAAGTTTGGGTATCGGAATCGGATCCATCGAATTTTGACTCCCTTTCGATATCCCTATCGCGTATTTTGACCAATTCGAGGTGAAAAAAGGGGTTGCTCCCTCGGCAAAACTGGGAAAAATTTGAGACAAAAGATCCCGATTCAAGATAAATTCATTTATCAACAGATTTTTATCTTCCGTTTGAACTAATTTCCTGTAGGTATTATTGCGGGGCAATCAATTGGGCAGAGAATCTCCTAATTGTTCCAGAGTAACTAGAAAGAGATTCTTTAACCAAAAAGAATTCAGTTCAGATGTAGGATACCTATCCAGAAGTTTTCGAAGGAAAGCAAGATCACAGAGGTATGGACGCCTTACGTCGCCAATAGGCTGCAAATACCCCCACTAGAAGAAACACTAATCAGACGTAGGAAAAAATTATTATAATTAATATAAGACTTTCTATCTCATTAAGAAAAAAAACTATTTATGAAAAAAAATTGATAAATGTATTGCTTGTGAAGTATGTGTTCCCATTGGTGTTCCAAAAGTACCTTTCCGGAGTCCTGGAGAGGTTCAAACTTTTAAATTATTAATTAAAACTCAAAATCAGGAAAAAACGGAGTCTTTGTCTAAAGAAATACGTGTACCAATCCTAAGACCAAATGCTATCTCAAAGTTTCTCTCGCTTTTGGCATAGCAGGCCTCCCACTGGGAGGCCCGCACGAAGGGATATTAGCTCAGTGGTAGAGCGCGCCCCTGATAATTGCGTCGTTGTGCCTGGGCTGTGAGGGCTCTCCGCCACATGGATAGTTCAATGTGCTCATCAGCGCGATGATGGAGTCGGGAGTTCGTTTTGATTTGCGAATACGCTTTCTTTAGTTATGCTTAGATCCGTCTCGAAATTTCGGTATTGATTTCTGTCTAATCCGGGGACCTAATCTATGCCAAAGTCAATGTTCAAGCCAGTTTCAACAATACCATTATAACTGTTATTGATGTATGGGAACACCCTATGCTATTCGTTCAGGCGCAACGAGCACAATACCCCGGGAAAGTCTGATTTGAGGATGACGAGGATTATCCGCAAAAAACTACGGTAGAGCAGTTTACGAATGTCTACGTGGTTCGAGGAGGAGGCCCAAAGCAGCTCCTTTAAAGTAGTACCGTAAGGGAAAGGTGAAAAGAACCCCCATCAGGGAGTGAAATAGAACATCATTGTTTTCTTTTTTTCTATTTCAAATAGAATAGAAGTGTTCCCCATAGAAGCTTTTTGTACGTCGTATGCCTACTTTTTTTGAAACATTCCTGGACCTAGGATGTAGAAGATCATACATGAGTGATTCGGCAGATTTGGATTCCTATATATGACCGTTTCAACGTCAAAAACAACAAAAACGAGAGCAAACATTTTCTTAATAATGAAAAACAGTTTGAGAGGGCCGGTTGTGGGCGAGGAGGGATTCGAACCCCCGACGATATAATAATTTATTTATTTAATTATTTAAATAGTGATTTAGAGATTTAAATGGTTGGAATTAAATAATATTGAATATTTAATTAATATAATAAACATAATAATGTACTTAATTCTGAAATATTCAGAATAGTAGGATTGACAATATTATGTGAATTGGATAGTGTAAGAGATTTGGTTGAGTTTAGATTGGAATTATAATAACGAATCTATTTAATAAACGACGTTAGAATGTATAAATTATATTATAATTATAATCGAGCTCGAAACGGCGTTGTAGTTCGTAATTTGGCGATTTGAACTTTAAATGAATGTATAGAATCCGTTTTAAGTCGGATTTCTGTGAAACAAGAAACGTTCAAATCCGTTGAACGATATTTTTCTAATAGAAAAGAAAAATCGAGATTTCATCATGTAGATTGTGAGTTATGTCCAAATCAAATTTAACACGGATTTGAGAATATCGAGTTATAAATCCATATATGTACATTTTGGAGCTAGATGATATTCTATGTGAATATATACAATAATATTTATTTAATAATATTAAATTTAATTGTTTTTAAAAATATATTAATATTTTAATGGTTTATTTAGGGCCTTAGAAAATAGTCATTTTTGCAAACGAACTCCGTTTTCAACGAAATTAATTTTGTTGGATCCATAATATTAATTTTTTGTTAAATTTCAATTTTCATTATTTTTGGAGTCAGTATGTAGCCATACGGGATTCTAATGTGAAAAACAGTCAAAAATTTGACTTTAAAAATAAATTGTGTGAGCAAACGAACTCGGAATTCAACGAAACATGTTTCATTGGGTCTGTAATGTCAAACTATAGTTGTACGTCCATTTTCGTCGAATTTGGATATGTTATGTGACTGTACGAATTTTTAAACAATGAATACAAACAGCGATTGATTATAACTGAATAAAAAATCAATTAAAAATAAAATAGAATATTTTCTTATTCTTATAAATATCCACTAACTTCTCCTAACCCTAAATACACTTCGCTTAGGTCAATCCAATACGCCACCGTGATTTTGCTCTTTCAGTAAAATAATTCGATCTTCATTCATTCTAATAAAACCAAATAAAATTCCCTAAATCATGATATGAATATTTTTGGATTCTTGTTGACTTATTCTTCACTTCCGTAACAATTTTCTTGATTTCAACGTACTGTTCTATCGCTAGTTTATATACAGCAAAAGTTCGGGTTGAATGATTCGCGATTTTGGAGCTTTGATTGGTGTTTTGAATATTGCGGTTGAGATAAGCATGAGGAGCAGCATCAATCTATGGTTTTTGGGATTCTAACAAAATAAAAAGGATCGATGTTTTACTGGAGGTCGCGACTTTGAGTTGAGCGACAGAATTTGCAGGATGCAATTGAGTTCTGTGAAAATGGTGTGCTTGTGATGAGATTTTGATGGAGAAGATGATGGTGTGTTTAGATTGGTATAACATGAAATAGAAAAGGAGTATTGAAGCTTAGAAGATCGACAATGGTGTTGGGAGGATACTGGAGAAGCCGTGGTTTTTGAAAACGAGGAAGACACTATGCAGGTTTGGGTTTAAGGCATGGTAATGGGCCTATATACAGTGGTAAAGCCCAAATATTTTAATTAATCAAGTTTAAATTAAATTTAATATTGTGTAATAACTTGTATAATTTATAACTTTATCATACGTTATCGGAATCTAATGAAACAAGATCCGTTAGGATCGTATGGATGAGGGCTACGCAATGGAACTGATTCAGAGTGAATTGAAGCTCATTACAATTTATAGCACAATAAATTGCCTGGTCTAAATCAAGGACAGTTTATCGTTATTTAACGATAAACCACCAAAGTGTGTAAAACTCACTAACTCTGCCAGTTTATATTTTTATAACATATTTTAAGAATTGATAAATGATGGTTGATTGTTATGTGTTGACTGTTTGAATGAACTGCTAATCGATTGGTTGAAATTATAGATCTAGTAATATATATATATATCATTAATCAAATATTGATTATGTTTATCAGAGTATTTCATATTGAGATGAAATTGATGTTTTTTATATGGTTTAACATCTGTGATGCAAGGAAACAGGTAGGAGGGATCTAACTGGATTCTTCAATATTTATAATACTATTTTTTTCATATATTGTGATATATGATGTGATATATAATCTTTGATTGATTATGATGACACTAGTCTTGTTATTAGGTATTTTAAATACCATAAGAAATAATGGAATGTAAAAAGGGAATTTTCAAAGTGTATATTGAAAATAAAATATTTATACCTAATAAATAGAATTATAAAAGGAATTATTTGGGAAATAAATAGAAACTATAAAAGGAAATTGGCGAGATATAAAAGAACTACGAGAAGATGAATTTAAAGCAGATTGTAAATAGAAATCTGTTTTAATAGAAAATTAGGAAGATTAATTTATAAATCATGTTTTATAAATTAAGTAAAATATTTATCATTGGGTAAATTGATGTATAAAATCTGATTTTATATAGAGAAGTAAAATTGGTTTCAACACCGATATTTGAAATGGAATTTGAACTTAGTATTTAAAAAGGGGAATTGAATGAGATATTAAGTGTTAGAAGGAAAAATAAGATTTGTATGGAAAATTCTGCAAATAAAAATATAAATAGAACTAGGGTTTGAGATATTGTTTTTAAATACGAAATCAAACTGTTTTGATTATAGAAAGAAATATTATTAACATTCTATGTGAAAAATAGATTAAAGTAAATATTTTGCAAATAAAATATTTATAAAGGAAATTGGGTTTGAAATAGGAATTTAAATCGAATTATTGAAATTAGAAACTGATTGGAAATCAGTTGAGTTGAATGAATTTCTGGGTATCGATCTGATGTTGGTTTCGGCCTTCGGGGTTTATACTTGGGAAGTTGTTCTCTTACTAGTTTACAGTTAGAGATTGATAAATATGGGAAGATAGTGATGCATGAATCAGAAATGGAAACGTTTTCCAAAGTTAATAACGTTTATTTTCTAAATTTAGAAAATAAGGATTTATGGATCTATGGAAACAGGAAATGGGGAAATGAATAAATTAATGATAAATTAATCTAAAAGGGAAAAATGTTGATTGATGACTGATCGATAAAATTTCCATTTGGAAATAAGATTGTTGTGTGTACGGATGTTTCCTTTGATAGTTAAATAACCGACTAACAAAGTTTTGACCATTTTTCCGTCGTCAATACGGAGAGACTGGGATTAGATTTATTATCTGAAAACCACTTCAAATGGGTATTAGCATTGCAAATCAAATATGATAAAGATAATTGAAGACGAAGTTTATGCAAGGGCTGTTCTGGCAAACCCTAGGTAGAAATTTCCTAAGATGGGTTTACAAAATGTGCCTTCAGCTTGTCCAGTCCCAGGACAACTTGTATGGAAGAATATTTGACAGAGTATATTTAATAGGTCATGTAAGTTGATCTCTTCAAATGTTTTTACATTTGGTTGTGGAGAAATTCGTTTCTCTTAGTTGTATACCCATGGTATTTTTGGAGAAATCAATTTGTGATTTTGTCGGGTATGATGATGTGACATTCAAAGTAAATAAAGGTGTGATCTGTACGTGATGACCTCTAGCCTCGCAACCAGGAAATGGTATAAAATCGGGTAGGTTGCATGGCTAAGTGGGTAGCTGCCAATTAGGGTGTATTGTCACCTGATCTAGAGAAATTCCAAATTACTTCTTTAAACTATTTCGATGTTGTCCCTTTTGGGAAATGGTTGTTGATCCCAACCATTGGTGATAATCCATTCTATGCACTCAAGCGAAATGAGTGACCGGTCAAGTTTAGCCTGGGTTACAAGATGTTTTTGTTGAACGGTGCATTCCTCTCCAGAGATACACTGTCGGAAGGTGGTCCCATACCTTGCCAGTTTGAATCCATTACCCAATAAGCACCTGCAGTTTTTGATTATATATTATATACGTGGAACGTGAGATGAAAATGTTCCACTGTAATAACCCGGAAAATGTGAACCAGTTTAAAAAATTTTAATTAGGTTATTAACAAGAAATTTGAATGATTACAATAGCCTATTTCCATAAAATATAGAATTGTGTATAATATGGCCGAATGAATTTTCAGAAGAGTCGATATATAGAATATATAGGCCTGGAAAATTTATATTTTGCATATGGCATCGGAATTCGACGAAACCACTTTTGTTGGGTCCGGGATGTCAAACTATTGCTAGGTTTCAAATTTCATAATTTTTCGAATCAATATGTGAGCGTGGCAAAAGAAAACGCGTTTGACCAGTTTCTGTTGAATTTAATCGACTGGAAATTGGCCATTTTTCAAACGGATTCAGAATTCGACGAAACTAGTTTTGTTAGGACCGTATCGTCAATACGAAACTAGAAAATATTTTTCTGGAATTTTTCTAGTTAGTATGTGACCCCGGTAATTTGAAATGTACGTTTAAAATTCAATATCAGGATTTAAATTGTAAATTCAACGGAAACTGATTGTAACGATCAAACCAGCTTACGACACATATCCCATTGTGTTCGGAATGGGGGTAAAACGCTATGGACGACAGGCGGTGGACCTCGTTTCGAGGTCGGATATAAAAGTCAACCCTTGTGCAAATTTAAATAATTAAATAATAAAATAAAATATAAAAAAAATCTATTTCCCCCTTTTCTCTTCTGCTTGGCCCCCCCCGATCATTTACCAGAAAAGCAAAAAAAAAAAAAAAAAAAAAAAACCTAAAAACTAATCGCCGCCGCCCTCCAGACCTCGACGCCGACGATCGAGCTGATGCCCCCACCACCCTCGCGACCACCTCCTTCCAGCAAAGACGCCGCCGACATCGAATCGAAGCAGCCCCCCCAATCGGAGCCTCCACCATCGAACGCCTCATCGCGACACCACGAGCCACCGCCGACGCTCTTCTTCCCTCCTCCACTTCGAAATCTCGGTGAGCTTTTAAATTGTTTCGTTTTTGTTTTTATTTTTGTTTTACAGTAAAGTTTTAAAACTGTATTTTTATAATAATTTAAAAACTGTTTTTTTTTTTAGAAAAGAAACTGATTTTTTTAAAAAGAAAATAAAAACATAATTTTTAAAGAGTTAAAACTGATTTTTTTCTAAAAGGCAAACCTGTTTTAAAAGAGTTATAAAAACTGTTTTAAAAGAAAAAAAAATAAAAACGACATTTTTATAAAAGATAAAAACTGCATTTAAAAAAAAAAGAAAGATAAAAACTGATTTGAAAAAGGATTTAAAAACTGCATTTTTATAAAAGAGAAAAACTGTTTTAAAGGGAATTATAAAACTGATTTTATTTTGAACTTTAAAATAGGAAAAAGGTTTAATTTTTTTTAAAAGAAAAAGGTTTTAATCTTTTAAAAGGAAAAGGTTTGAACTTGCAAAAATAAAGATCATGTTTTTAAAAATAGAAAAGACGAAATTTTTGTTAGGTAGAAAAAGCAAGGTATGATTCTTATATTTTTAAAGCAATAAAAATATAATTGTTACATCATAAGAATAAGAAAAATATAATCTTTATATTTAATAGCGAAGTCAAAATGCAATCTTTATATATTGAATAACATAGTAAAAATTCGATTTTTACCTATGTAGAGAATACAGGCAACGAAAGCAACAAATAGGCGAAGATTTCTATTGAGGAAGAATCGTGTTATTGGATAGCTATTGGTGAGGATTCCTCACTCCTCAATTTCTTTTTATATAAATATTATATATGTTGAAAATGAAAGTGAATTGCTATATATAAATATTTATATATATATATATATATATATACGCCCCTCGTCCACAAACCATGGACGATATTTATTGGTTGAAATTGTGGTGAAAATTGATTGATAGTTTGGGATTGTTTGTGATTGATATTGGTTGATTGCGGTTGAAAGATACCCATTTGTGGTTGAGAAATATTTGGTTGAAACCACATAGGATTAGTTTGTGGAAATGAAATAAAAATAAACATGCCGCCTGCGTGCGAACTAGATGCATGATTCCCATTGTCAAAAACCGCGAGGTTTTAAGGTAGAGCGAGGAGCCGTACTAGGGACGGTGCCGGTGTAACTACCCTGCCGTTATGCTGCCGAAATTTTGAATAATATTCTTGTGTTTGAATTATTTTCATATGCTTAAACTATATTTATTCATTATATAGAAAACATTCATGTGTTGAATTGATATTCATTCGTTGTTTAGCAATTCATGTGTTGAATGGTATTCATATTTTAAAATAAACTGTTCGATAATAAAAATCACATTTTTATCTATATATAGAAACTATAGAAAACATTCATGTGTTGAATTGATATTCATTCGTTGTTTAGCAATTCATGTGTTGAATGGTATTCATATTTTAAAATAAACTGTTCGATAATAAAAATCACATTTTTATTGTATGCCTTAATCGTTGAAATGTGAAGTGTTAAAAATAGCCACTTGTTCAAAATAAACATATATGAGTTGAAATATTCATTAATTAGCTAATGAAATGATTTGCACCTATTTATGTAACATTAGAATGAATGGTGTTTTTAAACCAAACAGAAATCAAATATGAAGTTGAATAGAAAATGATAATTGATAAGAACTGTATATATATGTACATGCATATTCATTGAACAGGTTATAGCAAAGGGGCTAGAGAAGAGGAATAAAATTTGTGCCCGACAAATAGGTACACATTTACTGATTTGTTTGGGTGATGATTTTTGAGCCTGTTGGCTAGCCGCTTGGCTTTTTCTTTTTCTTTTTGAGATTAGAAGGACCGGGACGCTATTTGCGATTTCCCGATGCTCCCGGTACAGGGGAGGTTATGGCGAAATTTTTCCAAAATTTAAGGTGTTAGAAAAATATTTGAAGTGAAAACGATATAGAAATCATTGAATGAACTATATTTATATAAATATATAAATATAAATAGAATTAAAACGAAACGTGGCCGTGCAGTTCGTAAATTGAAACCGTAACTTCAAACGACTAGTGCGGAAGATCCGACCGTCGGATTCTCACGAAACTGGAACCGTCGGGTTCGCCTTGGAATAATCTTTCCAACGGCACCAACCTTGTAAAAATCCAACGGTTGGATTGTCTGGAATGTTTAATTCAAAATTAAGGAAAAACAGCGCCAGAAACGATTATATTTATATATATATATATAAATATAATTAAATTTAAACGAATAACGACGCTGCAGTTCGTAAATTGAAACCGTAACTTCAAACGACTAGTGTGGAAGATCCGACCGTCGGATTCTCACGAAACTGGAACCGTTGGGTTCGCTTTGGAAATATCTTCCCACTGATATAGACTTTGTAGAAATCCAACGGTTAGATTTTCCGATATGTGTAAAACAAATTAAGGGAAAAACAGCGCCAGTGACACGAAACGACCTGAAACGTCGTTTAATTAAATATGGCCATTTTTAAATAAATAAAAATGGCGGAAAATCGTTATAAAATATTATAAGCAACATAGGTTGCAAATAAACCAGTTGGGCTTGAATTGTTTGATATTTGATGGTTGTATGTGTATGACATGAAAATAACACTAAATAACTGAAAGATGGATGTCGAATAATATAACCATATAAAGAATCGATTTAAATTCTAATGACGTGAATTATTTGAAAAGGCCGAGCTAACCCTCATTTCAAATAATTCATCGAGCGATTCGAATTGGAAAATGCAAAGACGATTCAAGACCAACGATCTTCGTATCGGTTGGATGGGCGCTACTGAGGTTCCTAACCGGAGTAGCTACCGGAAAGGGACGGAAGTAGTAGCCGTCTGAACGTATATGTTGATTGGACGGATATACGAGGAATTTGACGCCTCCGGTTTCGTTCAGACCCAGGACGGACTTGTAAATGGACTGTGTGTCTGACATTGGATTTTGTTCTATATTGATTGATCTCTGTTAAATATATATCTGTTGGCGGCGGAGAATTTATTCTCTTGCTTAACGCCCTTCTCTGAGACGTACGAGCTTAGAGGTTATATATTGATGGAAATCAATCGTATGGAGTGGACTGCCTATGTGGCATGCCAAGATGTTGTGATCAAGGCTTCTGTTGAAAAGCAAAGTCTTGTGGATGATGATCAAAGCAAGGTCTACGTGGCCTAGCTTTGTGTATTTCGTAGATTCGCGAGCCTCACACCCCGGTATGAGTTAAAAACGGGATACGGACTGCAGGGAGAGCACGACGTTTCTTTCTAGCTATGGTGGTGTCAGTGACTTACCAGCCCTGACATATTTATCTACTTTTCACCTTTGTGGTTGTTGGAATGCGAGGCGCCTCGATTATAGGTCTGTAAGGACCGGGAAACGTGTGTTCAGGAATTGCCAATCCTCTAACGTAAGTGAGGACCGGCCCTGAAGCATCCAGGGGTTACCCAGTGTGCGTAATCCTGAGGCATTTGCTAGAGTGTCTCGAGGCGGAGAGGAGCTTGCCCCTTGCCTCGACTCATGACGGAAATCCAATTTCCAATACGAAATAACGGACTTGATTGTAGTACTAGTATGGTGACATAGTATATGGTAGCTATGCCGCCTATGATTGATATTTATGATGCTATTCGTTTTTGAAACATATATGCACTAGTAATAATATCAAATGATTTTGCTTTATACGTATCAAGCATATTTGGCTATTATAAGGTAAAACTCTATCCTCCGGCTTGCGTTGCATTGTGTGATGGGACCTGAGTCTTATAATAGCTTCATTCTTTCTAAAAGCATTTCGATTGTTTTAAAAGAATTTACCTTGTTTTAAATGCACTAGCAATCACTGGAGTAAACCCGTTCCGCGAAAGTGGCGTGGTCCTATGATTTGCTATTACTATTGTTTAACTGTTAAATGGATTCCTCATACCAGTCCCCATGACTGACTCGTTGTTTGTTTCACTTTGCAAACGCGGGTGCCCTTATTTTCACACGGGCAGCCTAGTACACAGGTGACAGGTGGTTTTTGGTTCTGCACTGCTGCATAGCATGCACTTTTGGCTCATGGCGAGGCTGACTTCATAGAGATGACTTAGATATTTTCCG
The DNA here is from genome assembly GCA_030737875.1 of Allium sativum. Lineage (NCBI taxonomy): Eukaryota > Viridiplantae > Streptophyta > Magnoliopsida > Asparagales > Amaryllidaceae > Allium > Allium sativum. The sequence goes on along the minus strand of CM060915.1, from coordinate 550,399,234 downwards.
CCATTACTATGTTATATTATGATTCCGCCACTGGCGAAGTAGACTGATTTACTTTTCCGTATTTCTCACTATATGTATATGTATTCCGCCTTCGGCGATGTAGACTGATACTCTTATTATGTCACTGCATGTATGTATTCCGCCTCCGGCGATGATGACTGATCACTTCCCTTTCTTTTTACTAAGTATATCCCACGTTATGCTATTCTGATATTCCTACATGTTGTGATTCCGCTGTCATATTCATGTAAAATTATTTTATTTATTGTTTCTGCTATTATCTGTACTCTGCTATGATGATTAATGTGTTATTTCCTAATGATTATCCTTAATACCGCCCCTCGGATTTTGGGATCGTCACATCCACTGTATTGCTATTTATTTGATTTAGACATAATTATAATATTAGAGGAGTATGGATTTTAAAAGGAATGTTTTAGGTTATCATAACGTAAAAACCATCCGCGTTCATGTGTGGATTGGTCATGATTATTCTTTATTTTAAAAGGATTTTAAAAGTTAAACAAATGTTTGGAGTTTATTCACACAAGTCACATGACTGACCCAAAGTTTATTTTGTTTTGTTTTCCCTAAACTCTTGGGTGCCCAATTTTGTGTGGGCAGTCAAGTAGTCGGGATTTTACAAATATGCTTGAGGAGCTAGAGCAGGAGGCTTCAGGATTATATAGCTATTATTTATTTCCGTTGTGTTATAAGTGTTGTACTCCGTTAATGGTATTGTACGCAGATACTGGTTTTTATTTCAAAGTTATGTTATATAATATATTTATTCATTCCATTGTGAGATTCGTATTACTCTGATTCTATTGTTATGTTATTCTCCTTCTTCTATTCTAATTTTCTGTCTTATCTATTCTCACCCTCTAACTTCTTTCTATTAATGATCTGGAATGTTCGATGCCTGAATAATTGACATGGGTTTTATGTTGATTTTCTGGGTCAAAAATCCTAGTTCGTTACATTCACTTTCAGATGTACGGACTGGTCCAAGTGCCTCAGGTTAACGTATTATCAAGCCTTATGTCCAAATGTTTAATTACGCGCTTGGTCCACCTCATCAAACTTCTAGCTAACTTAGTTATTTCAGCTCATATTAACTTCTTATTCAGGTTACCAAGTTCTTCTTACTTATTAATTTCTGTTATATAACTTACCCCATTTAGGTTCATTAGTAAGCCTTTAACATGTTATTCTTATTAGCAGATTTCAGATTCTCAGGTTTTCAGATAACATGTTCTTCTTATCATAAGGACTCAGATTTTCAGGTTTACTGATTACTTAATGTATAATTTTGTACAACTTATTGCATTTCATAAGTTTTCCCTTGTTTTCTCTACTTATTACAAACCGCAATTTCAGGTTTCTAGATTTACAGATTAATTATTTTATAATTAAGTATAACTTATCTCATTACATAAGTTATCTCATTTCTCTATCGTTTATTATAATCGAAGTTATAATTTGCACTTGTCCTTAAGACAAGCCTACTTATTTTCTTTTCTTTTCCCCTTCAGGTTTATTCATAATAGGTTATTATCATTCCCCATTCATTCCAATTCTTTTACTGTTGTAGGATTCATTCATTTCCATTAATTACAATTAATGCCATTTAATTCTTTCCAGTTATGTGCATAAACTCATGTATGTTAATGCACCAGATCCCTCACATTAAGTTGACCACTCGTGGATGCTGGATTTGTAGGGCGGTTCCGGGCAGGCTTCTACCACAAGTTGAACTTAACCTCATGTCTTAGCGCTATTATATGTATGTTTACGCACCAGACCCCTCACATTAAATTAACCACTTATGGATGCTGGATTTGTCGGGCGGTTCTGGGAAGACTTCTGCCACAAGTTAAATTTAACCTTGTATCTAAGTGCGGTTACAATTTTCTATTTACTGTAAATTTAGGCATATTCATTCTTCTAAATTTTACTGTAATTTTTATTTATAATCTTTTGGCATGATAATATTTCAAACAAATATTCATGTTCATTGTAAATTTCATAATTACAGCATTCATAAAAATTACCAATTCAAACAGGTGATTTATGGAAATAGGCTTTATACAGCAAAAATGTTCTTAGTACAGGTTTCAGGAATACAGCACTACAAAAGTTCCATCATTTATATGAAAAATACAATTCATTTTTAATTTCAACAGTACAAACTTTAATAGATTTCAGCATGTTAAACATTTCAGCAGATTAATCATCTCAGCAAATTAAACTTTTCAGCAGGCTACAGCAGGTTAAACATTTCAGTAGATTATTGATTTCAGCAGATTTATTATCATTATTGACAGGGAATTCCAAACGATATATATACTATTATCATAAAGGTATAACTTAAACTCACTCACCTAATAGCTTTCCAATTCAAGTATCTAGTCCAGATATAGCATTCCATGGCTCTCCTAACTGAATCTAGAATCTAAATAACAGTGGATTCACAATTCTCAGACTAAAAGAAAAGGGAAAAAAAATAAGAGAAATCAAAATTAACCAGATCTAAGAATTTACCTCACTTCGATCAGAATTCTGAATTCCCATTTGTAAATATACATTCTTTTCCTTCATATCTTGAATCAAAATTTCCTAAGACTAATTATTCTATTCTTAAGAGATTTGAGGAGGAAGAAGAATGGCAAGGTCTAGACAGCCTCTGTAATAACCCGGAAATGCGGGCCAGTTTAAAATTTTTATTTTGGCAATTTTAATGAATTTTGCATATTTAAAATAAATTATTTTAAATAATATCGACAAAAAATTTATTTTGAATATAATTCGAACGTATATATTTTATAGATCGTCGTTAGAATACAAATAATTATATATAATTATAAAAGGAATTGATAATGGCGCGGTAGTTCGATAATTTGATTACAAACTTCAATTGAACTTACCGGGTGCAAAATAAACCGGATTTTAGCAAAACCAAAAATAATAGGATCTATTTGGGAATATCTTTCCAACGAATACGAAAAATTGAAATTTCATAGCGGGAATCAAAAGATATGTCCAAATGAAAATCCTGAATAGTCGCTATAGAATTCAGGCCCTTAAAAATGGAAATTTTGCAAACGACCTCGGATTTCGAAGAAACCACTTTTGTTGGATCCGTGATGTCAAATTATTGTTAGATTCCAAATTTCATAATTTTTCGAATCAATATGTCAGCGTGGTAAAGGAAAACGTGTTTGACCAGTTTTAGTTGATTTTAATCGACTGGAAAATGGCCATTTTTCAAACGGTCTCAGAATTCGATGAAATTAGTTTTGTTAGGACCGTATCGTCAATACGAAGCTAGAAAATATTTTTCGGGAATTTTTCGAGTTCGTATGTGGCCCCAGTAAATTGAAATGTACGTTTAAATTGAATATATAAAGATCTATATTTTAAATTCAACGGAAACTGATCGTAACGATCGAATTGGCCTACGATACATATCCCATTTTGTTCGAAATGGGGGTAAAACGCTAGGGATGACAGTTGGTGGGTCTCGTTTCGACTTCGAAAGAAAAGTCAACTATGGAGATTAAAATAAAATAATAAAAATATTTATATATAAATATCCCCCCCCCCCCGATTGCCCCTAGACCTAATCGTTCAGCCCCAAATCAAAATAAAAACCCGCCTACCACTGACCGCTCAACCCGACGCTCCTCCTCCCACCGTCGACCACCCCCTCAGGCGCGATGCCGCCCGCTCCCTCTCTCGCGTTTCTCTCTCCTCCCCTCTCGACGGAGAAGGCCAACCCACCACTCGCTCCCTCCTCTCGAACGAAGCCGAAACCCCCCCAAGCCACCTGAAAGAGAACGACGCCCCCACCTGAACCCGGGCACCCACCTCCGGCGACGGCCATAGCTCCTCCCCGACCGCCCCGCGCCAACAAAACCCCCTCCCACCGTCAGCTCTCCACCACCTCCAGTGAGTTTCCCCTTTCTTTTTATTTTGTTTTATTTTATTTACTATGAGATCTACTTGATCTTTAAACTAAAATTATCATGATTTTTAAACTGAAATCTATTCATATATTTTTGTGATAAAAATCTAAAATTAATATATATAGTTTTGATTTAAAAAGGTAGTATTTAAATGAAAGAACTTTGTTTTAAAAATGTTGATTTTTGAAAATTAATATCATTGGAAAAGCAAGAAGATTTGATTTTTACAAGTAAAAAGGTTCGATTTTTTGTTTATGTAGAAAGAATAGATTTTTATCAATACAAAGAATAGATTTTTATAAACGAAAAGGTGATTTTCATTTGTAAACACGAGTTATAAAAATAGGATCTTTATTTATAAAAGAGCGAGAAAAAGCGAGGATTTTTATAAGAGAAAGCAAGGATTTTTATAAAAGAAAGTTAGGAATTCTTATGTATTCCAATGGCGAAGAAAAAGTGAATTTTTATATATTCGAATAGCGAAGAATAAAAATATAATTTTTATATTATAGAAAGAATAAAAATATAATTTTTATATTATAGAAAGAATAAAAATATGATTTTTAAATAATAGAGATTATAAAAATATAATTTTTATATAGTAGAAAGAATAAAAATATAATTTTTATAGAGTAGAGATAATAAAAATTCGATTTATATATATATGAAGTGAAGTTAAAAATATAATCATTATATATGAAAAGGCGAAATCTTTATATGAGAAGTAAAAATATAAAAATATAATTTTTATATAGAAAGAAGCGTTGTAAATATATGAAATGAAATAAAAATCTAAACTTTATTTTATCGTGAAGTGGAGAGAATATAAAAATGTGATTTTTATATATGTATTGAATACGGGCAATGAAAGTGACAAAAGACGAAAAGTTGATGATTCCCTACAATTGAAGAGTCGTGGAGTTGGATTAGCTATTGGTGAGAACTTCTCACCTTTTAAAATTCCTTTTTCTAGTTATATTATAATATATGCTAGGATGCAGACGGTGTTTAGTAGCACCCGACACCCGTCATCCACAGACCATGGATGGCTTGTTTGTTTGATTGATGCGTTGTGAAAATTGTTTGTGATGTTGATGTGAAGTAGATAATAGAATATTCATAGGTTGAATAAAATAATTTGGTCGTTAAAAATATAATTTTTAACGTGAATGTGAATAAATAAATATTCATTTACAAACCGGACGGTTTGTTTATGTACACCTATTTGAAGGATATTGATTGGGACGATAAATTTTACACATCGCCCAACTGCACAAATAAAATCTGTGTTTGATTGTTTGAAACCCCACACGGGTATTGGGATAAAATACGGCATACACCAATCCCAATAATTAGTTGTATGTTGATCGATTGATTGACAGGCTGTTATAAGCGTTAGATATCTATATTTGATGCTTATACAGTGTAGTGCACTTTGGATGATGGTTGATTATGTATCGTTGCTATTATATACATGCGTTGAATGGAATCCATATAATTAAATTTATATGCTAATTGATTGGGCCTCATTCCAATTTAGAAAATAAAGAATATTATAAAATAAAGGTTTATGTGTTGACAGTATTCATCCGTTGAGATCAGTCATATGTTGAATGAAATATTTTAACAATAAAATTTACATCTTTATCATTATAAAATAAATGTTCATGTGTTGACAGTACTCATTCGTTGAGATTAGTCATGTGTTGAATGAAATATTTTAACAATAAAATGTACACCTTTATCATTATAAAATAAAGGCTCATGTGTTGACAATACTCATCCGTTGAGATTAGTCATGTGTTGAACGAAATATTTTAATAATAAAATCTACAGCTTTATCATATAAAAAATTGGAAACTAACTGGAAAATAGATAAGATGAGTGGTCTCCTGGATATTGATCTGATGTTTGTTTTGGCCTTCGGGGTTAATATTCAGGGAATCGTTCTCTTACAAATTTACGGTTGGAGTCTGATTTGAAATCAAACGATAGATACCATAATTTTTATAAAATATATTAAATAACAAAAATAGTCACACATGGACAGTACTCATTCGTTGAGATTAGTCATATGTTGACAAAAATATAGATTCACGTATTGAATAGAATAAATATTCATTTGTTGAATAGAATAACGGAATTATTGAAATATATAAAGCCGTGTTGATAAGAGATGCGCTATTTTGACGCGAACGATATATATATCGATTATATTCGTTTTTGAATTGAATTGAATATAAAACGAATTCGAATTGAATTAAATAGAAAACGAATTCGAATTGAATTGAATATAAAACGAATTCGAATTGAATTGAAAACGAATTCGAATTGAATTGAATATAAAACGAATTCGAATTGAATTGAATATAAAACGAATTCGAATTGAACTGAATATAAAATGAATTCGAATTGAATTGAATATATAACGAATTCGAATTGAATTGAAAATATAACGAATTCGAATTGAATTGAATATATAACGAATTCGAATTGAATTGAATATATAACGAATCCGAATTGGATTGAATATATAAAAAATTCGAATTGAATTAAATAGAAAACGAATTCGAATTGAATTGAATAGAAAACGAATTTGAATTGAATTAAATAGAAAATGAATTCGAATTGAATTGAATATAAAATGAATTCGAATTGAATTAAATAGAAAACGAATTCGAATTGAATTGAATAGAAAACGAATTCGAATTGAATTGAATAGAAAACGAATTTGAATTGAATCGAATAGAAAACGAATTCGAATTGAATTAAATAGAAATCGATGAAATATATATTATATATATAATATAATGGCCTGAATAGAACGCGCCGCGCCGCGGCAGTTCGTAAATTTCGACCATTGACTTCGAACGGACATTACGGGAGATCCGACCGTCGGATTCTCCTAAAACCAGAACCGTTGGGTTCGTATCGAAAAGAGCTTTCTAACGAATATTAGAAATTTGAAATCTAACGGTTGGATTTGGAGATACGTCCAAATCAAATTTGGAAAAGGTTGCTGTAAGTGCAGTTTGATGGCCGTTGATGGAAATCGACTGTACGGGCCTGGATAAAATTATTAAAAATAGTAATAATTTGTGTAAAATCATAAGAAATGATTTGGAAAAAATTGGGATGAAAAACTACATATTTGTAAAGATAATAGATTTTTATCGAAATAAACTAGTTTTGAACTAAAATTAAAATCCATTTATTTTTAAATAAATAAATTAGATTTGAAATGGGTTGTAAATAGAATTGATTTGTGAGTTTATTGTGAAGGGTGTTTTAAATGACACTTGTTCTTTAACCCGATAAATAAATAGAATGTGATTTGGGTTTGTCGTGAACTGTGTTTTAAATGACATTAGTCCTTTAACCCAAAAAAAGGAGTTTTAATGAATCTGTAATTAGATTGAAATGTGAATTGATAATCTAAATTATCAAATTTAGGAATTGAGCGAGAATGGAGTATCACCAGTTTTGCTCCAAAGCGATAGTTAAATCTTTAATTAGATTTGAACGTGAAATGGTAATTAATTTTACCGATAACACCGTGGTGTTAGATATAGAGTATTACCAGTTTTGCTTCATGGGATGCATAGGTTGGGATTGGGAAATAAAATAAATAATTACTTCGGAGTGGTTCGCTAATCTCGACTAGTTTGGAAAACCATAATTTGGTTTGAAATGACATCCAAAGGAAGATTAAAGAATAAATTTAAAGAATTCATCTTGGATAAAATTAATGGGAACTTTTCCCTAAGAATATGAAATTTAGAAGCTAGCTGTGGGTTAGCTAAGAAGAATGGTTTACTGGTATTGATCTGATGTTGGTTTCGGCCTTCGGGGTTAATATTTGGGAAATTGTTCTCTTGCTGATTTATGGTTAGTGACTAATGAATTGGAATGAGGCGTATGTTGTGTTTGTGTAACATTTGTTTTTAATATATGCAGGTTGTTCGGAAAGGCCGGGTTTACACCCATTCTGAATAACCGATTCGCCGATAAGTCGAAGATGAAGACGGTGGTTGAAGACCGGAAATCTTCACATCGTTTAGGTGATTACTGATGATCTTGATTGGGCTATACACCCAAGATGAGGGAATCAGTTGGTGGTCGTCCAAACGTACCTGGAGATCGATGGATATGCGAGGAAAGTGCCTCCGGTTTCGTTCAGACCCAGAACGAACTTGTAAATAGATAGTGTGTCTGACATTGGATTTTATTCTATGTTGATTGATCTCTATTAAATATACATCTGTTTGGCGGCAGAGAATTTATTCTTTTGCTTAACGCCCTTCTCTGAGACGTACGAGCTCAGAGGTTGTATATCGATGGACATCAGTCGCATGGCATGAATTGCTTGTGTGGCATGCTGAGTTGCATGGATCAAGGCTTCTGTTGAAAAGCAAAGTCTTGTGGTTAATGATCAAAGCACAACTTACGTGGAAGCTTTGTGTATAACGTGAATTCGCGAGCCTCACACCTCGGTATGAGTTAAAAACGGGATAAGGACTGCAGGGAGAGCACGACGTTTCTTTCTAGCTTTGGTGGTGTCAGTGACTTACCAGCCCTGACATTTATATACTTTTCACCTATGTGGTTGTTGGATGAGGCGCCTCGATTTTAGGTCTGTAAGGACCGGGAAACATGTGTTCAGGAATAACTAATCCTCGAACTTAAGAGAGGACCGACCCTGAAGCATCCAAGAGTTGCCCAGAGTGCGTAGCCCTGAGGCATTTGCTAGAGTGTTTCGAAACGGAGAGGAGTTTTCCCATTGCCTCGACTCATGATGGAAATCCAATTTCCAATACGTGTATTTCGGTTTTATTTGTAGAGCCTAATATGGCGACATGATAGATGGTACCCATGCCGCCAAGGATTGATATTCATGATTGAAATTGTTTTGACACTATACACTTATTATAGTATCAAATGATTTGTTTTTAAAAATGTACCAAGCATGTTTGGCTATTATAAGGGAAAACCCTATCCTCCGGCTTGCGTTGCATTGTGTGATGGGACCTGGGTCTTATAATAGCTTCATTTTTTCGAAAAAGCATTGTGCTGTTTATTCCATGCACTGGTATTCTTGGGAGGAAACCCGTTCCGTGTTATACGGCGTGGTCCCTTGAATTACTCTGTTTTAAAGTAAAGTTTTAAATAACTATTTTAGTTCTCACACCAGTCACATGACTGACCTGGAGTTTATTGTTTTAACCTAAACGCTGGGTGCCCTTATTTTCGACACGGGCAACTAGTAGTTTTGATTTTGCAGATTTATATTCATAGGATCCTGGTTTACAGCTGGAATGGTATCCGGAAAGCTCTGTATCCGTATATCACCTTCAGTTGTGTTTTATATTATTTTCCGCTGCTATGTAATTTATTGTAATCTCTGATATTTATCGAATGTAATTTATTCGTTTATACTCTATGTATTCTTGTATTCTGATGGAATTGTTGTAATAAACAATGAAATGTTCTTCCGTCTGTGTTCTGATTTGTCTTGTCCTCACAGTAATTCGTTCTTTCTCATCTCCTCGGAGACCGGGGAAGTTCGGGTCGCTTCATTTGGTATCAGAGTTTTGGTTTATAGAGCTCGAGAACAAGGCACATTAGAACCATACGAAAGAATTCATCAGATATTGGATTAGTAATATCCAATTAGAATGACTCGTTAGAGATGGGATCAGTAGTATCCTAGAACGAGTGTGAAGAGTATATTTTTCAATTGAAAACAATTTTGTTTTGAAATTTAAAGCATTTTATACGTATTTGAATATTTATTTATTTTGAATTTGGATAATCCAGTGTATAAATGTTTTGCATATACGCGTGATGAACGTATATTCGAAATTTTAATATACTAGATAGATATAGAATCACACTCTAGTCGCCCGGAGATGATTCTACTGATGACTATATAACATCAGTAGTGTGTGTTCGAGTTTCAAAGGTGTGATTTCTATATATTAGCATTAGACTGGTATGAGAACCAAAACTTATATAGCTAGATTTATTGTTGTGATTTGGCATCAAAAACATGATTTTCTGTATATATGTATCAAAATTATGAATTTGAAACGTTAATCCACTAATGGATTGATGTTTGTGTTGTTTGTTTATTTGTTTGATAATTTTGAACCATTTAGCCTAATTGTACCGAATATTGAATTGTATTGAAAATTGGTCGCATTTGCTTGCATATACATGTACTTACATTGAACAGGTCATAGCAAGGAGGCTAGAGCAGAGAAATAAAATTGTTTGCCCGACAAATAGGTACATGTTTACTATAATTTACTATTTTGTTTGGATGATGATGATTTTATGAGCCGATTGGCTTTTTCTTTTTCTTTTTGAGATCAGAAGGCATGTATGGCAATTTCGGGATTATCCCAGTGCTCCCGGTGCAGGGGAGGTTATGGCGAAATTTTTCGAAAATTTAAGGTGTTAGCCAAATTTTTGAAAAATTGGAAAAGTTCTTAGAAACTGAAAAGTTGAAGAACTTAAGCCGTAGTCAAAATAATGGAAGTTGAGTTGAATCGTTAAACAACTTTCGGCTTCGTTCCTTTTCGGGGACGAAAAGTTTTAAGTGGGGGAGATTGTAATAACCCGGAAATGCGGGCCAGTTTAAAATTTTTATTTTGGCAATTTTAATGAATTTTGCATATTTAAAATGAATTATTTTAAATAATATCGACGAAAAATTTATTTTGAATATAATTCAAACGTATATATTTTATAGATCGTCGTTAGAATATAAATAATTATATATAATTATAAAAGGAATTGAAAATGGCGCGGTAGTTCGATAATTTGATTTCAAACATCAATTGAACTTACCGGGTGCAAAATAAACTGGATTTTAGCGAAACCAAAAATAATAGGATCTATTTGGGAAAATCTTTCCAACGAATCCAAAAAATTGAAATTTCATAGCGGGAATCAAAAGATATGTCCAAATGAAAATCCTGAATAGTCACTATGGAATTCAGGCCCTTAAAAATGGAAATTTTGCAAATGATCTCGGATTTCGACGAAACCACTTTTGTTGGATCCGTGATGTGAAATTATTGTTAGATTCCAAATTTCATAATTTTTCGAATCAATATGTGAGCGTGGCAAAGGAAAACGCGTTTGATCAGTTTTATTTGATTTTAATCGACTGGAAAATGACCATTTTTCAAACGGTCTCAGAATTCGACGAAATTAGTTTTGTTAGGACCGTATCATCAATATGAAGCCAGAAAATATTTTTCGGGAATTTTTCGAGTTCGTATGTGGCCCCAGTAAATTGAAATGTACGTTTAAATTGAATATATAAAGATCTATATTTTAAATTTAACGGAAACTGATTGTAACGATCGAATTGGCCTACGATACATATCCCATTTTGTTCGGAATGGGGGTAAAACGCTAGGGACGACAGTCGGTGGGTCTCGTTTCGACTTCGAAAGAAAAGTCAACTATGGAGATTAAAATAAAATAAAATAATAAAAATATTTATATATAAATATCCCCCCCCCAATTGCCCCTAGACCTAATCGTTCAGCCCCAAATCAAAATAAAAACCCGTCTACCAATGACCGCGCAACCCGACGCTCCTCCTCCCACCGTCGACCACCCCCTCAGGTGCGATGCCGCCCGTTCCCTCTCTCGCGTTTCTCTCTCCTCCCCTCTCGATGGAGAAGGCCAACCCACCACTCGCTCCCTCCTCTCGAACGAAGCCGAAACCCCCCCAAGCCACCTGAAAGCGAACGACGCCCCACCTGAACCCGGGCACCCACCTCCGGCGACGGCCATAGCTCCTCCCCGACTGCCGGGCACCAACAAAACCCCTCCCTCCGTCAGCTCTCCACCACCTCCAGTGAGTTTCCCCTTTCTTTTTATTTTGTTTTATTTTATTTACTATGAGATCTACTTGATCTTTAAACTGAAATTATCATGATTTTTAAACTGAAATTTATTCATATATTTTTGTGATAAAAATCTGAAATTAATATATATAGTTTTGATTTAAAAAGGTAATATTTAAATGAAAGAACTTTGTTTTAAAAATGTTGATTTTTGAAAATAAATATCATTGGAAAAGCAAGAAGATTTGATTTTTACAAGTAAAAAGGTTCGATTTTTTGTTTATATAGAAAGAATAGATTTTTATCAATACAAAGAATAGATTTTTATAAACGAAAAGGTGATTTTCATTTGTAAACACGAGTTATAAAAATAGGATCTTTATTTATAAAAGAGCGAGAAAAAGCGAGGATTTTTATAAGAGAAAGCAAGGATTTTTATAAAAGAAAGTTAGGAATTCTTATGTATTCCAATGGCGAAGAAAAAGTGAATTTTTATATATTCGAATAGCGAAGAATAAAAATATAATTTTTATATTATAGAAAGAATAAAAATATAATTTTTATATTAAAGAAAGAATAAAAATATGATTTTTATATAATAGAGATTATAAAAATATAATTTTTATATAGTAGAAAGAATAAAAATATAATTTTTATAGAGTAGAGATAATAAAAATTCGATTTATATATATATATGAAGTGAAGTTAAAAATATAATCTTTATATATGAAAAGGCGAAATCTTTATATAAGAAGTAGAAATATAAAAATATAATTTTTATATAGAAAGAAGCGTTGTAAATATATGAAGTGAAATAAAAATCTGAACTTTATTTTATCGTGAAGTGGAGAGAATATAAAAATGTGATTTTTATATATGTAGTGAATACGGGCAACGAAAGTGACAAAAGACGAAAAGGTGATGATTCCCTACAATTGAAGAGTCGTGGAGTTGGATTAGCTATTGGTGAGAACTTCTCACCTTTTAAAATTCCTTTTTCTAGTTATATTATAATATATGCTAGGATGCAGACGGTGTTTAGTAGCACCCGGCACCCGTCATCCACAGACCATTGATGGCTTGTTTGTTTGATTGATGCGTTGTGAAAATTGTTTGTGATGTTGATGTGAAGTAGATAATAGAATATTCATAGGTTGAATAAAATAATTTAGTCGTTAAAAATATAATTTTTAACGTGAATGTAAATAAATATTCATTTACAAACCGGACGGTTTGTTTATGTACACCTATTTGAAGGATATTGATTGGGACGATAAATTTTACACATCGCCCAACTGCACAAATAAAATTTGTGTTTGATTATTTGAAACCCCACACGGGTATTGGGATAAAATACGGCATACACCAATCCCAATAATTAGTTGTATGTCGATCGATTGATTGACAGGCTGTTATAAGCGTTAGATATCTATATTTGATGCTTATACAGTGTAGTGCACTTTGGATGATGGTTGATTATGTATCGTTGCTATTATATACATGCATTGAATGGAATCCATATAATTAACTTTATATGGTAATTGATTGGGCCTCATTCCAATTTAGAAAATAAAGAATATTATAAAATAAAGGTTCATGTGTTGACAGCACTCATCCGTTGAGATCAGTCATGTGTTGAACGAAATATTTTAACAATAAAATTTACATCTTTATCATTATAAAATAAAGGTTCATGTGTTGACAGTACTCATTCGTTGAGATTAGTCATGTGTTGAACGAAATATTTTAACAATAAAATTTACATCTTTATCATTATAAAATAAAGGCTCATGTGTTGACAATACACATCCGTTGAGATTAGTCATGTGTTGAACGAAATATTTTAATAATAAAATCTACATCTTTATCAAATATAAAATTAGAAACTAACTGGAAAATAGATAAGATGAGTGGTCTCCTGGATATTGATCTGATGTTGGTTTCGGCCTTCGGGGTTAATATTCAGGGAATCGTTCTCTTACTAATTTACGGTTGGAGTCTGATTTGAAATCAAACGATAGATACCATAATTTTTATAAAATATATTAAATAACAAAAATAGTCACACATGGACAGTACTCATTCGTTGAGATTAGTCATGTGTTGATAAAAATATAGATTCACGTATTGAATAGAATAAATATTCATTTGTTGAATGGAATAACGGAATTATTGAAATATATAAAGTCGTGTTGATTAGAGATGCGCTATTTTGATGCGAACGATATATATATCGATTATATTCGTTTTTGAATTGAATTGAATATAAAACGAATTCGAATTGAATTAAATAGAAAACGAATTCGAATTGAATATAAAACGAATTCGAATTGAATTGAATAGAAAACGAATTCGAATTGAATTGAATATAAAACGAATTCGAATTGAATTGAATATAAAACGAATTCGAATTGAATTGAATATAAAACGAATTCGAATTGAATTGAATATATAACGAATTCGAATTGAATTGAATATATAACGAATTCGAATTGAATTGAATATATAACGAATCCGAATTGGATTGAATATATAATGAATTCGAATTGAATTAAATAGAAAATGAATTCGAATTGAATTGAATAGAAAACGAATTCGAATTGAATTAAATAGAAAACGAATTCGAATTGAATTGAATATAAAACGAATTCGAATTGAATTAAATAGAAAACGAATTCGAATTGAATTGAATAGAAAACGAATTCGAATTGAATCGAATAGAAAACGAATTCGAACTGAATTAAACAGAAATCGACGAAATATATATTATATATATTATATATATAATATAATGGCCTGAATAGAACGCGCAGCGCCGCGGCAGTTCGTAAATTTCGACCATTGACTTAGAACGGACATTACGGGAGATCCGACCGTCGGATTCTCCTAAAACCGGAACCGTTGGGTTCGTATCAAAAAGAGATTTCTAACGAATATTAGAAATTTGAAATCTAACGGTTGGATTTGGAGATACGCCCAAATCAAATTTGGAAAAGGTCGCTGTAAGTGCAGTTCGATGGCCGTTGATGGAAATCGACTGTACGGGCCTGGATAAAATTATAAAAAATAGTAATAATTTGTGTAAAATCATAAGAAATGATTTGGGAAAAATTGGGATGAAAAACTCCATATTTGTAAAGATAAAAATAGATTTTTATCGAAATAAACTAGTTTTGAACTAAAATTAAAATCCATTTATTTTTAAATAAATAAATTGGATTTAAAATGGGTTGTAAATAGAATTGATTTGTGGGTTTATCGTGAAGGGTGTTTTAAATGACACTTGTTCTTTAACCCGATAAATAAATAGAATGTGATTTGGGTTTGTCGTGAACTGTGTTTTAAATGACATTAGTTCTTTAACCTAGAAAAGGGAGTTTTAATGAATCTGTAATTAGATTGAAATGTGAATTGATAATCTAAATTATCAAATTTAGGAATTGAGCGAGAATGGAGTATCACCAGTTTTGCTCCAAAGCGATAGTTACATCTTTAATTAGATTTGAACGTGAAATGGTAATTAATTTTACCGATAACACCGTGGTGTTAGATATGGAGTATTACCAGTTTTGCTTCATGGGATGCATAGGTTGGGATTGGGAAATAAAATACATAATTACTTCGGAGTGGTTCGCTAATCTCGACTAGTTTGGAAAACCATAATTCGGTTTGAAATGACATCCAAAAGAAGTTTAAAGAATAAATTTAAAGAATTCATCTTGGATAAAATTAATGGGAACTTTTCCCTAAGAATATGAAATTTAGAAGCTAGCTGTAGGTTAGCTAAGAAGAATGGTTTCTTGGTATTGATCTGATGTTGGTTTCGGCCTTCGGGGTTAATATTTGGGAAATTGTTCTCTTGCTGATTTACGGTTAGTGACTAATGAATTGGAATGAGGCGTATGTTGTGTTTTTTTAACATTATTTTTTAATATACGCGGGTTGTTCGGAAAGGCCTGGTTTACACCCATTCTGAATAACCGATTCGACGATATGTCGAAGATGAAGACGGTGGTTGAAGACCGGAAATCTTCACATCGTTTGGGTGATTACTGATGATCTTGATTGGGTTGTATACCCAAGATGAGGGAATCAGTTGGTGGTCGTCCAAACGTACCTGGAGATCGATGGATATGCGAGGAAAGTGCCTCCGGTTTCGTTCAGACCCAGAACGAACTTGTAAATAGATTGTGTGTCTGACATTGGATTTTATTCTAGGTTGATTGATCTCTATTAAATATACATCTGTTTGGCGGCGGAGAATTTATTCTTTTGCTTAATGCCCTTCTCTGAGACGTACGAGCTCAGAGGTTGTATATCGATGGACATTAGTCGCATGGCATGAATTGCCTGTGTGGCATGCTGAGTTGCATGGATCAAGGCTTCTGTTGAAAAGCAAAGTCTTGTGGTTAATGATCAAAGCACAGCTTACATGGCAGCTTTGTGTATAACGTGAATTCGCGAGCCTCACACCTCGGTATGAGTTAAAAACGGGATAAGGACTGCAGGGAGAGCACGACGTATCTTTCTAGCTTTGGTGGTGTCAGTGACTTACCAGCCCTGACATTTATATACTTTTCACCTATGTGGTTGTTGGATGAGGCGCCTCGATTTTAGGTCTGTAAGGACCGGGAAACGTGTGTTCAGGAATAACTAATCCTCAAACGTAAGAGAGGACCGGCCCTGAAGCATCCAAGGGTTGCCCAGAGTGCGTAGCCCTGAGGCATTTGCTAGAGTTTTTCGAAGCGGAGAGGAGCTTGCCCCTTGCCTCGACTCATGACGGAAATCCAATTTCCAATACGTGTGTTTCGGTTTTATTTGTAGAGCCTAGTATGGCGACATGATAGATGGTACCCATGCCGCCTAGGATTGATATTTATGATTGAAATTGTTTTGACACTATACACTTATTATAGTATCAAATGATTTGTTTTTAAAAACGTACCAAGCATGTTTGGCTATTATAAGGGAAAACCCTATCCTCCGGCTTGCGTTGCAATGTGTGATGGGACCTGGGTCTTATAATAGCTTCATTTTTCCAAAAAGCATTGCGTTGTTTTGTTATATGCACTAGTATTCTTGGGAGGAAACCCGTTCCGTGTTATACGGCGTGGTCCCTTGAATTGCTCTCTTTTAAAGTAAAGTTTTAAATAACTGTTTTAGTTCTCACATCAGTCGCATGACTGACCTGGAGTTTATTGTTTTAACCTAAACTCTGGGTGCCCCTATTTTCCGCACGGGCAGCTAGTAGTTTTGGGTTTTGCATATTTATATTCACAGGATCCTGATTTACAGCTGGAATGATATCCGGAAAGCTCTGTATCTGTATATCACCTTTAGTTGTGTTTTATATTATTTTCCGCTGCTATGTAATTTATTGTAATCTCTGATATTTATCGAATGTAATTTATTTGTTTATACTCTGTATAATCTTGTATTCTGATGGAATTGTTGTAATAAGCAATGAAATGTTCTTCCGTCTGTGTTCTGATTTGTCTTGTCCTCACAGTAATTCGTTCTTTCTCATCTCCTCGGAGACCGGGGAAGTTCGGGTCGTTTCAGCCTCTCAGAAAATATGAGATTTAGACTAGGCTCTGCTAGCCTAATTATAGGCATTCAAGAAAGTGGGTATGATCTTGTACACTAAGCGCTGAGTCAGCAACGAACATGGTTTGAAAAATAGTCCAGATTCGCCGAATGGGCCGAGATCAGGGGTGAGTTGACTCACCTTCCCCCTGGGTCGACCCATAGGTCGACCCAGGAACAGCAAGGGCCGACCCATATGGGTCCAGGTTCCCTGTTTTCTTTCTCGCTTTGTTCGTTTAAAGAATTATTTAAATATTATATTTGCATATAAACCCCTTATATGTATACAAAACTTCTAATGCCCATTTTACACGTATATATATACGCATAACTTTTATTTCATTTTTAAAATTCAAATGGTGTTATGCCGTCGTTTAATTCTTACCTATTTTCATTGATTTTAGGTTTATTTTGAATTACTCTTATATATATATATTTGCACATATATATGCATATATTTACATATGCATGTATACATATATATTTTTATTCCTTTTATGTATAATTTTCCATATATGTGCATTTATACCTATTTTCCTCTAAGAACAGGTATTATTTTAATTGCATCAGTCTCATGAAAGTCACATCCTCTTACCAACTGGACTACATAGACTTTTGTTAACAGTGTTAAAAACAAAGGTGGTCATTGTTCTTTTTCTTATACCTCCTTTTCATGTTTATTATAATGTTTCATTTAAATGTATCTCTTTCATTTTAAATTCGTTTTTTACAATTCATAGGTCTAAATTGACCAGAAAATCGCCATGGACGCAATGACGCTAATCCCGTGACCAAATACTAGAAGCTCTTTAAATTTTATTTTATTTAATTACAAATGCACGGTGCTAAATTCTCCTACCCTTAGGAAATTTCATCCCTGAAACTTGGGTAAAATCAAATAATTCCTCTCATAAATCACAACCACCACGTGTGCATCCAATTTTTCAATCATTTGTGTGCTAGTGCAAATTGTAATTCAACAAATTAATATGTAATGACCCGCATTGGCAGAGGTATTATAATTAATTTATTTAATTATATAAATAGTGATATAGTGAATTAAATGGTCGTGGAATTAAATAATGATGAATATTTAATTAAAATAATAAATTAAATAATATATTTAATTCTAAAAAAAAATCAGAATTGGCTGAAAAGACGATATGATGTGAACTGGATCACCCGTGATATTTAATTCAGTTCAGAATTGAATTAGAATAACGAATATATTATTTGAACGACAGTTTGAACGTATAATTATATTATAATTAAAATCGAGCTTGAAATGGCGCTGTAGTTCGTAATTTGGCGATTCAAACTTCAACTGAATGTACAGGATTCGTTTTAAGCCGGATTTCTGTGAAACAAGAAACGTGTAGAGCCGGTGGAGTATATCTTTCTAGTGGAAGAGAGAAATTGGGATTTCGTCGTGTAGATTTTGATTTATGTCGAAATCAAATTTTAGAAAAGTCATTGTGGAATTCCTTTATAATTTATAAAGGAATTATTTATATTTTAAAAAGGAATTTCAATATAAATCGAATATCGGGTTGACCTAGATTTGAGATATCGAGTTAGAAATCCATATAAGGTTTTCTGAGCTGTATGGTATTCCACTTGAATATAGACGATAATATAAATTTATTTATATTTAATTTTATTTTATTTAAATATATTTATATATGTAAATGGGTCATTCAGAGCTTTAAAATACGCTGTGTGAGCAAACGGGGTCGGAATTCGACGAAACCAGTTCCGTTGGGACCGTAATGTCAAACTGTAGCTGCATGTCCATTTTCGTGATTTTTAGGTATTATATGTGATTGTAGGAATTTTTATTCAATGATTCAAATAGGAATGGATTTTAAATTAATAAAGTAATGAAGGGCAAAATATCTAAAGCTTCACTATAAATAACCCTCCTCAAAACCCTTACAACCTAATTTCCATTTCCTCTTCTAAGAACGGCCGCCACGAACCTTTTTCTCAAAAGCAGAAAAAATGCCTTCCTCAATTAAATTCGAGTACTTCAAAAATCGAAAGTAAATCAAATAAAAATCAGTAAATCGCAATACTCGTATATTTAAGACCCTCATATCATCCCCTTCAAATCGATGTGAATTTCTAAGCACTCGGCGTCAGTTTGTGGAGCTCGAGTTTTTGTACCGAGAGTTAGGGTAGCTACGAGGGGGAGATGGGTGGTGTTTGAGACCAGTTCGAGGTTGGATTCGGGTTGGTGGTTGATTTTAGGTTTCGGTGGTGGTAATTGTGTGATACTCGGTTGTGATTGTGGGTCGCGGATTTGGGTGATGAGCTCGAAGAGCTGATGTTGCACTGTAGGTTTGGGTCTCGAGTTGGAAGAGATGGGTACGAGGAGGAAGGGTTTGCGAAGGGGGGTGGACTGGTGGTAGTCACGGTGGTCCTTGATGGACGGAGGTACGTGAAGTGGTGGTCAACGGGAGGTCAAAAACTGATTCGGTGATGTAAAACTGGAGGAAGAAGAAGTTGCGGAGGCGGGTCAGATAAAGTGAAAGGGTATTGGGCTGGAAACATAGGGTAATGGTCCAATAATGAAATAGAATTTGTTTTATTTAATTTAAATTGGTGTATGATCTTGTATATTGTATAACTTCCGCATACGATAACAGAATTAGACGAAACAATATCCGACAGGATCGTATGGACGGGAGCAACACAATGAGACTGACTGGGAGCGAATCGGGGATCGTTACAATTTATAGCGAAATAAATTGTCCGTCTGAAAATAGACGCAAATCGTTATTTAACGGTTAACGCGTAATGTGAGTAAATCTCACTAACTCTGAACAGTTTATAATTTCATGTTGTATTTTTAGAACTGTTAAATGTTGGCTGATTGACTGTGTGTTGACTGTTTGATTGAACTGCTAGTCAGTTAATTAAATTTCTATATTGATTCTGTTTTATAGAATATATCATATGGAACTGAAAGTGATGTTGATTTTATTGTGTAACATCTGTGGATGCAGGGAAACAGGTTGGAGGAATCCAACTGGATTCCTCAACATTTATTTTACCGCTTTTCATATATTGTGATATATGATGTAATATATAATCTGTTGTCGATTATATGTGTTTGAACGAGACTGATCATCATGATTTAATGTGTTAAATACCATAACATACCGGAATGGCGAAATGGGAATTTTCAAAATGAATATTGAAAATAGACTATTTATACAATCAAAGGATTTTATAAAAGAGATAATATTTATAACAATCGAAGGATATTTTACAAAAGGAATTATTTATAAATGGAATATTTATAAATAGAAAATACTTAAAAATGAAACACTAAAGGATTTATTTGCAAACCATTTGCAAATAGATCAGAAAGAGATGTTTGTAAACCATTTACAAATGGAATCGAAAGAGGAATATTTGTAAAACCTTTACAAATGTAATCGAAAAGGAGGTATTTGTAAAACCATTTACAAATAGAATCTAAAAGGAAATATTTAGAAAATAAATAGAGTTATAAAAAGGAAATTTGTTTATAACTAAATAGGATTTTATAAATAGGAAACCGTTATAAAAAGGAAAACGTTACTAAAAAGGAAATCATTTGTAAAGTGAAGAACCGTTACTAAAAGTAAATCTTTATAAATGAATAGTTTATTCGAATGGAGTTAATCGGATATAGTATTCGAAAGTAAGTAAATCGAATAGAGTTAAATAAATAAGAGTTATTCGAATTAGTTATTCGAATAGAGTTAAACACATAAGGAGTTATCGATTTTAGTTTAATCGAAAGGAGTTAAATCGAATATGGTATTCGAAAGTTAGTAAATCGAATTAGTTATTCGAAAGGGGTTAGTCGAGTCGAGTTAGTTGAATAGAGTTAAACCAGTTAGAGTTAAACCAGTTAGAGTAAAACCATTAGAGTAAATTAGTTAGAGTTAAACCAGTAGAGTTAAACAGTTAGTGTTAATCAGTTAAAGTAAATCGATAGAGTTATATCGAACTAGAATTTATTGGGTAGAGTTAAATCGAATAATAGTTATTCGAAATAGTTATTCGAATAGTTAAATAAATAAGAGTTATTCGAATAGAGTTAAACGCATAAGAGTTATTGAATGAGTTATTCGTATGAGAGATTATCAAATATATTTATTCGAAGGGAGGAGTTATCGAATGGAGATCTATTAGAACGAGATTTACGTAAGGAAGTGTTAAAGAGTTAAAAGATGAACTTAACCTATTTCGAGATTTGAAATGTTGTTCAGTTAAGGTCTGAGAGGTAGTTATACCCCAACTTGATTGACTTCGTTTTTAATTTAGAAATGGTTAAGGTTCGAGAGTGAAAGTGGTTAAGTGTATTTAGTGAATAAGTATAGTGGTTTGAGTTGTCGTAGCGATGTTGATTTAAATATCTGTTTAAATCCAAGTAAAGAAGATTTGGAAATGTTTTTCCAAATAGAACCAGAAGCAAAATCAAATATAGAAAATAAGGAATTATGAATATATATATATATATGATTGATGATTGATTAATAGAATTTCCATCTGGAAATAATATCGTTGTTTGCACACGTGTTTTTCTTCGATAGTTAAATCACCGACTATCGAAGTTTTTGACCATTTTAACGTTGTTAATATGGAGAGATCGTTTGGATTATTATCCAAAGAACCACTCTGTATTGGTATAAGCGTTGCGAATCATATATGCCAAAGATAATTGAAGATGGAGTAAAGTGCAAGGGCTATTGTATAAGTCTTAGATAACAGTGTCTAAGATGGATGTATTGAATAGTGCCTTCGGTTCATCCTGTTCCTGGATGACTTGTATGGATGAATGTCTGACAGAGTATTTCTAGACAATCACGTATATTGATTTCTCCAACCGTACCAAGAGTGGAAGCGGAGAAGGAAACTTCTTTTAGCTAACACATAATGTATGGTTGAGGACGTCAATCGGTGATTTGACGGATTTGACGATATGGCATTCAAAGTGAATCTGGTGCGATGATAAAGCGTAGCTTCTAGCCTCGCATCCGGTAAATGACAGAAATCGGGCATGCAGCATGGCTAAGTCGGTCGCTCCGAAGTAGGGTGTATAATCACCTGATCTAGAGTTTCATTTCCTTCTAAAAATCTATTATTGATGCTGTCCCATTCGGGAAACGGTTGCCGATCCCAACTGTTGGTGATATACATTCGATACACTCAAGCGAAATGAGTGGTCGGTCATGTGTGGCCGGGTTGCAAGATGTTCTTGTTGAACCCAGTGTATTCCTCTCTAGAGGTACATTAGTGAAAGGTGGTTCCATACCTTGTCATGGTTGGAAATCCATTACCCAATACGTTCTTGCGGTTTTGATTGTATACTATATATGTAGAACGTGAGATGAAAGCGTTTCTGCTAGATGATTATTATTATTGTGGTTGATAGACATTATTATAATATCAAAAGAGTTTTGATATAAAGATTAATTTGGATTCTCATAAGGGAAAAACCCGTTCCGTTATACGGCGTGGTCTTATGAGATATCGTTTACTTGTTCGAACTGTTTTTAACTGTTTTACTCATACCAGTCCCATGACTGACCCGGAGTTTATTTGTTTGTTTCCTTAAACTCTTGGGAGCCTAAATTTGTACGGGCAGTCAAGTAGTCGGGATTTTACAGATACACTTGAAGAGATGGAGTAGGAGGCTTCAGGATTATATAGCTATAGTTATTTATGCTGTGTTTTAAGTGTTGTACTTTGATAATGATGTATATTCAAGTACAAATGTATATTTCAAGTTATGTTATACATATTATATGTTATTCGTTCCGCTGTGAGGTTCGTGTTACTCTAATGTTGTGTTCTTCTTCTTCTTCTTCTTCTTCTATTCTAAGTTTCTATCTTATCTTTCCTCACCCTCTAATTTCTTTCATTAACGACCGGTATTTTCAGTTTAATTTGGGGTTGGACTTGTATTTTGGTCAGCTCAAAATGGACCGGATTTTTGGGTCATTATAGTTGGTATCAGAGCTTAAGTTAAGTGAATTACCTTGGCTCTGTGGCGTGACTCAGTAGAGATAGGGTTAGTAATACCCTAGATTGCGTTGGAGTGTATATATACGAGTGAACGTATTTTTAGATGATATAAAAATAATTTTATATTGTGGAGATTTATTGGTTGAGTAGTTTATGAGTTCTGGTCGATCAGTTTGATCCACTGTATCGGTAGGGATTTTGTAAACACTCGAATACGATGAACCATCGTGGTATATTTTGAAAAGAGGGTAAACGAAATAATTTTGCCCCAAATTTTATTTTGATATAAAGGATTTATATTGGAATGATTATATTATATTAGATATATTGGTTGTGATTATAATCGAGTAAGATTATAAGTAAAATGGTTATGTAAATAATCGATCAGAATTCATATAAGTGAAATACGTGGAATTGAAATGAATTAAATCAGAAATTTAAACCAGAAATTGAATTAAAATTCTGGAAAATTGGATAAGTGTTTGTAAATGGATTTGGATTAAAAATAATAAGGAAAATTTAAGATCCTGGGAGATTTTAAATTGTTTTACAAGCAGTGCGAATTATATTTTGAAATGAATTTCAAAGTGGAAATGTTTAGAAATGGTTTTATAGTATTGAACTCACTTCGATCGCTGGAAAATAGATTCCAATGATGACAGCTGCATCATCAGTATTCATTTTCGAGTTGTAAGTGACGAATTACTACCAGAGATACTGTTTTGAATTGTTTTGGGAAAGACAAGTTGTGTTGAATTTCAAAATGGAATTTAAACTATAGAATTTGAATAAATAATTTAAATATAGAAATTCAAATGGGTTTTATAATATAGAAATTCAAATGGGTTTTATAATATAGAATTTGAATAGAATTTGATATATAGAATTTGAATAGAATTTGATATATAGATTTGAATAATAGAAGTGATATAAAATTTGAATAGAAATTGAATAGAATTAACTAAGTCGAAGAGGAATTAGTTAATCGAGTTTTGAATTTGAAGTTGAACTTTGAAAGGTGAATTGGATTTGTAAATGGATATTCGAAATCGAATATAGAACTTAAATTTGAAATTTGGACTCAAATTTGTTAATAAGCAAGTTAAAATATATTTGAACATGTCATGTTCAAATATAAAAGTGAAATAGACTAAAGAGTTAATTAACAAATTAATTAATGAATTGAGTTAAAACGACCAGGTATAGTTAAAATAGATTGGGCAGGTATAAATATACATGAGATAGGTATGGATAAGGTATGAAGGTATATAAATAGGATGCTCGACAAAAAGGTATGTATTTAATTCATATATGAGATTTTATGCGCCGTATCGGCTAGCCGCTTGGCTTTTTCTTTTTCTTTTGGATTGGTGAGGGCCATGGGAGGCTATTTGAAATATCCCGATGCTCCCGGTACAAAGGAGGTTATGGCGAATTTTTCCGGGAATTTAAGGAGTTAGAATATTTTAAAGATAATTTGATAGTTAGAAATCAACGTATCGATATATATATATATATATATATATATATATATAGAAGTCGATAAGGAAACGAAGTTAGAAATAGAATAGTAAAATCAAAAAGGAAGACTAGGAATAAAATCTAGTAAGAATAGGAAGAGGAAACGTATACGTGTTTAAAAGTGAATAAGTAGTTATATGGTATTGATTATTCGAGTAAGTAGTCATATCTATTTTGATGTTATAAATGTTACTCAGTCAAGGTCTGAGAGGTAGTTATGCCCTAACTTGATTGATTTCATTATTAACAAATAAATAGTAAGATTTCAGGCTCGAAGATCAACGTTGAATAAGAGTTAGTTGAATATAGTATTTGGGTTGTCGTAACGATGTTTTACACAACATCCGTTTTAACCCAAATAAGTGTAAGCTTGGAAATATAATAAAGAATATTTCCTCAGTATAGAAATAAACGAGATCGGAAAAGAGATAAGTAATTGGAATATTTTCCAATTGTAAATAGCATATATTTTCTAAAGTTTAGAAAATAAAGGAAGGCGATATTCGGAAATATTTTCCAAAAAACATAAAAGGCCAATATGGGTATTGAAAATATTTGGTTAACAAATATTGATAAAGAAATAGAGAAGTGATTCAACTAATGGAATATTAATTAAGGACTCAGTTACATGTTCAAAAGGAAAAACTGATTTTTGAAAAGAGTAAACTATTTGAAAACTCCCAGGGAAAGACTGTTTGAATTAAAAACAAATTTAACAGAAATTTGTGAAAGCAAATTTGAATTAAAGTAAAGCCAGTAAAGTGGTAACTGAGATTGAATTAGAATGATATCAAGACAAATTGGATTGTGAGATTCAAATTTGAAGTGTAATGGGATAATCAAGTTAAGAGTTGGGAATCGAGAAGAAACTCGAGTTAAAAATGATATTTGGCTCGGATATAAACGAATTGTTGTGTTATGGATAAAAGCAGATTGGAATTTGATTGGGATGACCCTTGTATCTACCGAATTGATAACAGGTGGAAAGGATATAATGATATGCCGACAAAAGGTACAAGTTTAAATTTCATATGGTATGAGATTTATGAGCCGAATTGGCAAGCTGCTTGGCCGTTTGATTTTCTTTTGGGTTGGAGATGGCCCAGAGAGGCAAGTTGGAGTTTGACCGATTGACCAGTACAAAGGAGGTGCTGGCAAAAAAATTCGAAGAGTTAAGGTGTTAGAAAATTTTCAAGATTTTTGAAAATTTTCATTGATAAGGATTAATTAATAATTTAATTGAAATTAAATTTGGTTCAGTTGAAACTGAAGTTAAGAAGTGAACAAATATGTTCTAACCAGTCGATAGGGTCGTTCTCTACCTTAGCAATTTCGAGGACGAAATTATTTTAAGTGGGGAAGAATGTAATAACCCGCATTGGCAGAGGTATTATAATTAATTTATTTAATTATATAAATAGTGATATAGTGAATTAAATGGTCGTGGAATTAAATAATGATGAATATTTAATTAAAATAATAAATTAAATAATATATTTAATTCTGAAAAAAATCAGAATTGGCTGAAAAGACGATATGGTGTGAACTGGATCACCCGTGATATTTAATTCAGTTCAGAATTGAATTAGAATAACGAATATATTATTTGAACGACAGTTTGAACGTATAATTATATTATAATTAAAATCGAGCTTGAAATGGCGCTGCAGTTCGTAATTTGGCGATTCAAACTTCAACTGAATGTACATGATTCGTTTTAAGTCGGATTTCTATGAAACAAGAAACGTGTAGAGCTAGTGGAGTATATCTTTCCAGTGGAAGAGGAAAATCAGGATTTCGTCATGTAGATTTTGATTTATGTCCAAATCAAATTTTAGAAAAGTCGCTGTGGAATTCCTTTATAATTTATAAGGGAATTATTTATATTTTAAAAAGGAATTTCAATATAAATCGAATATCGGGTTGACCCAGATTTGAGATATCGAGTTAGAAATCCATATAGGGTTTTCTGAGCTGTATGGTATTCCACTGTGAATATAGACGATAATATAAATTTATTTATATTTATACTAATTTTATTTAAACATATTTATATATTTAAATGGGTCATTCAGAGATTTAAAAATACGTTGTGTGAGCAAAAGGAGTCGAAATTCGACGAAGCCAGTTTCTTTGGGACCGTAATGTCGAACTGTAGTTGCATGTCCATTTTCGTGATTTTTGGGTATTATATGTGATTGTAGGAATTTTTATTCAATGAATAAAATAGGAATGGATTTTAAATTAATAAAGTAATGAAGGGCAAAATATCTAAAGCTTCACTATAAATAACCCTCCCCAAAACCATTATAACCTAATTTCCATTTCCTCTTCTAAGAACGGCCGCCACGAACCTTTTTCTCAAACGCAGAAAAAATGCCTTCCTCAATTAAATTCGAGTACTTCAAAAATCGAAAGTAAATCAAATAAAAATCAGTAAATCGCAATACTCGTATATTTAAGACCCGCATATCATCCCCTTCAAATCGATGTGCATTACTAAGCACTCGGCGTCAGTTTGTGGAGCTCGAGTTTTTGTACCGTGAGTTAGGGTAGCTGCGAGGGGGAGATGGGTGGTGTTTGAGACCAGTTCAAGGTTCGATTCGGGTTAGTGGTTGATTTTGGGTTTCGGTGGTGGTAATTGTGTGATACTCGGTTGTGATTGTGGGTCGCGGGTTTGGGTGATGAGCTCGAAGAGCTGCTGTCGCACTGTAGGTTTGGGTCTCGAGTTGGAAGAGATGGGTACGAGAAGGAAGGGTTTGCGAAGGGGGGGTGGACCAGTGGTAATCACGGTGGTCCTTGATGGATGGAGGGACGTGAAGTGGTGGTCAACGTGAAACACCCCACCTCCGTTAGGGTCACTCTCAAAGGGAATGCCCTAATTTTGGTGGAGGTTTATAAGTACAAGTCACAGATATACAAGACAGATATAAGAACACATATTTGTAAACAGCGGAAGAACAACAAACTTTATTTCATCAAGTCAAATACGTGTTACAACAACATCCTTCCCAAAAACATAACATAACACTTTCATAATCTGTCTTGAGTACATTATTTTTAAAGAAGCATAAATAAAACATAGATAAACTGCCAAAGCCTCATAGTGGATTGTCCAAAGCCATAGTTCAAAACAGGAAAGTCCAAGCAATACATTTCTCTTCTTCAAGCTGGATGTTGAGGTAGGTCAAGCTGCTGTGTTCCCTCCCTGAGGACCTGGGGGGGAAACGGAAGAAAGAAGACGAAAGAAAAATAGAGTCAGACATAAAGCCTGAGTAAGTCTAGTACTACTTTATCTATGAATAAAGAACTGGGTATGATAAGTAAAACAGGAAGTGGGCAACACTATGAACTTGGTTAAGTTATCTAGGGTCGAATATACTATCGTACCCCATGTTAATCTCTGAACCCATATAAACTAGTTTCCAATTTGCACCCCAAAATCAGGGTGATGTGATCCATTCTACGATGATCGGCTCCTACTCGCATAGTTACATGTGTCTTACGGCCCCCGATGTCTGTAGTTACCTATGCTGGTCCCACCATGGGGTGTATCAAGTCCCATAGTGGCAACCCGACACAACCTTAGAGTGCATAGGTATGCTACTGGTGTCCAGTGCCTTATTTTTCTGCACCGGAGTGTGTGCACGCCCGCACTCCGTTAGAACCTACACTGCTACACCACCGCCGTCGATTTGACCTCTTACAATCAGCCCAGTAATCGTGCCCCACCCTGCCTAGTTTCAGGGTATCCTGATACACCTTCTAGGGTTACTGCTGAAAAGGGTCCCCCGTTACTAGGTTTTCTATCTCTAGCCAACATGCTAAGTTGGTTAAGTGTTTCCTAACCTAACCCCACCAGTCCGTTTAGTTTAGCATTTTCCATTTTGATTAAGTCTTTGGTTCACTTAATCCTAACAATCCTGACTCAGCCTTAATTGTCTTATTAAGGCCCTGACCTCTCACATTAGACAGGTATTGTTGTGGCTGCCTGTTGCCGGTTGGTTCCGGGCAGTCTTACGCCACAACTCAGTCTAACCTCGGGTCCTTGCTGGGCTCCATGTTTAACCTCCCACATTGGATAGGTATTGTTGTGACTACTGGACAGCCGGGCGGTTCCGGGCAGGTTTACATCACAACTCAATCCAACCTCGGGTTAAACACATCGTATGTTCTACATTTACATATCTTGTCATTCTTCTTTATTTATATGTAAATATTTGCGGCCCATTATTAAGTTCATGGTGTAAAGGTTACACCAATCATGGGCCCAACCCATACTTGAATTTGGGCCCTTCTATTTCATATTTTCATTCATTAATTAATTTTTAACCCAACGTTATTTTCCCCCGTTTTACACGTCCGTTTATATATATTGGGCTTAGCCTTTTAAAGCCCAATTTAGCCATGCGAAAAGGGGAGGCTTATGGCGTATACACAAAGAGGGGAAAGTGAGCGCATGAACTTGCATATGACGTTGGAAAATACATAATAGAAATTGGTGTACTTGCATAGTGGTGACATGTAATTTGGTCATAAAACATAGGTGACATAAATCAAGGCATGTAAACTTGCATAGGTTTAACTACAACATGAACCTATATTCTTATTTAGGCATAATGTCAAACATAAGCATGGCCTAAATACTTCTAGCATAAACATGGCATATTGTCAAACATAAGCATGGCATAAAATACTTCTTGCATAGGCATGGCATATTGTCAAACATAAGCATGGCATAAAATACTTCTAGCATAGGCATAGCATAATTCAACTTAATCATGATTTAAGCCTAATCACATAACGATGGTATAAACATACTTATGCATAAATATTCCTAAACATGGTGTTTGCTTTAAACTTGCAAAAAAAGGGATTTTTGAGTCCAACCTAGCCATGTCATCATATAATCCTTTGAAACAAGATAGACTTAATAACGGATTTCAATTATGCCAAATATCATTCCTAGCCATATTCATAAGTTTGCAAAAGCATGACTTAATACATGGATTATGGTGTCAAAATTCCACATAGTTTCATATGAACTATAATAACCAAACTTGTTTCAATTACTTGCAAAACGATTTATGCACAAAAATATACATCATAATGGCATAATAACAAAGCCCCAAACTTGCATGAATTTCAATTAACTACATACATGTAGCTTCAATATAGATTACACAATTTGCGCAATATTCCAAACGTATACTTGCATAGAACTACCGCATGTAGTTCTTTATAATGAATAACATAATTTTGCACAAATATGAATTACTTCCATTGCCACAATTCAAGCATACACATCAACACAGTTGTTTATTAATACCAAAGTAATACTCTACTTACAATGGTTGCGGTGAATTCTCAAATTAAGAGACACGATTCCTTTGTTGAGTTGATTAGCTTTAGGTTGCTTTGAATTGCTTTAGGCTTTAGAACTTTCTTCCTAATCCTCTCTCTAGTCGGCGGCTAATCTTTGTCGTTCCTCAGCAACATGGCGGCTATAATCTTATTTTGAATGAATAGATTAGGGTTTAGTCTAGGGTTGTTTATATAGAGGTTAGGAATTGATTAGGACCCTTGATGTTGCTAGGTTAGATCATAGCCATTCATTAGGAAAAGAGACCAATAAAAACCCGCCACCTAGCCCTAATGACAAAGCAGACCACAGAAATTCGACCACACACCGACCTGGCCAGCCAGGTTGACTGGGCTCGACCAGGTCGATACCCCTGTCGACAGGGCTGTCGACAGCCCTGTCGACATGGGTAGCCCAGGTCGACAGCCCAGTCGACCTGGGTGGCCCAGGCGGGTGTTCTTCCACCCTGGCCCAATGGGCCCCACTTCGGAATATTTAATTATTTAATTCTGTTTTGAAATTTTAAATTTAATTCAAAACTTCCGAAGGCCATATCTTCTTCATACGGACTCCGTTTTTCGAAAACTCGGACTCTATTTCGCGTATTTTTCCGAGACGAACGCAATGGCGTATCCCGTTTCCCTTAGTTCTTTGATTTGAATTTGATTATACTTTAATTCATGAATTTCACAGTTATAGAATTTTCGGGGTGTTACATTCTCCCCTACTTAAAAGGATTTCGTCCCCGAAATCTTCAAGTTAGGAGGAATGTATATCCTAACATCCAATCATCCATCTACTCATCCATCAAACACGAGCATCCATTGTCCTTAAAAGACTTCTAATGCTTCATGATCATATGCAAAGTGTGTGTGTATACATGTACTTATCTAATGCAAAATCAGGCGGTCTACTGATTCAGTTGACCTCCTTAATGCGAATTATGTAAGTGCCATGAATCCATTATGTATGCAAATTTTCCTATTCATGATTCTACATGAGTGCACAACCATTCAATACAAATGCAGCATCCACATGACAACACATTATAGTTCAACCACATACGAAAGCAAACATATATGCATATGCAATATGAAGTGACTGAGCCGATCTAAAACCTAGATTGTGTGTGTATATGCAACCACGAGCAACCACTAGCAATCACTTGCAACCATTTGCAACCATCATACATAACATGTTTCAACTACATGTTTCCATCCAAAGGATTTCTACCTAAAAGATAAGGTCGAGGAAATATGCCTAAAAAGATAGATAAAAGCGCAACTTAAGGAAAATGAAAGATCAAGGATGTACCCTCGAACAGAAAAGGGTAGGCTGTACGGATTTTAGCTTCAGTTTCCCAAGTCGCGTCTCCCTCGGCGTTGCTCCACTGGACTTTGACGAGCTTGACTTCGCGGTTGCGTAGCTTCTTCACTTCCGTTCCTAAGATGCGGGTTGGAACTCTCCTTATGGTTGCTTCGCGTTCCACTTCGGCCTCTTCTAAGACATTTGGCTCTACCACTTCAGCAGACTCATGTAGACATTTTCGGAGATGTGAAACGTGAAAAACGTTGTGGACTCCAGCCAACTTCTCGGGTAGCTCTAATCTATAGGCCATTTTCCCAATCTTCTCAATAATAGGGAATGGCCCTACGAATCTTGGCGCTAGCTTTCCTGTGATTCCAAAACGAACAACGTTTCTTAGCGGTGATACCTTGAGAAAAACTCTGTCTCCAACCTCAAATTCAAGGTCGGTCCTCCTCTTGTCGGCATAGGACTTTTGTCTGTCTTGGGCCGTCTTCATCCTTCTTCGTATTAAGTCTACTTTCTCTGAGGTCTCTCGGATCATGTCTGGTCCAAGTATGAGCTTATCCGTGGACTCCCACCAACAAGTGGGCGATCGGCACGGTCTTCCATATAAAGCTTCGAAGGGCGCCATTCCGATGGTTGCTTGATAGCTGTTGTTGTAGGCGAATTCTACCAAAGGGAGGTGGTCTTCCCATGTCCCTCCGAAGTCGAGGACGCATAACCTTAAAAGGTCTTCCAAAACTCTGTTCACTCTCTCTGTTTGGCCGTCGGTTTGGGGATGATAGGTCGTTCTCAAGCATAACTGTGTTCCTACTGCTTCTTGCAGACTCCGCCAAAACTCGCTGGTGAAGATGGGGTCTCGGTCACTAACAATGCTAGATGGTATTCCATGGAGTCGAACGATTTCCTTAAGGTAAAGTGATGCTAGGGATGAGGCAGTTCTCTTACTTTTGACAGGTAAAAAGTGGGCGCTTTTAGTAAGCCTATCCACTATTACCCAAATACTAGTGTTGCCTCTCCTAGACCTAGGCAGCCCATCGATGAAGTCCATTGAGATGCTATCCCACTTCCACTGCGGGACCTCCAAAGGATGTAGCAGTCCGTCAGGCTTTTTCTGTTCCGCTTTAACCTGTTGGCACACCATACACTTAGAAACGAACTCTGCCACGTCCTTTTTCATGCCGTTCCAAAAGAAAGTCCTTTTTATGTCTTTGTACATTTTATCTCAGCCTGGGTGTATCGTCATCTTGGAGTGATGTGCTTCCTCGAGAACCTTCTTTATTAAATCGTTTGTCTGTGGGACGCATAGTCTTCCGTCTCCTTGCTTAAGAAATAAGAATTTTTCCAACTGCAAACTTCTTTCTGCATCTGAGAGAAACTTAGTCTCAAACCTTGCCC
Source organism: Allium sativum (assembly GCA_030737875.1). Lineage (NCBI taxonomy): Eukaryota > Viridiplantae > Streptophyta > Magnoliopsida > Asparagales > Amaryllidaceae > Allium > Allium sativum. The sequence continues at coordinate 550,366,202 of CM060915.1, read as the reverse complement.
TAAAGTCCTCCCATGTATCCACTGGTCTTTCAGCATTGGTGACTTCCCACCAGTAGGAAGCCTCGCCCTTCAATAGCCACACCGCTAGTTGTACCTTTTGTCTATCTTCTACCTCAAAGATGATGAATAGGTCCTCCGTTTCTTTTAGCCAATTCCTAGCTGCTACGAAGGACTCAGTTCCATGGAAATCCCTTCCTCCCATAGCTTTAAAATCTTTACATATCTTAGCGAATGTGTTTCCCCGTGGAGGAGGTGGAGGAAAAGGTGCTGCTGCGGCTGGATGATTCCCTTCAGCTGGAGGAGGAGGAACGGTAGGACCTGGCTGAGTGGCCCTTGCTTCTAAGAAACGTCTAAACCAACCAGGTATGGGTACCCCTTCAGGCAAGTTAAGTTCTTGGGACATGCTGAAACAAAAAAGGATAGATTCAAAACGAAGGATAAGAGATAATACCTATGGCTTTGGGGAGTGGACTTTGCCTTTTTAGAATAAAATAATATTTTTCTTTTTTAAAAATGCTTCTTTAAATTTCCTTTTTGAAAAATAATTTTTCAAAACTTTTTATCTTATCTGGTAAACCTATGCTCTGATACCAAGTGAAACACCCCACCTCCGTTAGGGTCACTCTCAAAGGGAATGCCCTAATTTTGGTGGAGGTTTATAAGTACAAGTCACAGATATACAAGACAGATATAAGAACACATATTTGTAAACAGCGGAAGAACAACAAACTTTATTTCATCAAGTCAAATACGTGTTACAACAACATCCTTCCCAAAAACATAACATAACACTTTCATAATCTGTCTTGAGTACATTATTTTTAAAGAAGCATAAATAAAACATAGATAAACTGCCAAAGCCTCATAGTGGATTGTCCAAAGCCATAGTTCAAAACAAGAAAGTCCAAGCAATACATTTCTCTTCTTCAAGCTGGATGTTGAGGTAGGTCAAGCTGCTGTGTTCCCTCCCTGAGGACCTGGGGGGGGGGAAACGGAAGAAAGAAGACGAAAGAAAAATAGAGTCAGACATAAAGCCTGAGTAAGTCTAGTACTACTTTGTCTATGAATAAAGAACTGGGTATGATAAGTAAAACAGGAAGTGGGCAACACTATGAACTTGGTTAAGTTATCTAGGGTCGAATATACTATCGTACCCCATGTTAATCTCTGAACCCATATAAACTAGTTTCCAATTTGCACCCCATAATCAGGGTGATGTGATCCATTCTACGATGATCGGCTCCTACTCGCATAGTTACATGTGTCTTACGGCCCCCGATGTCTGTAGTTACCTATGCTGGTCCCACCATGGGGTGTATCAAGTCCCATAGTGGCAACCCGACACAACCTTAGAGTGCATAGGTATGCTACTGGTGTCCAGTGCCTTATTTTTCTGCGCCGGAGTGTGTGCACGCCCGCACTCCGTTAGAACCTACACTGCTACACCACCGCCGTCGATTTGACCTCTTACAATCAGCCCAGTAATCGTGCCCCACCCTGCCTAGTTTCAGGGTATCCTGATACACCTTCTAGGGTTACTGCTGAAAAGGGTCCCCCGTTACTAGGTTTTCTATCTCTAGCCAACATGCTAAGTTGGTTAAGTGTTTCCTAACCTAACCCCACCAGTCCGTTTAGTTTAGCATGTTCCATTTTGATTAAGTCTTTGGTTCACTTAATCCTAACAATCCTGACTCAGCCTTAATTGTCTTATTAAGGCCCTGACCTCTCACATTAGACAGGTATTGTTGTGGCTGCCTGTTGCCGGTTGGTTCCGGGCAGTCTTACGCCACAACTCAGTCTAACCTCGGGTCCTTGCTGGGCTCCATGTTTAACCTCCCACATTGGATAGGTATTGTTGTGACTACTGGACAGCCGGGCGGTTCCGGGCAGGTTTACATCACAACTCAATCCAACCTCGGGTTAAACACATCGTATGTTCTACATTTACATATCTTGTCATTCTTCTTTATTTATATGTAAATATTTGCGGCCCATTATTAAGTTCATGGTGTAAAGGTTACACCAATCATGGGCCCAACCCATACTTGAATTTGGGCCCTTCTATTTCATATTTTCATTCATTAATTAATTTTTAACCCAACGTTATTTTCCCCCGTTTTACACGTCCGTTTATATATATTGGGCTTAGCCTTTTAAAGCCCAATTTAGCCATGCGAAAAGGGGAGGCTTATGGCGTATACACAAAGAGGGGAAAGTGAGCGCATGAACTTGCATATGACGTTGGAAAATACATAATAGAAATTAGTGTACTTGCATAGTGGTGACATGTAATTTGGTCATAAAACATAGGTGACATAAATCAAGGCATGTAAACTTGCATAGGTTTAACTACAACATGAACCTATATTCTTATTTAGGCATAATGTCAAACATAAGCATGGCCTAAATACTTCTAGCATAAACATGGCATATTGTCAAACATAAGCATGGCATAAAATACTTCTTGCATAGGCATGGCATATTGTCAAACATAAGCATGGCATAAAATACTTCTAGCATAGGCATAGCATAATTCAACTTAATCATGATTTAAGCCTAATCACATAACGATGGTATAAACATACTTATGCATAAATATTCCTAAACATGGTGTTTGCTTTAAACTTGCAAAAAAAGGGATTTTTGAGTCCAACCTAGCCATGTCATCATATAATCCTTTGAAACAAGATAGACTTAATAACGGATTTCAATTATGCCAAATATCATTCCTAGCCATATTCATAAGTTTGCAAAAGCATGACTTAATACATGGATTATGGTGTCAAAATTCCACATAGTTTCATATGAACTATAATAACCAAACTTGTTTCAATTACTTGCAAAACGATTTATGCACAAAAATATACATCATAATGGCATAATAACAAAGCCCCAAACTTGCATGAATTTCAATTAACTACATACATGTAGCTTCAATATAGATTACACAATTTGCGCAATATTCCAAACGTATACTTGCATAGAACTACCGCATGTAGTTCTTTATAATGAATAACATAATTTTGCACAAATATGAATTACTTCCATTGCCACAATTCAAGCATACACATCAACACAGTTGTTTATTAATACCAAAGTAATACTCTACTTACAATGGTTGCGGTGAATTCTCAAATTAAGAGACACGATTCCTTTGTTGAGTTGATTAGCTTTAGGTTGCTTTGAATTGCTTTAGGCTTTAGAACTTTCTTCCTAATCCTCTCTCTAGTCGGCGGCTAATCTTTGTCGTTCCTCAGCAACATGGCGGCTATAATCTTATTTTGAATGAATAGATTAGGGTTTAGTCTAGGGTTGTTTATATAGAGGTTAGGAATTGATTAGGACCCTTGATGTTGCTAGGTTAGATCATAGCCATTCATTAGGAAAAGAGACCAATAAAAACCCGCCACCTAGCCCTAATGACAAAGCAGACCACAGAAATTCGACCACACACCGACCTGGCCAGCCAGGTTGACTGGGCTCGACCAGGTCGATACCCCTGTCGACAGGGCTGTCGACAGCCCTGTCGACATGGGTAGCCCAGGTCGACAGCCCAGTCGACCTGGGTGGCCCAGGCGGGTGTTCTTCCACCCTGGCCCAATGGGCCCCACTTCGGAATATTTAATTATTTAATTCTGTTTTGAAATTTTAAATTTAATTCAAAACTTCCGAAGGCCATATCTTCTTCATACGGACTCCGTTTTTCGAAAACTCGGACTCTATTTCGCGTATTTTTCCGAGACGAACGCAATGGCGTATCCCGTTTCCCTTAGTTCTTTGATTTGAATTTGATTATACTTTAATTCATGAATTTCACAGTTATAGAATTTTCGGGGTGTTACACAACGGGAGGTCAAAATCTGGTTTGGTGATGTATAACTGGAGGAAGAAGAAGTTGCGGAGGCGGGTCAGATAAAGTGAAAGGGTATTGGGCTGGAAACATAGGGTAATGGCCCAATAATGAAATAGAATTTGTTTTATTTAATTTAAATTGGTTTTATTTAATTTAAATTGGTGTATGATCTGGTATATTGTATAACTTCCGCATACGGTATCAGAATTAGACGAAACAAGATCCGACATGATCGTATGGACGGGAGCAACACAATGAGACTGACTGGGAGCGAATCGGGGCTCGTTACAATTTATGGCGAAATAAATTGTCCGTCTGAAAACAGACGCAAATCATTATTTAACGGTTAACGCGTAATGTGAGTAAATCTCACTAACTCTGAACAGTTTATAATTTCATGTTGTATTTTTAGAACTGTTAAATGTTGGCTGATTGACTGTGTGTTGACTTTTGATTGAACTGCTAGTCAGTTAGTTAAATTTCTATATTGATTCTGTTTAACAAAATATATCCTATGGAACTGAAAGTGATGTTGATTTTATTGTGTAACATCTGTGGATGCAGGGAAACAGGTTGGAGGAATCCAACTGGATTCCTCAACATTTATTTTACTGCTTTTCATATATTGTGATATATGATGTGATATATAATCTGTTGTCGATTATATGTGTTTGAATGAGACTGATCATCGTGATTTGATGTGTTAAATATCATAACATACCAGAATGGCGAAAAGGGAATTTTCAAAATGAATATTGAAAATAGATTATTTATACAATCAAAGGATTTTATAAAAGAGATAATATTTATAACAATCAAAGGAGATTTTATAAAGGGAATTATTTATAAATGGAATATTTATAAATAGAAAATACTTAGAAATGAAACCCTAAAGGATTTATTTGCAAACCATTTGCAAAGAGAAATGTTTGTAAACCATTTACAAATGGAATCGAAAGAGGAATATTTGTAAAACCTTTACAAATGTAATCGAAAAGGAGGTATTTGTAAAACCATTTACAAATAGAATTTAAAAGGAAATATTTAGAAAATAAATAGAGTTATAAAAAGGAAATTTGTTTATAACTAAATAGGATGTTATAAAAAGGAAACCGTTACTAAAAAGGAAATCATTTGTAAAGTGAAGAACCGTTACTAAAAGTAAATCTTTATAAATGAATAGTTTATTCGAATGGAGTTAATCGAATATAGTATTCGAAAGTAAGTAAATCGAATAGAGTTAAATAAATAAGAGTTATTCGAATTAGTTATTCGAATAGAGTTAAACACATAAGGAGTTATCGATTTTAGTTTAATCGAAAGGAGTTAAATCGAATATGGTATTCGAAAGTTAGTAAATCGAATTAGTTATTCGAAAGGGGTTAGTCGAGTCGAGTTAGTTGAATACACTACACCGAAACAAAAGATTACCAACAAGTATAAGTGCTACAAATAATTTCTGTAACACTTTTAAGTGTCACCAACGGCTTGTGAGGAATTTCCTGTAACACTCATAAGTGTTACAAGCAGAGTAACTGCTAACACTTATAAGTGTTACAAACATATTCATTGCTAACACTTATAAGAGTTACAAACATATTCATTGCTAACAATTATAAATGTTGGAATCATAAGATTTGGTAACACTTATAAGTGTTACAAACATATTCATTACTAACACTTATAAATGTTAGAACCATAAGATATGGTAACACTTATAAGTGTTACAAACATATTCATTGCTAACACTTGTAAATGTTGGAACCATAAGATATGGTAACACTTCTAAGAGTTACAAACACTTATATATGTTACTAAGTGAAACTATGTTTTTGCCTGTTCTATGCACAATTTGTATTAAAATTATCAAAACAAATGAATATAACAGATCTTTACGTTTTCCATAGCACATATATAATTCATCATACAAATCCAGTGCAAAATTAAAATGCCTCGCAGAAAACCTATAGTTCATCATAAACAATTATTAAAAATAACTCAAATATCATAAAGTCATGTATTGCAAAAACATAAGTTACAAAAAATTCAATTTAAAATACACTTAAGGTATTTAGGGTCAACATAGCCATCCTTGATTGTCCAATCCAAACTCTAGCGGTTTTGCATATTTTTCAACAGTGGAAAATACAAGTGCAAGTCATAATTTCACATAAAAATAATCTCTTTAATTTTAGCTTTTTGGCCATGCTTGCATGCTACCCTTTCTGCTCCATGTATAGACACAAACCATATGTAGCTCATTTGAAAAATCAGCCCAGTGTGGATTCAAGCATCGGATTACGCACGTGTTGAAGAGCATGTGCACAAGCTTGAATCTACACTTGCAACAAGTGCTTGCATCAATTACTAGTTTTAACAGAAGGAATGTGCAACTTCTTAGTGTTTGAGAGTTAGTGTGCGTGTTTTTGGAACAGTGTCAGCCATGTTTTATGCATAGAAATAATTCAGTTGCATTAAACCACAAACTGGTTGTGATTAAGAATCGACTTGCTAGGTTGTATCTATTTGAATAGCAAACTTTTCTAATGCTATCTATAAAAAAAAACATTATTATTTGCATTTTTACAGTATTAACAGATATGTTATGTTGATTTGATTTCAAATTCGTTATTATTTGTATTTCTTCTGATTATCTTTGTAGTATTTTTTATTTTCCCATGTACTAACTAGATACACATAGATTTACACTTTATTTTAAAACAGGAAAGCTAATAATCATAGTTGGCAGTAGTTGTCTGTAAGCTGTTGAGTTGTTATGTTCATTCTTGAAAAAATTAGACATATGTATTCTTACCAAATTATATATTATTCATTTACACTTCGGCAAAATTGAGCATGCATGCTCAGTTTTGGAAACCTGAGCATGCATGCTCAGTTTGGCCAAGCTGAGCTCGCGAGCTCAGTTTGCCAAAACTGAGAGCCCAGTTTGCCTAAGCTGAGCCCGCAAGCGCACTTTGGCCAAACTGAGCCCGCGAACTCAGTTTTGCAAAACCGAGAGCTCAATTTTTCCAAACCAAGCTTCGTAAGCTCCGTATGCATGCTCAGCTTGGCAAAACTGAGCCATGCGTGCTCAGTTGGCAGAACTGAGCCACACGAGCTCAGTTTTGCCAAGCTGAGCATGCAAGCTCAGTTTTGATATATTGTAGAAGAGCGCCCACTATCAAAAGGTATAATCATGAATCTTTCAAAAAACAAAATATTCATTAGAAATAAATAATATATTTGATAATCTTAAATCTTTCAAAAACAACCTTAAACATGCCAATATTGAATTTGAAATGTAAAAAATAAAAAATAAATAAAAAAAAACACTTCCAATTTCTTAAGTTATGTTCTTTTGTTTTCCATTACATATTTGAAGTTCAAAACTTTTGAAATGTAAATAAAAAGATTCTCGAGTCGCATACCTCAACAATTTTAGGTGTGCATGTGCGAGACATATATGTGTATGCTTCTTATGCCTCAAGTTGTCAAAGCGTAAGCTTTATTTGTAAAAAGATTTTTGGAAAAAAAATCTCGAAGCGTTTTATCTCTCATTTCCTCAAGGCGTTTCTCAAGACGAATATCGAAGCGGGTTTGTTAAAACAATGGATCAAATATGCAATTTGCTCGATATTCACTTCTAAACATTAGCCACAGATCCCGGAATCGCATTTCGAATAGTTAATAAGGTTCAATCAGTATTATACTAGGTTAAAGTATTTTGTAAAATTTGAATCAATTCCTAATCAAACATAGCATATTTAGAGTGAAGTTATATAATTAGAAAGTGTTCTTTTATAGGGATATTTTCAGAAAGTTGATTTAGTCAGAAATGAATTTCCTTCTACATACTGCATTGTTATTCAGGACTCAAGTGCAAACAACTCTTAATTTCTTTTGTGTTACGCTTTATCCCTTGCTTGAATTTAACTCGTGTGACACTAGTCCTGAAATCACCTGCATTTAACCCCATACTTTGAAAAGAAGGTTGTAGGTCAGCATGTAAACACGTCATATATAATAGAAATCTAGAATCCAAATAGCTCTCAGGCCACATTCGTTGTATTCTGTAAACTACAAATGAGAAAAATAAACCCAACTTCCTAAAGAGGAAATACCTGAGTTCCACTTCCATTATCACTGCCATCACTTGCATTTAACCCCATACTTGCAACATCGTCTTCATCGCCACTACTACTAACATTGTCGCATTCATTGACACTCCTTGATTTTCCAGATTTCTCAAATATGAATGCCACTTTCACTCACACTGCCACTAGACTGGAGGATAAATATAAGTTAAACAATAACTATACAAATTGCAAACGGAAAGGAAAATAAAATCTATACTAGCTAGAGTCATGTACTAGAGGATAACTAAATTGGAAATCGATAAAGATGGAAAATGAACATGAAAAGACATATAGTAATCATGGAAATGCAAATGCATATACAGGCATGCACGATAAAAGCTGACTAGTTATTGAAATGGCTTTAACGTGTGGTGATACTAATCAAATAGCTTGTATGATACCATAAATCAAGATCAATACTCACATGAGGTTTGTCACAGTATCATACTGAGTCTAAGTATGCAACTGAGTAGGTAAACTCAGTTCCAAATTAAAATAACTTTGACCATGCTTGCACTTCTGCAGGCTTGCATGAGAATGCTTGCTTGTGCAAACTTATTTCTACAGGCTTGCAGTCGCAGGCTTGCACAAGCAAGCTCGCTTTATCAAGCTCAAAAGCTCGGTGCTTATGCAATACTGATCCATTCATCACCAGTTAATGTTCAATTATCTAATATTTTCTCATACCAAAACCATAATCATCAAGGTGCATTTAACAACCAATGTCTCATAAAATTATGCAGAATTTAGAACTTATGTAGCCTTTTCAAGCGAATAAATACGAAAAGCTTATATACAACTTGGCAAGTTGGCGCTTCCCAACTGCATCATGGAGAACAAATTAACGGCATAGCTGGCGAGTTGGTACTTTATAATTATCACAGTTAAACCTGAACGAACAAATTAACCAAAGCAATGTCTTTATTTTTAGTTAAAGGAAAACATTTTATCATTATTTTACAATGCTGCATTTGAAAACCCAATTTTTATTTGTAATGCGCAATGCAAATTATTTTTTGGTTTAATTATACTTTATTTGAAGAACAAACGATGTAAAAACCAAATCATAGCAAGACACTCATTATTAACAGAAGAAACCATCTTAATATAGTCAGTCCAAGTAATATGAAGATGTTGGAAGTCTAGTCATAGGCTAAGCAATTGCAGTAGGATGTCAGAAAAAGCCAACTTTCTGCTTTTATTTTTTGACATCAAAAAGATAACTTTTCCCATGTCAATTAAACAACAGCAACAATGCAAATAACTTTATAAAGAAGAAGTCTTACATGCCTATTTGTAAATGATAGCCCGATGTTACATAAACTAAGGCATGCTTTATCAAGACATGTTCAATGATCGTATGGGCTAGGATTATAGCATACTTAATGCCCAGTACGAGAACATGCAGGTAAGGACTTGTACAGTTAACAGCCAACCCAAAAATATATGAGGCAGGTTGTACATCACGTATGAAATAGGTGAGGACACAATGAAAATTTACTGGTTGTATACTTCTGTAACTCCAAGGTTACACAGCTCTCTGAGTTAATTTAATACTTCTGTGAAGTGACTAAGCATTAAATTAATTATTCATTTACTTGCTGCTAGTCTGCTTAGACTTATATAAGCCTGAGAGTCCAAGAACTTAGTGCAAGCAATAAATTTGTCCAGACGTTGAAATTAAACAATGCCATATATTGCCTTAATTTATATTAGCCTTAAATTAAAATGTAAACATCAAAGCCTACGATTCATTCAAGTTTTCATTCAAGAAGATTTTTAAATGTCTAAAATAATTCATTAACGTCTCACTCAAAGCTCATTTAAGTTTCATAAACGTATCAGGTATATAATATTTAGTCATCATAATTTCAGGCATTGTTTAAGCAACTATTTATTCAAACATATAATTCACTTAAAAACCTATTCATTTAGGTACTAAATTCAATGCATACATCTATGTTAAGAACGATTTATTTAGTTTCATACATCATATGTAAACAATGATTCATTCTAGCCAATTGGTAAGACTAAAGCAAATAATATCATAACAAAAGGAGTTCTCACACTCATGCTTAACTCAACTTGGATCTAAACGGTATAACATCATAGCGCAACAGCTGTATTTCTAACAGCTTCTGAGGCGAGACTCAGTTTGCAACGTGAGTCACCGACTCGATTTGCTAACTGAGTCGAGCTCAGTTTGAAAAATCTAAACTGAGTCGCGAATCTGCGACTCGGTTTGCAAAGTGAGTCTTCTCAGGTTTTTGCAAAATGAGGCGACTCAGTTTGCACAAACTGAGTCACAGATTCACGACAATTTGCAAACTGAGTCGACTCAGTTTAGTTTTTGCAAACTGAGGCGACTCGGTTTGCAAACTGAGGCGACTCGGTTTGCAAAACTGAAAAGTCAGGTAAACACAAGCATGAAGCAAAACAGCGCAATGCCATGTAATAAAAGATAGTAACATTAGAAACAGTGACACAGTTTTAATTGATACTGGTGAGTAATATCAGTGACATGTTGCGGCAATAAGATATTGATTAAGATTGAGTTTTAATTATTAGTCTGCCAAAAAAAAGAATGAAAACCATTTCCCTGTGGAATTCACAAGCCTGTCGATGGAGGAGTAAAACTATGTTTCTACCTGCTCTTAAATTCTAATGATCTATTCTTCGTTTGTCAAGTAAAATGAAAACAAATAATATGTTAAAAGAGAAAAAAAAAACATTAGTGAATGAATGCTTTATGATGAACTTACTTTTTCATTGCCAGCTCTGAGTGCAAGCTTGCCAATAAGGTGAGCGGCAACTGCAATTTGCTTCTTTATATGATCTTTACTGTTAAAATTACATGTTTATGGATTATTAGGTACTGCAGAAAATAAGAAAAGTATCAGATAAGATATTTTACCTTCAAAAGCCTAGGATTTTCATATTTTTCTTTGTCATTTTGACCTTTTAGTAAACTGCTGGGTGCGAGAATCATTTGCCTTCTCTATTATTTATAGGATGGTCCAAAATGCTAGCCATGTAGCTGTATCATCATGTCTTCTTTCCGTCTGCAAAAATCATTAAGCATGTAACAACTGATAGCAATACTGAATTTCGCTAATGTTATTGAGCACTATTTCGATAGCAAGTTCATCCTTATTGACCATTGTAAAGAGTTTGATATTATGTACTATGGTAGAGAGGAAGAAATGACTTTATTCTCATTAACTGGTTTAGTATACGGCCACATACATCACTAGGCTAAACTCACACTAAAGATAAGATCAAGTAAGGAGTCCACTCATATTCACATGTCTAACATGAGGTTCAATTTAAATAAAAAAACACAAAATCATATAGGAATTTACCTTCAACCTTGTCCAATTTCGGAACGAAATCTTAACTTATTTTTAGGTTCAAATCCTAAATCTTTGCCCAATTTTGACTTTAGTTTGCCAATTACCAGTAGGATGCAAACATTAAAGTCATATAAATTTTAAAGACCTATAAGTTACAGCAGAAAAATATACCTCCCTATTTGCAGAAACCAGCAGCCTACCACATGTTTTAATTTGACGAAGTTCATCGTGATTCCAAGAAGCCGTGATTACTAGAAGCCCCAATTCGAAGTCGTGGCCTACGCAAGTTGATGTAGAAATCAAAAATGGTAGAGAGAGGATAATAGAATCGATTAGAGAAATTTGAGAGACTAAAACCAATTTGAGAAATCAAAAATTGTTGCTGATAATAGAATGATTAGAGAGAGGATGGAGGCACAAGCATTAGGGAGAAAGGATTTTTATTTTTCGAAGTCCATTTTGATTTTTATTTGCTATGGACGCGGCCTTCAGAGGAATAAGCGTTAGGGAGAAAGCAGTGAGGCAGCGAGTAGATTAATGGGTGAGCACTTACCATTTTGCCCTCAGAATATAAGGGTTGACCAAGCATATCAACATAAATAAGTGTTGGCGTGTTTTTGGTGACACGTTTTTACTATAACAACACATATTAGTGTCACTAGTTTACAACACATATAAGTGTTAGCAGTTGAAAAAAATAAGAGTTGCCAAATGGCCATTATGTTGTAGTGATAAAGTTAAACCAGTTAGAGTTAAACCAGTTAGAGTAAAACCATTAGAGTAAATTAGTTAGAGTTAAACCATTAGAGTTAAACAGTTAGTGTTAATCAGTTAAAGTAAATCGATAGAGTTATATCGAACTAGAATTTATTGGATAGAGTTAAATCGAATAAGAGTTATTCGAAATAGTTATTCGAATAGAGTTAAATAAATAAGAGTTATTCGAATTAGTTATTCGAATAGAGTTAAACGCATAAGAGTTATTGAATGAGTTATTCATAAGAGAGATTATCAAATATAGTTATTCGAAGGGAGGAGTTATCGAATAGAGATTTATTCGAACGAGAGTTACGTAAGGAAGTGTTAAAGAGTTAAAAGATGAACTTAACCTATTTCGAGATTTGAAATGTTGTTCAGTTAAGGTCTGAGAGGTAGTTATACCCCAACTTGATTGACTTCGTTTTTAATTTAGAAATGGTTAAGGTTCGAGAGTGAAAGTGGTTAAGTGTATTTAGTGAATAAGTATAGTGGTTTGAGTTGTCGTAGCGATGTTGATTTAAACATCTGTTTAAATCCAAGTAAAGAAGATTTGGATATGTTTTTCCAAATAGAATCAAAAGCATAATCAAATATAGAAAATAAGGAAATAAGAATGTATATATATATATATGATTGATGATTAATTGATAGAATTTCCATCTGGAAATAATATCGTTATTTGCACACGTGTTTTTCTTCGATAGTTAACTCACCGACTATCGAAGTTTTTGACCATTTTAACGTTATTAATATGGAGAGACCGGTTGGATTATTATCCAAAGAACCACTCTGTATTGGTATAAGCGTTGCGAATCATATATGCCAAAGATAATTGAAGACGGAGTAAAGTGCAAGGGCTATTGTATAAGTCTTAGATAACAGTGTCTAAGATGGATGTATTGAATAGTGCCTTCGGTTCATCCTGTTCCTGGATGACTTGTATGGATGAATGTCTGACAGAGTATTTCTAGACGATCACGTATATTGATTTCTCTAACCGTACCAAGAGTGGAAGCGGAGAAGGAAACTTCTTTTAGCTAACACATAATGTATGGTTGAGGACGTCAATCGGTGATTTGACGGATTTGACGATATGGCATTCAAAGTGAATATGGTGTGATGATAAAGCGTAGCTTCTAGCCTCGCATCCGGTAAATGACAGAAATCGGGCAGGCAGCATGGCTAAGTTGGTCGCTCCGAAGTAGGGTGTATGATCAGTTGATCTGGAGTTTCATTTACTTCTAAAAATCTATTGTTGATGCTGTCCCATTCGGGAAACGGTTGCTGATCCCAACTGTTGGTGATATACATTCGATACACTCAAGCGAAATGAGTGGTCGGTCATGTGTGGCCGGGTTGCAAGATGTTCTTGTTGAACCCAGTGTATTCCTCTCTAGAGGTACATTAGTGAAAGGTGGTTCCATACCTTGTCATAGTTGGAAATCCATTACCCAATACGTGCTTGCGGTTTTGATTGTATACTATATATGTAGAACGTGAGATGAAAGCGTTTCTGCTAGATGATTATTATTATTGTGGCTGATAGACATTATTATAATATCAAAAGATTTTTGATATAAAGATTAATTTGGATTCTCATAAGGGAAAAACCCGTTCCGTTATACGGCGTGGTCTTATGAGATATCATTTACTTGTTCGAACTGTTTTTAACTGTTTTACTCATACCAGTCCCATGACTGACCCGGAGTTTATTTGTTTGTTTCCCTAAACTCTTGGGTACCTAAATTTGTATGGGCAGTCAAGTAGTCGGGATTTTACAGATACACTTGAGGAGCTGGAGCAGGAGGCTTCAGGATTATATAGCTATAGTTATTTCCGCTGTGTTGTAAGTGTTGTACTTTGATAATGATGTATATTCAAGTACAGATGTATATTTCAAGTTATGTTATATATATTATATGTTATTTGTTCCGCTGTGAGGTTCGTGTTACTCTGATGTTGTGTTCTTCTTTATCTTCTATTCTAAGTTTCTATCTTATCTTTCCTCACCCTCTAATTTCTTTCATTAATGACCGGTATTTTCAGTTTAATTTGGGGTTGGACTTGTGTTTTGGTCAGCTCAAAATGGACCGGATTTTTGGGTCATTGTACATGAATGAAATGAAGACCTAAGCGGTATCTCCTATATGAATGCAAATTTTTCTTGAAAATATCTTTGAAAACATGATGCACACATCCTAAATATACTGGCAATTTCTATATGAATGCAATATTTGAAAATCAAAATGCTTTTTCATCCAAATTTTCCCACACACTTAGTGAGCAAGAGCGTAGTTCATCAAATTTTCACATCCAAAACCCTACCAAGCAACTTTATTTTTCGAATCTCAAAAAATTATAATTTTCTAAATTTGGTATCTTATGTTACAAAAAGGTAAAAAACGGAAAGCTTCACATCCTCCGTTTTTCTTTTAGTCACCTTTTCTGTTCGTACTTGTATTTTATGTAACTATTATATAAAGATTCCCTATTTTCCTATCCAATCACAGCCCACATAAGAAAACTTTCTTTGTTACAGATTTTCTTTTTCAAGTTATCTTGGAAAAATTTATTCTTATTCACCTTTTCTTAGAATTTTTCATTTTTCTTTATCTGTCATGTTTGTTGCTTTACTGAATTTGTTATTTCCTGTTTAGTCATGCAATTACTCTTTTCTTAGCTTATTTAACTTAATCCTCTGATCTAAGTTTAGTTTTAACTAAGCCTTCTTGTCCTTCAACTGAAATAGGAAAACAGACGCTCTACATGGCTACTACAAAGGGCCAAGAATCTCAGGACTATATCCCCCCAGACAGAAAATTTCAAACCACGGGATCAATGAAAAGTTTAGGTGTCACCCTAACTATCCAACAGGAACAAAATAACAGAATGATCCCAACAGAAATGTAATAATGGGTTTTACCCCTAACATGAAAATTAGCAATAGGAACTAAACAATTACTTGCCCTTCACTATCTAGTAGTCACCACTAGTCGTGGTTGTGTACTAATAGTCATTTCCAAGAAACACCCTAGGCTTCTCAATGCTTACGCATTCTATGGGAACTTACCATTATTCTAAGGTAATTCTCGCAATCTGCTTCATAGCCTCAAAACTTTTCCCGCCTTCCCTAGGTACTAATCCTTACCTACTCCTTGATTTTAAAAACGTGTTTTGGATTCCTCATTAACTTTCCTTTCGAAAGTTAAAAGTGTTAAAACTTTATTTTCCTCATCAAAAGTAATTTTTGCCAAACCATAAAACATGTCATCCCCAAAAAAAATTCAAATCACAAAAATGTAGTGGATAAGGACAATTATTTCTCAATCAGGTTAACAATTGTTCTTACTTACAATGTCGGTTCAATTACTTATGACTAGGTGCAAACATCTACTCCATTCTTAATTTTGACAACTTAATTCTTCTACCCAACAAAATTTTACGTCAAAACAATTATCAAACATTATTGTCAAAAGAATAGAGATTTCAAAACTTCCTTTACTAAAAATTTCAGTTTTCAACAAAAAATGCAATATTTTCTATGTTTTGCTTTATAATCCTTTCATTCAACATAGCATAAAAACTAGCGAGCTATACATGCTCTATAAAAAGAGAATTTCCTTTTAAACAAAATTTTCACAAGAAACCATTATTTCCAAAATATACCCCATTTTAGTTCAAAAATCAATATGTACATTTTCAAATATGTTCTTCACATATTTTAAAACTGTAACCTTTAAGATGAAAACTTGAAAACACCATAAACCATCTTCCAAAAGCTTTTACAATTTCAAGTTCTTAAAAGTTAACAATGGAGTTAGACTCAAAGTGGGTTTCCATCTCACCTAGGCTTTCCTAGACACTCCCACAAAGCTAATTCTCTCAACTATAATCCATTTTTCTCTTTTTATCAGGTTTCACTAACATACCCACTACTAATATATGGGATCCACCTTTCTTTCAAACAAAGCATATTTTACACTTCCCACCCAAATTACCTAAGGGTCTCAGATTTCCATGTTCATTCCTTTAGTGTACAAAACAGATATCCCAACTTTTACCATATCATGCTTTCTCTATATAATGGATCCCTTTATAGACCTGGGTACAAATATATATAATATTTATATTTTTAAAACAATACAAATATGTTCACTCACTATCTATAAAGGAATCCTAAACCTAGGCTCTGATGCCAGATGCAACAACCAAAACTCCGACAGACGGATTTTTTTTTCAAAATTCCAATCTATCGAAACTCGAGTTGGCATATCTGGTATCCCGCAGAAAAGACAGAGATAAAGAATATATCAGAGCTCAGAAAAACATATCACAATATGTAACAACTCGAATTCTGACAGACCGAATTGTTTTCAAAATTCCAATATATCGAAACCTATGTTTGTTTGTACAGTATCCAGCAGAAAAGACAGAGATAATAAATATATCAGAGCTCAGAAAACATCTCACAGCAGAATGGAATAAAATATAATCAAAATATAGCATTACCCATATAATAATACTGCCTAACCGGTATGCAAAACTATTATATCTCTATCATAAATCTAACCTGCAAGTATGTTATGAGAAGGGGGTCGGAACAAGAGTCCTAGTAACTGGAGTTAAACTACACATTTTGGATAACCCTCCATATACCGTTAAGTTACATTTTCTTATTTATTAGGTTACTTGGGTTAATAACACTCAAGGCTTACACACACATCATACCCATCTACTCCCTAGTAGATTTACCTAATACAATACGCCCCATTGTACCCCCACTCGCATAGTCTCCGCTGTAATGCCACAGAAATATACGCAGTCCCTCTTCCTTTGCCGAAGCGACATACAAATCTCTATATAACAACGCAACATTCTGCATAGAACTGTCGTAGCCATGCTACGTAAGTGTATAGACTGCCACCAATGAACCATTCGATGGAATAAGTTTCCATCATAGAGTAATACCCTAGAGTCTATGATACACCACCCGGAGCAGTCGTGCATGTATCTAGACTCTGTACGTTAATCATACTCGATGCCTCAACCTCGATAATACACCATCCGGAAATGGCATGCATGTATCCGCATGTATTATCTATTGTTCACCGAGTTCCGTAACAGGGATATATCAGATACACAGAACTCGATCGAGATCCTTTTCAGATATTTGTATACACAGATGCTATGAAAAACATTTTCACAATGGCTATGGTCCCACCCGACCCCTCCCTAAATTAGTGAAAGACAAACAGAATTGAGAGCAAGTGACGTGGCCTAGAAAAACAACATACAACAAATCTTAATTGGTTTGTAACGAAACTAAAGCCTTGATAGTGAAAGGTCAATGGTCTATAGGTTTAGCTCTCCGTCTTTCCACATCACGCATCACGTAGACTGTCGATAACCAGTGCCCGACGATTACTATCAATCAGATGGTCAGACCTGCCTAAGGAAAACGGATGAGATGGTCATAACCTGCCTAGTCATAAGGCACAGGATTCGTCGAATCACCGAAGCCACCCTACAACCTTTTGACTGCCCGCTACCCTGGCATTCAAGGTATACTCACCGGGTAGTAACACGTAAACCTAACCTTTGCGTGCATATCTTGAACGTTGCCACCGCACAAAGGACTACCAGGAGTACGCTTAACGTCCCTGGAAGCTGCGTGCTTCCCTTCCAATCCTTTGGAGCTAGCAAAATATCAGTAGAACAACAGGAAGAACAAACATAATAATCAGATGGACGTGCACTCCCCTCGTGCCTCATGACACCACGATGATCTACCCCGTTGGGTTATTCACCTTCAAACATGTGGACTGGTCCAAGCGCCTCAAGTTACTGTGTTATTAGACCATGTTCTAAACATTTAATTACACGCTTGCTCTATCGCATCAAATTTTCAGTTAACTTGTTAAATTCGGTTTATACTGACTTCTTATTCAGGTTACCAAGTTCTTCTTGCTCACTAATTTTAGTTATATAACTTAACACATTTAAGTTCATTAATAAGCCTTTAACATGTTATACTTATCTGCAGATTTCAGATTTCAGGTTTATAGATAACATGCTCTTCTTATCAGCAAGATTCAGATTCTCAGGTTTATAGATTATATAATTAAGTACAACTAATTGCATTTCATAAGTTTTCCCTTCTTTTCTCTACTTATTACGAACAACAAGTTTCAGGTTTCCATATTTTTAGATTACTTAATTTATAATTAAGTACAACTTATCTCATTACATAAGTTATCTCATTCCCCCTATCCTTTATTATAACCTATGTTATAATTTCCACTTGTCCCTAGGACAAGCCTACTTATTATCTTTCCTTTTCCCCTTTTGGTTTATTCATAATAGGTTATTATCATTCCTCATTCATTCCAATTCTCTTCCTGTTGTGGGATTCACTCATTTCCATTAATTTCAATTAATGCTATTTATTTCTACCCTGTTACATACATATATTCATATATATGTTTACGCACCAGACCTTTCACATTAAGCCGACCACTTGTGGATGCTGGATTTGTTGGGCGGTTCTATGCAGACTACTACCATAGGTTGGACTTAACCTCGTGTCTTAGCACCGTTATATGTACGTTTACGCACCAGACCCATCACATTAAATTAAGCACTTGTGGATGCTGGATTTGTCGGGCGGTTCCAGGGTGACATCTACTACAAGTTGAATTTAACCTCATGTCTAAGTGCGGTTACAATTTTTCTATTTATTGTAAATTTAGGCATATTCATTCTTCTAAATTTTACTGTAATTCTTTTTTACGATCATTTGGCAAAATAATGTTCTTAACAAATGTTAATTGTAAATTTCATAATTACAGTGTTCACATAAATTCCCAATTTAGAAAGGCAATTAATGGAAATAGGCTTCTGCATAATGCCAACATATTAAACATGTTAAGTATTACAAGTTAACAGGTTCGTATAAACCCAACAGATTAATCATATTTACTTAAACCCAAAAACTCAACAGGTTTACTCACAGTATCATTAACATGTTCCACTTAATCTTGAATTAAGCCTACAGATTTACATGTTCATACAACCCCAAATTTCTAGTTATATTCCACAGTACTAATTTCAACAGATTTCAGCAGGTTTACAGTTCAGTAGATTAATCATTTCAACAAGTTACAGCAGGTTAAACATTTCAGCATATTTATTATACATATTAATGGAGAATGCCAAACCACGAGTATACCATTATCAAAAAGGCATAACTTAAATCCACTCACCTAATAGCTTTCCAATTCATGAATCCGGTCCGGACCTAGCATTCCATGGATCCCCTAACTGAATCTAGAACCTAAATAACCATGGATCCACAATTCTCAACTAAAAGAAAAAGGGAAGAAAGAGGAGAAATTTAAATTGACTAAATCCAAGAATTTAAATTACTTCAAACATAAATCTGAATACCCATTTGCAGTATACATTCTTTTCCTCCAGATCTTGAATCAAAATTTCCTTTGACTAATTATTCTATTTTTTGAAGAGACTTGAGTAGGAAGAAGAATGGCGGAATCTAGATATCCTCTCATAAAATATGAAATTTAGGCTAGGCTCTGCTAGCCTATTTATAGGTGTTCAAGATCTTATTGCACACGCAGCACTGAGTCAGCAACGAACTTTGTTAGAAAAACAATCCATATTCATATCAAAAATCTGCCCAAGTCAGGGGTGGATCGACCGATGAACCCCCTTGGGTCGACCCTAGGGTCGACCCAAGCAAGCGTGGGTCGACTCGCTTAGATCCAACGAGCAGAAATGGGGTGTAGTTATGTACTTGTTAAATTTTTTTGATTAAACGTTGATTAATTTCTTATTATACCTCCTTTGATTTATTTATATATAAAGTCCTTATATGTATACAAAACTTCTAGTTCCCTTTTTATACGTATATATATATGTATATATGCGCACAACTTTTATTTCATTTTTGAAATTCAAATGGCGTTATGCCGTTATTTAATTTTTACCAAATTTCTTTGATTGCATCTTTATTTTGAACTTCTCTCTTGTGTGTGTCTATATATATATATATATATATATATATATATATATATGCATATACTTACATATCCATGTATACAGATATTTTTGTTTTTCCTTATATGTATAATTTTGTTTATATGTGCATATATACCTATTTTCTTCTTAGAACGTGTATTCTTTTACCTTCTTTTCATATTTGTTACAATATTTCATTTAAAGATATCTCTTTCATCTTAAATCAGCTTTCTACAATCCATAGGTCTTAATTGACCAAAAGATCGCCACGGACACAATGATGCTGATCCCGTGACTAAATTATGGAAGCTCTTCTGATTTTATTTTATTTTACTTATTTAAAAATGTGGGGTTTAACATTCTCCCACTCTTAGGAAATTTCTTCCTCGAAATTTAGTAAGGGTAAAGTCAAGAAATTCCTCGCATAAATAATAACCATCATGTGTGCATCCAAACTTGCAGCCATTTATGTACTAGTGCAAAGTGTAATTCAACATAACAATACATGTATGAAATGAATGCCTACGCGGTACCTCCTATATGAATGTAAATTTTTCTTGAAAATCTCTTTGAAAACATGATGCACACATCCCAAATATACTAGAAATTTCTATATGAATGCAATGTTTGAAAACCAAAATACTTTTTCATCCAATTTTTCCCACACTTTTATTGAGAAAGAGCGTAGTTCATACAATTTTTGCATCCAAAACCCTACCAAGCAACTTTATTTTTCTAATTTCAAAAAAATCTAATTTTCTAAATTCGATTTCTTATGTTACAAAAAGGTGGAAAAATAGAAAGCTTCACATCCTTCGTTTTTCTTTTAGTCACTTATTTCTATCTGTACTTGGGTTTTATGTAACTATTATATAAAGATTCACTGTTTTTCTATCCAAGCACATACCACATAAGAAAACTTTCTTTATTACAGATTTTCTTTAATTGTCATGTTTGTTGCTTTACTGAATTTGTTGTTTCCTATTTAGTTGTACCACTACTTTTTTCTTTGCTTATTTAACTTAATCCTCTGATCTAAGTTTAGTTTCAAATAAGCCTTCTAGTCCTTCAACTAAAACAGGAAAAGAAACCCTCTAACAGCTATTACTAAGGGCCAAGAATCTCAGGACTATGTCCCCGTCAGACGGAAATGTTCAAACCACGGGATCAATAATGGAACGATCCCAACAGAAATGTAATAATGGGTTTACCCCTAATAGGGAAAATTAGCAATAGTATCTAAACATTTACTTGCCCTTCACTATCTAGTAGTCACCACTGGTTCGAGTTGTGTACCAACAGTCATTTTCAGGCAACACCCTAGGCTTCTCAATGCTTGCACATTCTACGGGAACTTACCATTATTCCAGGATAATTCTCGCCATTTACTTCATAGCCTCAAAACTTTTCCCGTCTTTCCTAGTCAATAATCCTTACCTACTCCATACTTTTTAAAACCCGATTTGGCCTTTTCACTTCACTTTTCTTCCAAAAGTTAAAAGTATCAAAACTTTATTTTCCTCACCAAAACTTACCTTTGCTAAACCAAAAAACATGTCATTTAAAAAAAAAACATTTTTTTTCAAATCACAAAAACGGAGTAGATAAGACAACTATTACTCAATCAGGTTTACAACTATTCTTACTTACAACTAGGTGCAAGCATCTACTCTATTCATAATTTCTACAACTAATTTTGTCCGTCTAGCAAAATTTCATGTCAAGACAATTATCAAAAATGATTGTTAAAAGAATAGAGATTTCAAAACTTTTATTGAAAATTCTAGCTTTCATCAAAATGTAACTCATTTTTTTCATACCATATAACTTGAAAAGTAGCGAGATATACATACTCTATAATGTGCACCTTTTTATGATAGAACTCATTTTAGACAAGAATTTCACAAGAAATCATTGTTTCTAAAATATAACCCATTTTACATCAAAACTCAATATGTGCTTTTCAAATATGTTCTTTACAAAAAAAAATTCAAACATCAAAAACACTTTTAAGATCAAAACTTGAAAACATCATAAACCATCTTCCAAAAGCTTTTACAATTTCAAGTTCTTAAAAGTTAACAATGGAGTTAGACTCCAAGTGGGTTTCCAACTTAACTAGGCATTCCTAGACCCTCCCACAAAGTCAATTGTCTCAAATATATATATATATATATATATATATTCCTAATCCATTTTTTTCTTCTCTTTTTAACCTTTTTCCAATTAATAAGATTTTACTCGAAATCCATTAATATGAAATACAAACATACGGGATCCATCTTTCTCAAATGCACATCATATTGTACACCTCACCCTAAATTACTATGGGTCTCAGATTTCCGTATTCATTCCTTTAGTGTACAAAATAGATATCCCAATTCTTACTATATTCTACTCTTTCTATTTTGTGGGTTCCTCTTATGGATCTAAGTATATATATAATATATTTATATTCTTTGAAAAAATACAAATATGTTCACTCACTATTTATACAGAAATCCTAAACCTAGGATCTGATACTAGAAGTAACAACCCGAATTCCGAAAAATCGATTTTTTTTCAAAATTCTAATCTATCAAAACCCGTATTGGTTTTTCTTGTATCCTACAGAAAAGACAGAGATAATAAACAAACCAGAGATCAGAAAACATTTCATGGTGGAATGGAATAAAATATAATATAATCAAAATATAGCCTTACCCAAATAATAATACTGCCTAACCAAAAAGCTATCATATCTATATTACAAATCTAACCTGCGAGCATGTTATGAGGAGGGGGGTCAGAACACAAGTTCTGGTGACTGGATTTAGACTACACATTTTGGATAACCCTACGTATACCGTTAAGTTACATTTATTTATTTATTAGGTTACTTGGATTAACAGCACTCAAGACTTGCCAGCACGTCGTACCCATCTACTCCCCAGTAGATTTACCAAATACAGTGTATATGTAGCTACCCTCAGTATTAACGTACACCCCATGGTACCCCACTCGCACGTAATCCACCATAACGCCACAGAAATATACGCAGTCCCTCATCCTACGCAGGAGCGACGTATGGATCTCTATATAACAACGTTATGTTACGCATAGATTTGTCGTCGCCATGCTACGTAAGCGTACAGACTGCCACCTTCGAACCATTCGATCGAATTAGTTTCCGTCACAGAGTAATGCCCTGGAGTATACGATACACTACTCGAAGCAGTCGTGCATGTATCTATACTCTCTCACATACGTATCGTTAATCGTACTCGATGCCTCAACCTCGATGATACACCATCTGGAAATGGCGTGCATGTATCCGCACGTATTATCTATTGTTCACCGAGCATTGTAACATGGCTATATTATATACACAAAACTCGGTCGGGAGCCTTTTCAGATATCTGTATACACAGATGCTATGATATAATACCTCAACTAGTGAAAGACAAAAAGAATGGAGAGCTAGTGACGTGGCATGGAAAAACAATAGACAACAAATCTTAATTGGCCTGTCCCGCAACTAAAGCCTTGATAGTGAAAGGTAATGGTCTGTAGGTTTAGCTCTCCGTCTTTCCGCATCACACATCATGTTGACTATCGATGACCGGTACCCGATGATTACTATCAATCAGATGGTTAGACCCGCCTAAGGCAAGCAGATGAGATGGTCATAACCCGCCTAGTCATAAGGCACCAGATTCATCGAATCACCTAAGCTACCCTATAACCTTCTGACTTCCCACTACCGTGGCAATCAAGGTTTACTCACTGGGTAGTAACGTGTAGATCTAACCTTTGCGTGCATTGCCTGAACGCTGGTACCGCACATTGGACTACCAGGACAACCCTCCATGTCCCCGGAAGTTGCGTGATTCTCCTCCACTCCTTTGGAGCCAACATAATATAAGAAGAACAACAGGAAGAACGGGCATAATAATCAGATGGACGTGCGCTCCCCTCGTTCCTTATGACACCATGATGATATACCCCATTGCGTTATTCACCTTCAGACGTATAGACTGGCCCGAGCTCCTCAGGTTAATGTGTTATTAGACCCTATGTCTAAACATTTAATTACGCGCTTGTTCTACCTCATCAGATTTCGAATTAATTTGGTAAATTCAATTTATATTGACTTCTTATTCAGGTTACCACGTTCTTATTGCTAATTAATTTTAGTTATATAACTTAACCCATTTAAGTTCATTAATAAGCCTTTAACATGTTATTGTTATCGGCAGATTTCAGATTTCAAGTTTACAGATAACATGTTTTTCTTACAAGCGACATTCAGATTCTCACGTTTACAGATTACTTAATTTATAATTAAGTACAGCTTATTGCATTTCATAAGTTTTCCCTTCTTTTCTCTACTTATTACAAACAACAGGTTTTAGGTTTCCAAATTTTTAGATTAATTAATTTGTAGTTAAGTACACCTTATCTCATTACATAAGTTATCTCATTCCCCCTATCATTTGTTATAACCTAAGTTATAATTTCCACTTGTCCCTAGGACAAGCCTACCTATAATCTTTCCTTTTCCCCTTCAGGTTTATTCATAATAGCTATTATCATTCCCCGTTCATTC
Organism: Allium sativum; assembly: GCA_030737875.1. Lineage (NCBI taxonomy): Eukaryota > Viridiplantae > Streptophyta > Magnoliopsida > Asparagales > Amaryllidaceae > Allium > Allium sativum. The sequence continues at coordinate 550,341,476 of CM060915.1, read as the reverse complement.
CAATTCTCTTACTGTTGTGGGATTCACTCATTTCCATTAATTTCAATTAATGCCATTTATTTCTATCATGTTATATACATATACTCAGATATATGCTTATGCACCAAACCTCTCACATTAAGCCGACCACTTGTGGATGCTGGATTTGCCGGGCGGTTCCAGGCAGACTTCTACCACAAGATGGACTTAACCTCATGTCTTAGCACCGTTATATGTACGTTTACGCCCCAGACCCCTCACATTAAATTAACCACTTGTGGATGCTGGATTTGCCGGGTGGTTCCGGGCCGACTTCTACCACAAGCTGAATTTAACCTCGTATCTAAGTGCGTTTACAATTTTTATATTTAATATAAATTTAGGCATATTCATTCTTCTAAATTTTACTGTAATTATTATTTACAATCTTTTGGCACAATTATGTTCTTAACAAATGTTCATCGTAAATTTCATAATTACAGTGTTCACAGAAATTCCCAATCCAGAAAGGCGATTAATTTGAAATAGGCTTCTACATAATGCCAACAGATTAAACATGTTAAGTATTACATGTTAACATGTTTGTATAACCCCAACAGATTAATCATATTTACTTAACCCCACAAACTCAACAGGTTTACTCACAGTTTCATTAACATGTTCCACTTAATCTTGAAATTAGCCTACAGATTTACATGTTCATACAACCCTAAATTTCCAGTTATATTCCACAGTACTAATTTCAATAGATTTCAGCAGGTTTACAGTTCAGCAGATTAATCGTTTCAACAAGTTACAACAGGTTAAACATTTCAGCATATTTATTATACATATTAATGGAGAATGCCAAACCATGAGTATACCATTATCAAAAAGTCATAACTAAAATCCACTCACCTAATAGCTTTCCAATTCATGAATCTGGTCCAGAAGTAACCATGGATCCACGATTCTCAACTAAAAGAAAAATGGAAGCAAAGTAGAAATTTAAATTGAGCAGATCCAAGAATACCTTACTTCGAATAGAAATCTGAACACCCGTTTGCAGATATACATTCTTTTCCTCCTGTTCTTGAATTAGAATTTCCTTAGACTAATTATTTTATTTTCTGAAGAGATTTGAGGAGGAAGAAGAATGGCAGAGTCTAGACATCCTCTCAAAAAATATGAGATTTAGGTTAGGCTTTGCTAGCCTATTTATGGGTGTTCAAGATCTTATCGGTCACGTAGTGCTGAGTTAGCAATGAGCGTGGTTAGAAAAATAGTCCATATTCATCAAATTAATCTGCCCGGATTAGGGGTGGGTCGACCCACATACCCGTCTGGGTCGACCCATCCTCCCTTGGGTCGACCCATAGGTTGACCCAAGCCAGCGTGGGTCGACCCACTTGGGTCCAACGAGCAGAAATGGGGCGCAATTGTTCATTAGTTAACATTTATTGATTAAACATTGAATAGTTTCTTATTATACCTCCTTTGATTTATTTACATATAATCTCCTTATATGTATACAAAACTTCTATTGCCCTTTTTACACATATATATATATATACGCACAACTTTTATTTCATTTTCAAAATTCAAATGGCATTATGCCGTTATTTAATTCTTACCAGATTTCTTTGATTGTAGCCTTATTTTGAACTTCTCTTTTGTGTGCGTGTGTGTGTGTGTATATATATATATTCACACATATATGCATATACTTACATATCCATGTATACATATATTTTTGTTCTTCCTTATATGTATAATTTTCCTTATATGTCCATATATACCTATTTTATTTTTAGAACATGTATTATTTTAGTCGTTTCCCTAAAACAAAATTATGGCGTCGATGGGAATCGAACTCAACGCCACTCTCTTGAAAGTCACTTGCTCTTACCAACTGGATGACATAGGCTTTTGTTAGCAAGATTAAAAACAATGGTGGTCATTGTTCTTTTTCTTTTACCTTCTTTTCATGTTTGTTACAATGTTTCATTTAAAGGTATCTTTTTCATCTTAAATCAGTTTTCTGCAATCCATATATCAAAATTGACCAAAAAACCGTCACGGACGCAATGATGCTTATTCCATGACCAAATTCTGGAAGCTCTTCAAATTTTATTTTATTTCTTAATTAAAAATGCGGGTGTTACACATCGGAATGGAATAAAATATAATAAAATCAAATATAGCCTTACCAAGGTAATAATACTGCCTAACCAGTATCCAAAGCTGTCATATCTGTGCCACAGACCTAGCATGTGAGTGTGTTATGAGAAAGGGGTCAGTACACAAGTTCTGATGACTGAATTTAAACTACACATTTTGTATAACCCTACGTATACCGTTCAGTTACGTTTTCTTATTTATTAGGTTACTTGGGTTTACAATACCAAGGCTTCCACACACATCGTACCCACCTACTCCCCAGTAGGTTAAACATTTCAGCAGATAAACCATTTCAGTAAACTTATTATACATATTAATGGGGAATGCCAAACGATAGATATACCATTATCAAAAAGGTATAACTTAAATCCACTCACCTATTAGCTTTCAAATTCATGAATATGGTCCGGAATTAGCATTCCATGGCTCTTCTAACTGAATCTAGAATCTAAATAACTGTGGATTCACAATTCTTGGACTAAAAGAAAAGGGGAAGAAGAGAAATCTAAATTAACCAGATCCAAGAATTTACCTCACTTCGATCAGAATTCCAAACACATATTTGTAAATATACATTCTTTTACTCCATATCTTGAATTAGAATTTCCTAAGACAAATTATTCTATTTTATGAAGAGATTTGAGGAGGAAGAAAAATGACAAAGTTTAGACAGTCTCTTAGAAAATATGAGATTTAGGTTAGGCTTTGCAAGCCTATTTATAAGTGCTTAAGAAAGTAGATATGATCTTGTACACTCAACGCTAAGTCAGCAACGAATGTGGTTTGAAAAATAGTCCAGATCTGCTGAATGAACCTAGCCAAATCAGGGGTGGGTCGATTCACTACCCCCTGGGTCAACCCAGCCACTTTGGGTCGATCCATAGGTCGACCCATATAGGTCCAGGTTCCTTCTTTTCTTTTTCGCTTCATTCATATGAATTTAAGGAATTATTGAAATATTATATTTACATATAAACCCCTTATATGTATACAAAACTTCTAATGTCCATTTTACACGTATATATATACGCATAACTTTTGTTTCATTTTCAAAATTCAAATGACGCTATGTCGTTGTTTAATTCTTACCTATATTCATTGATTGCAGGTTTATTTTGAATTTCTCATCTGTATATATATTATATATATATTGCACACACACACATATATATATATGCATATATTTACATATGCATGTATACATATATTTTTGTACTACCTTTTTGTGTATAATTTCCTTATATGTGCATTTATACCTAGTTTCCTCTTAGAACATGTATTATTTTTGTCGTTCCTCTAAAATAAAAATATGGTGCCTGCGGGAATCGAACTTGCGCCAATATCATGAAAGTCAGACGCTCTTACTAAGTGGACAACATAGGCTTTTGTTAACAAGGCTGAAAACAATGGTGGTCATTGTTCTTTTTCTTATACCTTCTTTTCATGTTTGTTGTGATATTTCATTTAAATGTATCTCTTTCATTTTAAATCTGTTTTCTGCAATCCATAGGTCTAAATTGACCAGAAAATCACCATCGACGCAATGACACTAATCCCATGACCAAATTCTTGAAGCCCTTCAAATTTAATTTAATTTAATTAAAAATGTCGGGTGGTACAATAAGTAATAAATAGAAACATTGTAATAATTAAACCATTTCCACCTTAAAATAAATCCACTGACTTCATGGGTGGCGGTTGACCGCTTGGCTCAGCCAGGGTGTGGTGAGGTTGGTTTGGGCTAGATTTTGGAATGTTTACGAGATTAAATCTGATTAATCCTACGACTCTTATTTGCACACACACTGTAACGACCCGTAACTTCCCCGTAAAGGAAAGCGTCGGATAGTTCGAGAACAAGCCACAACAGAACGCATATAAAAGAACATTTCATTGTATATTACAACAATGCATCAGATTACAAGAATATACAGAGTATAAATGAATATTACACAGAAATATCAGAGATTTAAATTACATTTAAATACATATCAGCGGAAAATAATACAATATACAACTAGAAGAGATATACGGATACAAAGCTTTCCGGATATCGTTCCAGCTGAAAACCAGGATCCTGTGAATATAAATCTGCAAAAACTACTAGCTGCCCGTGTCAAAATAAGGGGCACCCAGAGTTTAGGTTAAAACAATAAACTCCAGGTCAGTCATGTGACTGGTGTGAGAACTAAAACAGTTATTAATCTTTGTCTTTAAAGTTCGGTAAATCAAGGGACCACGCCGTATAACACGGAACGGGTTTCCTCCCAAGAATACCAGTGCATATAAGTAAACAGCGCAATGCTTTTCTAAAAATGAAGCTATTATAAGACCCAGGTCCCATCACACAATGCAACGCAGCCGAGGATAGGGTTTTCCCTTATAATAGCCAAACATGCTTAGTACGTTTAAAACAAATCATTTGATACTACTATAAGTGTATAGTGTATAAAACAACTTCAAATCATAAGTATCAATCATAGGCGGCATGAGCGTCCCATGCCACTATGTCGCCATATATAGGTTTACAAATAAAACCGCAAAGTCACGTATTTGGAAGTTGGATTTCCGTCTATGAACCGAGGCAAAAGATAGTCCTCAACCGATTCGAGACTGCCTAGCCCGAGCCTCAGGATCAGAGCTCGAGTGACCCTTGGATCCTCAGGGCCAGTCCACCGATGTGGATTAAACTTAAACCCTGAACATGCGTTTCCCCGCCCTATGGGGCGTAAACGAGCCAACTAAATGACTCCATCGGTTCGAGAACGACCGATCAATCCGAGGCGCCTCGCAACAGCAACAACCACATAAGTCAAACTCGTCAGGGCGTGTAAAACCACTGACGCCACTTCTAGCTAGGAAGAAACGCATGCCCTCCCTGACGTCCTCTCCCGTTTTTGGTTCATACCGGGTGTGAAGCTCGCGAATCAACGTTACACAAAGCTACGCCACAAAGGCCTTGCTTTGATCATCACCACAAGACTTTGCTTTTCAACAGAAGCCTCGATCAATTGCCACTTAGGCATGCCACACAGGCAATTCACTCCATGCGTTTGATATCCATCAATATATAACCCCTGAGCTCGTACGTCTCAGAGAAGGGCGTTAAGCAAGAGAATAAATTCTCCGCCGCCAAACAGATATATATTTAATAGAGATCAATCACACGGACTAAAATCCAATGTCAGACACACAGTCCATTTACAAGTCCGTTATGGGTCTGAACGAAACCGGAGGCACCTAGTACCCCGCATATCCATCGATCTCCAAGTACGTCTGGACGATCCCTAACTGTTTCCATCTTCTTGGGTGTACAGCCCAATCAAGATCATCAGTAATCACCCAAACGACGTGAAGACTTCCGGTCTTCGACCACCGTCTTCATCTTCGACACCACGTCGAATCAGTTATTCAGAATGGGATAAACCCGGTCTTTCTGAATAACTCGCGTATATATTATAAAAGTGTTACACAAACACAACATACGCCTCATTCCAATTCAGAATATTCTTTTATTCAAATATTCCTATACTTTGGGAAAAGTTCCCATTAATTTTATCCAAGATAAATTCTTTAAATTTATTCTTTAGTCTCCTTTGAATATCAATTCAAACTAGTCGGGATTAGCGAACCACACCGAAGTAATCATTTATTTTATTTCCCAATCCCAACCTATTCATCCCATGAAGTAAAACTGGTAATACTTCATATCTAACACCACAGTGTTATCGGTAAATTCAATTACCATTTCACGTTCAAATCTAATTAAAGATTTAACCATCGCCTGGAGCAAAACTGGTGATACTCCATTTTCGATCATTTCAATCTAATTAAAGATTCATTAAAACTCCACTTAGTTTTAATCTTTAACTGGGTTAAAGAATCAGTGTCATTTAAAAAACACGGTTCACGATAAACCCAAAATCACATTCCATTAATTATCGGGTTAAAGAACAAGTGTTATTTAAAACATTGTTCACGATAAACCCAAAAATCAATACCAATTCAATTCCAATTAAATATCATTTAATTGATACACTTTATTAAATCTAAATAAAAAGATTTAATCTTTTCTCAACTGGGTTCAAGAACAGTGTTAGTGAAGACACCATTCACAACAAACCCAAATCACATTTGATATTAAATACAAGGCTCTGAATAGAAAATATATCGGCTTATATTCAATATCAAATTCTACGACTAACAAATATCGCATTGGAAATAACGATATAAACATATATCTTTCAAATTTCCATAACAACATCTGTATAATCACGAATTCCAACATCGAAATATTCCGAAGACAATTTCGATTCAAATCCATTCCAATGCAATCATTGGAAATTCTGGTGATTTTCAAAACCATTCCAATTCAATTTATTTATTTAAAAATAAATAGAATTATAATTCTAGTTCAAAACTAGTTCATTTCGATAAAAATCTATTTTTATCTTTTCAAATATGGAGTTTTTCATCCCAATTCTTTCTAAATCATTTCTTATGATTTTACACAAATTATTACCATTTTTAATAATTTTATCAAGGCCCGTACAGTCGATTTCCATCAATGGCCATCGAACTGCACTTACAGCGACCTTTTTCAAATTTGATTTGGACGTAACTCCAAATCCAACCGTTAGATTTCAAATTTCTAATATTCGTTAGAAAGCTCTTTTTGATACGAACCCAACGGTTCCGGTTTTAGGAGAATCCGACGGTCGGATCTCCCGTAATGTCCGTTTGAAATGAATGGTCGAAATTCACGAACTGCCGCGGCGCGGCGCGTTCTATTCAGGCCATTATATTATATATATAATATATATAATATATATTTCGTCGATTTCTATTTAAAACGAATTATATAAATAGTTTTAATATTCGTTTCAAAAGCAATCTCAACTTCCATTTCAATTCAAATCAAAATTGAATTCTTCTTTATAAATTCGTTTTAAAATTCATTTCTATTCAATTCAAATTTCAATTCAATTTGAATTCATTTCAATTCGCTTTCAATTCAATTTGAATTCGTTTTCAATTCATTTCGAAATCGTTTTCAATTCAATTCATTTCGAAATCGTTTTCAATTCAATTCATTTCGAAATCGTTTTCAATTCAATTCATTTCGAAATCGTTTTCAATTCAATTCATTTCGAAATCGTTTTCAATTCAATTCATTTCGAAATCGTTTTCAATTCAATTCAAAATGGCGTCAATCTAATCAACACGGCTTCATAAATTTCTATTTTCAAATATTCTATTTCAAATATTTCTTTTTCAAAATAGTTGTTATTGTCAAAATATTTCGTTCAACACATGACCAATCTCAATGGATGAGTACTGTCAACACATGAACTTTTATTTTATAATATTCTTTATTTTTCATATTGGAATGAGGCCCAATCAGTTACCATATAAAGTTAATTATATGGATTTTCATACATTACACACATATAATAGCATTGAAAAATAATCAACCATCAACCAAAGTGCACTACACTGTATAAGCATCAAATATAGATATCTAACGCTTATAACAGCCTGTCAATCAATCGATCGACATATTTAATCAATCAGGATGAGTGAACTTCAAATTTCATCCCAACACCCGTGTGGGGTTTCAAACAATCAAACACATATTTTATTTGTGCTGTTGGGCGATGTGTAAAATTTATCGTCCCAATCAATGTCCTTCAAATAGGTGTACATAAACAAACCGTCCGGTTTGTAAATGAATATTTATTTATTTCCCTTCACGTTAAAAATTATATTTTTAACGATAAAACATTTTATTCAATCTATGAATATTCTATTCGGTTCATTTATTCAATAAAATGATATTTTTATTTTTCTAACATATTTTAGAAAATTTCGGCGGCATAACGGCACGATACTAGAAACGGGACAAGGCCTAGCCTTATCCCCGGTCTAGTGAAGGCCCACGCCATTCACACATCAATCAAATCAATTCATTTTACCACACAATTCAATTTCAATCAAATAATCCAACTAATCTATGCAACCAAACAAACAAGTCCATGGTCTGTGGACGATTGTGTCGGGTGCTACTAAGCACCGTCTACATCCTAGTATATATATATATATAACTAGAAAAGAAATTGAAAGGTGAGAAATTCTCACCGATAGCTATCCTAGCTCCACGGCACCTCATTGATATAAATCTTCCTCGTTCTCGCCCTTTTGTTACCTTCGTCGCCCGCTTTCACTACCTATGTAAAAATCGAATTTTTTACTTCGCTATTCAATATATAAAAATCATATTTTCATTTCGAAGTTCAATATATAAAAATCATATTTTTATTTCGAAGTTCAATATATAAAAATCATATTTTTATTTATGTTATTCAAAACAATGATATGAAAATCGAATTTTTACTACCATGTTATATAGATAAAAATTATTTTTATCACGCTATTTTCCCCCTAAAGATTTCGCCTTTATAAACACATAGACTTCGCCTTTTCAAATTTAAAGATTTCATCTTTATAAAAACCTCATTTTTATTTTTCTACACATATAAAGATGATATTTTTAATATTCCTATCATGTAAAAATTATATTTTTAATGCTCTACTTAAACAAAAATCATATTTCTACTACTTCTATATAGTAAAGATTATATTTTTAATACTTAAAAAATATAAAAATCATATTTTTAATTCTTTAAAAATATAAAAACTATATTTTTAATACTTTAAAAATATAAAAATCATATTTTCCTACAAATAAAAATCCTATCTTTTCTGCAAATCAACTATATAAAAATACGATCTTCTCACATTTCAAAATACGACCTTCTCACCTTTTAAAGTTCTAATCTTTTTCCATTTAAAATTCAAATCTTTTTCTATTTAAAATCTTAAAATAAAATCAGTTTTTAAACCTTTTTTAAAAATCAGTTTTTAAACTCTATAAAAATCAGTTTTTAAACACTATAAAAATCAGTTTTTAAACACTATAAAAATCAGTTTTTAAACTCACCGTAGGAATCCAGCTCGGGGGGGGGGGGGGGAAGGGGAAGAGAATGGCAATTGGAGGGGTGCTTGCCGCGGGTCCGTTCTGGTGGAGCAAGGGGGTGGCGTCGGGCTTCAGGGTCTCGATTTTGGGGAGGGGGGGTTTCTAGGTGGAGCGGCTTCGTGAGTTCAATTTGGGGAAGTGGAGATCGACGGAGAGGAGGGGGATCTGGCAGGGAGGCGCGGCAGCGGGGCCCACTCGCGGTGGCTCGGCGCTGATCGAATTGGGGCGATGAGATTCCGTCGATCCTTTTTTTTTTCTTTTTTTTTCGGGTTTGAGTTCTGTGAGGAGAGAGAATAGGGAGTGAGGGCTTATATAATTATATATATTTATTTTATTTTTGTTTCAAAAAAAGTTGACTTTCATACTAACTCGAAATCAAGTCCACCGACTGTCGTCCCCAGCTAATCACCTCCATTCCGAACACAATGGGATATGTATCGTAGGCCAATTCGATCGTTACGACCTGGTTTCGCTGAATTTACATTTAAATCATTATACTGAATTTTAAACGTACATTTCAAATTGCCGGGGTCGCATACTAACTCTAAAAATTCCCAAAAAATATTTTCTAGCTTCGTATTGACGATACGGTCCTAACAAAACTAGTTTCGTCGAATTCTGAGGCCGTTGGAAAAATGGCCATTTTCCAGTCGATTAAAATCAACTGAAACCGGTCAAACGCGTTTTCCTTTGCCACGCTCACATATTGATTCGAAAAATTATGAAATTTGAAACCTAGCAATAATTTGACATCACGGACCCAACAAAACTGGTTTCGTCGAAATCCGAGGTCGTTTGCAAAATTCCCATTTTTAAGGGCCTGAATTCCATAGCGACTATTCAGAATTTTCAACTGGACATATCTTTTGATTCCCGCCATGAAATTTTGATTTCTCAGATTCGTTGGAAAGATATTATCAATTAGATCCTATTGTTTTTGGTTTCACTAAAATCCGGATTGTTTTGCACCCGGTACATTCAATTGAAGTTTGAAATCGAATTATCGAACTACCGCGCCATTTTCAATTCTATTTATAATTATATATAATTATTTATATTCTAACGACTACGTATATAATATATATACGTTCGAATTATATTCAAAATAAATTTCTCGTCGATATTATTTAAAATAATTTATTTTAAACATTCAAAATTCGCTAAAACTGCCAAAATAAAAATTTCAAACTGGCCCAGAATTTCCGGGTTATTACAATCTCCCCCACTTAAAACTTTTCGTCCCCGAAAAGGAACAAAGTCGAAAGTGGTTTGATTATTCAGCTCTACGATCGATCAGGCTTCCATTCTCCAACTCTTTAGTTTCTGAGAATTTTCAAAATTTCAAAAATTTGGCTAACACCCTAAATTTTCGAAAAATTTCGCCATAACCTCCCCTGCACCGGGAGCATCGGGGAATTTCAAATAGCTTCCCTGGTCCTTCAGATCTCAAAAAGAAAAAGAAAAAGCCAAGCGGCTAGCCAATAGGCTCATAAAATCATCATCACCCAAACAAAACAGTAAATTATGTAGTAACCATGTACCTATTTGTCGGGCAAACAAATTTTATTCTCTGCTCTAGCCTCCTTGCTATGACCTGTTCAATGTAAGTACAAGTATATGCAAGCAAATGCGACTAATTTTCAATATCGTCCAATATTTGATACAATTAGGCTAAATGGTTCAAAATTATCAAACAATTAAACAAGCAACACAAACATCAATCAATTAGTGAATTAGAGTTTCAAATTCATAATTTTGATACATATACAAAAATCAAATTTTTGATGCCAATTCACAACAATAAGCCCTATCTAATTTTGGTTCTCACACCAGTCAATAGGAAATATATAGATATCACACCTTCGTTACTCGAACATGAATACTAATGACGACTAGTCAATCATCAGAATCATCTTCGGGCCACTAGAGTATGATTCTATATCTATCCAGTATATTAAAACTTCGAATACACGCGGATCAGACGTATACGCAAAATCTATATATACTGGATTGTCCAAATTCATTAAAATAAATAATCAAATACGAATAGTTGATTTAAATTTTCAAAACAAATTTTGTTTTCATTTTCAAAAATATACTCTTCACACTCGTTCTAGGATACTACTGGTCCCATCTCTAACGAGTCATTCCCATTGGATATTACTAATCCAATATCTGATGCATTCTTTCGTACGGTTCTAATGTGCCTTGTTCTCTGCTTTGTAAACCTGGCTCTGATACCACGTGTAACGACCCGTAACTTCCCCGTAAAGGAAAGCGTCGGATAGTTCGAGAACAAGCCACAACAGAATGCATATAAAAGAACATTTCATTGTATATTACAACAATGCATCAGATTACAAGAATATACAGAGTATAAATGAATATTACACAGAAATATCAGAGATTTAAATTACATTTAAATACATAGCAGCGGAAAATAATACAATATACAACTAGAAGAGATATACGGATACAAAGCTTTCCGGATATCGTTCCAGCTGAAAACCAGGATCCTGTGAATATAAATCTGCAAAAACCAAAACTACTAGCTGCCCGTGTCAAAATAAGGGGCACCCAGAGTTTAGGTTAAAACAATAAACTCCAGGTCAGTCATGTGACTGGTGTGAGAACTAAAACAGTTATTAATCTTTGTCTTTAAAGTTCGGTAAATCAAGGGACCACGCCGTATAACACGGAACGAGTTTCCTCCCAAGAATACCAGTGCATATAAGTAAACAGCGCAATGCTTTTCTAAAAATGAAGCTATTATAAGACCCAGGTCCCATCACACAATGCAACGCAGCCGAGGATAGGGTTTTCCCTTATAATAGTCAAACATGCTTAGTACGTTTAAAACAAATCATTTGATACTACTATAAGTGTATAGTGTATAAAACAACTTCAAATCATAAGTATCAATCATAGGCGGCATGAGCGTCCCATGCCACTATGTCGCCATATATAGGTTTACAAATAAAACCGCAAAGTCACGTATTTGGAAGTTGGATTTCCGTCTATGAACCGAGGCAAAAGATAGTCCTCAACCGATTCGAGACTGCCTAGCCCGAGCCTCAGGATCAGAGCTCGAGTGACCCTTGGATCCTCAGGGCCAGTCCACCGATGTGGATTAAACTTAAACCCTGAACATGCGTTTCCCCGCCCTATGGGGCGTAAACGAGCCAACTAAATGACTCCATCGGTTCGAGAATGACCGATCAATCCGAGGCGCCTCGCAACAGCAACAACCACATAAGTCAAACTCGTCAGGGCGTGTAAAACCACTGACGCCACTTCTAGCTAGGAAGAAACGCATGCCCTCCCTGACGTCCTCTCCCGTTTTTGGTTCATACCGGGTGTGAAGCTCGCGAATCAACGTTACACAAAGCTACGCCACAAAGGCCTTGCTTTGATCATCACCACAAGACTTTGCTTTTCAACAGAAGCCTCGATCAATTGCCACTTAGGCATGCCACACAGGCAATTCACTCCATGCGTTTGATATCCATCAATATATAACCCCTGAGCTCGTACGTCTCAGAGAAGGGCGTTAAGCAAGAGAATAAATTCTCCGCCGCCAAACAGATATATATTTAATAGAGATCAATCACACGGACTAAAATCCAATGTCAGACACACAGTCCATTTACAAGTCCGTTCTGGGTCTGAACGAAACCGGAGGCACCTAGTACCCCGCATATCCATCGATCTCCAAGTACGTCTGGACGATCCCTAACTGTTTCCATCTTCTTGGGTGTACAGCCCAATCAAGATCATCAGTAATCACCCAAACGACGTGAAGACTTCCGGTCTTCGACCACCGTCTTCATCTTCGACACCACGTCGAATCAGTTATTCAGAATGGGATAAACCCGGTCTTTCTGAATAACTCGCGTATATATTATAAAAGTGTTACACAAACACAACATACGCCTCATTCCAATTCAGAATATTCTTTTATTCAAATATTCCTATACTTTGGGAAAAGTTCCCATTAATTTTATCCAAGATAAATTCTTTAAATTTATTCTTTAGTCTCCTTTGAATATCAATTCAAACTAGTCGGGATTAGCGAACCACACCGAAGTAATCATTTATTTTATTTCCCAATCCCAACCTATTCATCCCATGAAGTAAAACTGGTAATACTTCATATCTAACACCACAGTGTTATCGGTAAATTCAATTACCATTTCACGTTCAAATCTAATTAAAGATTTAACCATCGCCTGGAGCAAAACTGGTGATACTCCATTTTCGATCATTTCAATCTAATTAAAGATTCATTAAAACTCCACTTAGTTTTAATCTTTAACTGGGTTAAAGAAACAGTGTCATTTAAAAAACACGGTTCACGATAAACCCAAAATCACATTCCATTAATTATCGGGTTAAAGAACAAGTGTTATTTAAAACATTGTTCACGATAAACCCAAAAATCAATACCAATTCAATTCCAATTAAATATCATTTAATTGATACACTTTATTAAATCTAAATAAAAAGATTTAATCTTTTCTCAACTGGGTTCAAGAACAGTGTTAGTGAAGACACCATTCACGACAAACCCAAATCACATTTGATATTAAATACAAGGCTCTGAATAGAAAATATATCGGCTTATATTCAATATCAAATTCTACGACTAACAAATATCGCATTGGAAATAACGATATAAACATATATCTTTCAAATTTCCATAACAACATCTGTATAATCACGAATTCCAACATCGAAATATTCCGAAGACAATTTCGATTCAAATCCATTCCAATGCAATCATTGGAAATTCTGGTGATTTTCAAAACCATTCCAATTCAATTTATTTATTTAAAAATAAATAGAATTATAATTCTAGTTCAAAACTAGTTCATTTCGATAAAAATCTATTTTTATCTTTTCAAATATGGAGTTTTTCATCCCAATTCTTTCTAAATCATTTCTTATGATTTTACACAAATTAATACCATTTTTAATAATTTTATCAAGGCCCGTACAGTCGATTTCCATCAATGGCCATCGAACTGCACTTACAGCGACCTTTTTCAAATTTGATTTGGACGTAACTCCAAATCCAACCGTTAGATTTCAAATTTCTAATATTCGTTAGAAAGCTCTTTTCGATACGAACCCAACGGTTCCGGTTTTAGGAGAATCCGACGGTCGGATCTCCCGTAATGTCCGTTTGAAATGAATGGTCGAAATTCACGAACTGCCGCGGCGCGGCGCGTTCTATTCAGGCCATTATATTATATATATAATATATATAATATATATTTCGTCGATTTCTATTTAAAACGAATTATATAAATAGTTTTAATATTCGTTTCAAAAGCAATCTCAACTTCCATTTCAATTCAAATCAAAATTGAATTCTTCTTTATAAATTCGTTTTAAAATTCATTTCTATTCAATTCAAATTTCAATTCAATTTGAATTCATTTCAATTCGCTTTCAATTCAATTTGAATTCGTTTTCAATTCATTTCGAAATCGTTTTCAATTCAATTCATTTCGAAATCGTTTTCAATTCAATTCATTTCGAAATCGTTTTCAATTCAATTCATTTCGAAATCGTTTTCAATTCAATTCATTTCGAAATCGTTTTCAATTCAATTCATTTCGAAATCGTTTTCAATTCAATTCATTTCGAAATCGTTTTCAATTCAATTCATTTCGAAATCGTTTTCAATTCAATTCAAAATGGCGTCAATCTAATCAACACGGCTTCATAAATTTCTATTTTCAAATATTCTATTTCAAATATTTCTTTTTCAAAATAGTTGTTATTGTCAAAATATTTCGTTCAACACATGACCAATCTCAATGGATGAGTACTGTCAACACATGAACTTTTATTTTATAATATTCTTTATTTTTCAAATTGGAATGAGGCCCAATCAATTACCATATAAAGTTAATTATATGGATTTTCATACATTACACACATATAATAGCATTGAAAAATAATCAACCATCAACCAAAGTGCACTACACTGTATAAGCATCAAATATAGATATCTAACGCTTATAACAGCCTGTCAATCAATCGATCGACATATTTAATCAATCAGGATGAGTGAACTTCAAATTTCATCCCAACACCCGTGTGGGGTTTCAAACAATCAAACACATATTTTATTTGTGCTGTTGGGCGATGTGTAAAATTTATCGTCCCAATCAATGTCCTTCAAATAGGTGTACATAAACAAACCGTCCGGTTTGTAAATGAATATTTATTTATTTCCCTTCACGTTAAAAATTATATTTTTAACGATAAAACATTTTATTCAATCTATGAATATTCTATTCGGTTCATTTATTCAATAAAATGATATTTTTATTTTTCTAACATATTTTAGAAAATTTCGGCGGCATAACGGCACGATACTAGAAACGGGACAAGGCCTAGCCTTATCCCCGGTCTAGTGAAGGCCCACGCCATTCACACATCAATCAAATCAATTCATTTTACCACACAATTCAATTTCAATCAAATAATCCAACTAATCTATGCAACCAAACAAACAAGTCCATGGTCTGTGGATGATTGTGTCGGGTGCTACTAAGCACCGTCTGCATCCTAGTATATATATATATATATAACTAGAAAAGAAATTGAAAGGTGAGAAATTCTCACCGATAGTTATCCTAGCTCCACGGCACCTCATTGATATAAATCTTCCTCGTTCTCGCCCTTTTGTTACCTTCGTCTCCCGCTTTCACTACCTATGTAAAAATCGAATTTTTTACTTCGCTATTCAATATATAAAAATCATATTTTCATTTCGAAGTTCAATATATAAAAATCATATTTTTATTTCGAAGTTCAATATATAAAAATCATATTTTTATTTATGTTATTCAAAACAATGATATGAAAATCGAATTTTTACTACCATGTTATATAGATAAAAATTATTTTTATCACGCTATTTTCCCCCTAAAGATTTCGCCTTTATAAACACATAGACTTCGCCTTTTCAAATTTAAAGATTTCATCTTTATAAAAACCTCATTTTTATTTTTCTACACATATAAAGATGATATTTTTAATATTCCTATCATGTAAAAATTATATTTTTAATGCTCTACTTAAACAAAAATCATATTTCTACTACTTCTATATAGTAAAGATTATATTTTTAATACTTAAAAAATATAAAAATCATATTTTTAATTCTTTAAAAATATAAAAACTATATTTTTAATACTTTAAAAATATAAAAATCATATTTTCCTACAAATAAAAATCCTATCTTTTCTGCAAATCAACTATATAAAAATACGATCTTCTCACATTTCAAAATACGACCTTCTCACCTTTTAAAGTTCTAATCTTTTTCCATTTAAAATTCAAATCTTTTTCTATTTAAAATCTTAAAATAAAATCAGTTTTTAAACCTTTTTTAAAAATCAGTTTTTAAACTCTATAAAAATCAGTTTTTAAACACTATAAAAATCAGTTTTTAAACACTATAAAAATCAGTTTTTAAACTCACCGTAGGAATCCAGCTCGGGGGGGGGGGGAAGGGGAAGAGAATGGCAATTGGAGGGGTGCTTGCCGCGGGTCCGTTCTGGTGGAGCAAGGGGGTGGCGTCGGGCTTCAGGGTCTCGATTTTGGGGAGGGGGGGTTTCTAGGTGGAGCGGCTTCGTGAGTTCAATTTGCGGAAGTGGAGATCGACGGAGAGGAGGGGGATCTGGCAGGGAGGCGCGGCAGCGGGGCCCACTCGCGGTGGCTCGGCGCTGATCGAATTGGGGCGATGAGATTCCGTCGATCCTTTTTTTTTTTTTTTCGGGTTTGAGTTCTGTGAGGAGAGAGAATAGGGAGTGAGGGCTTATATAATTATATATATTTATTTTATTTTTGTTTCAAAAAAAGTTGACTTTCATACTAACTCGAAATCAAGTCCACCGACTGTCGTCCCTAGCTAATCACCTCCATTCCGAACACAATGGGATATGTATCGTAGGCCAATTCGATCGTTACGACCTGGTTTCGCTGAATTTACATTTAAATCATTATACTGAATTTTAAACGTACATTTCAAATTGCCGGGGTCGCATACTAACTCTAAAAATTCCCGAAAAATATTTTCTAGCTTCGTATTGACGATACGGTCCTAACAAAACTAGTTTCGTCGAATTCTGAGGCCGTTGGAAAAATGGCCATTTTCCAGTCGATTAAAATCAACTTAAACCGGTCAAACGCGTTTTCCTTTGCCACGCTCACATATTGATTCGAAAAATTATGAAATTTGAAACCTAGCAATAATTTGACATCACGGACCCAACAAAACTGGTTTCGTCGAAATCCGAGGTCGTTTGCAAAATTCCCATTTTTAAGGGCCTGAATTCCATAGCGACTATTCAGAATTTTCAACTGGACATATCTTTTGATTCCCGCCATGAAATTTTGATTTCTCAGATTCGTTGGAAAGATATTATCAATTAGATCCTATTGTTTTTGGTTTCACTAAAATCCGGATTGTTTTGCACCCGGTACATTCAATTGAAGTTTGAAATCGAATTATCGAACTACCGCGCCATTTTCAATTCTATTTATAATTATATATAATTATTTATATTCTAACGACTACGTATATAATATATATACATTCGAATTATATTCAAAATAAATTTCTCGTCGATATTATTTAAAATAATTTATTTTAAACATTCAAAATTCGCTAAAACTGCCAAAATAAAAATTTCAAACTGGCCCAGAATTTCCGGGTTATTACACACACACACCTATAAACAGTACTCCATTCCACCTCCCTTAGACCTAATCTTCTAAATCCCATAGCCTCCATTCTTCCATTAAATTCTAGAAAAATTGTATTAAGTTTTCTTTTACAAACCTTCTAATCCATATTCTTTCTAATTCTTCTCTTTTATGATTTAGTATAGAATTGAATCTGGAATTCTAGATCCTATAAATAGCACTCCATTCAGCCTCCCTTGGACCAAATCTTCTTCATCCTATATCATCTATTTTTCCATTGAATTCCAAAAGAATTATATTAGGTTATCTTCTACAAACCTTCTAATCTATACTCTTTCTGATCTCTTTTTTTTATTATTCAGTATAGATTTGAATCTTGAATTTTAGATATATATAGATATATATATATATATATATATATATATTATAGAATTCTAATTGTTTTATTCTTATATATTGATTAATACAGAATTGGAGTTCGTCTTCGTGATTCTTGCAAGGTTTTTAGATCTAATAGGGAAAACATCGCCAAATATTTGTCATTTCCATACAGTTAAATCACTATAGGTGGAAATATCCTATATTGTTATTATTTTATTTAGTAGTATTTATTTGGATCTTTATGCCTAAAAGGATTTAGTATTTCTACGAAAACATCAAAAATAGCAAACCACCCAAATTCCTTTCTTTTATATTTATTGGCGGCAATGTACAATATGTGTAAATTTGTGGTTTGTAGTTGTTAGAGCAATTCGACAGAGTTGTGTTGTATAATTGTTAATGTGGTCCAATTGTTGTGATTTCAGGTACTATTTATTGTCAAATATTAAGAATTTGGATGTTTGTATAAATAAAAATAGGCTTAAATATCTATTTTTATAAATAGATTATTTGAACGCATTTATTTATACATTGTTCAAATATTAATGTTTTACACATAAACTTAAACTGGATTTGTGCCATAAAATAATTATATATAACACCCCACCTCCGTTAAGGTCACTCACAAAGTGAATGCCTTAACTTTGGCGTAGCATTTTAGGTAAAAGATGCAGATACATTACAAGACAGACAAATAAAGCAACGGAAAATAAAGTCATTTTATAAACAATATGGTCCAGTCAAGCTTTTACAACGGTTGTCTCAATCCTACTTAAAAGTAATACATAGAACTTCTGTCTTGATATAAAAACTTCCAAGTATACAAGAAGCATAAAAATAACAATGATATTCCCCAATAAAGCATGAACCAGCCATAGCAGTGGGAGAGAGAGTCCAAAGCAATACATCGACTATCTTCGAGCTTGGAAAGAAAACTGGGCTATGTGGTAACATTTCCTCCCTGTGAATCAGATGGGGGGAGGAACGGAAAAAAAGAGGCGAAACAAAACTAGGTCATACATAAGTCTGGTAAGTCCAGTGACTTTCAGCATATAAACAGGTAAAAGCATCATGACATGAATAAACTGAAAATAAGACAATACCGTGGTAACAGGGATAACAATATAACATAGGACAAGCATAAGCTATGATAAGGCAAGATAAACTTAATGCGCTTCTACTCTTACTCTGCTTCGCTACAATTTTGTTATTCCGATTTCTATATCTATCTTTTCACCACCTAACCAGTGTCCCAATTAGAAATCTGTATAAAATGATAACGTGATCCCAATCTCCGTAATTGTGGTAGCCTTTAGGTGTACATCTATCATGAGGATTCCACCTCAATCTGCATAATTGCCATGAACATGCTAGATGTACCCTTACTACCCTATCGATCGGCTCCCTACTTGTATTCGTTTCTCTTGTGTCTGTGTCAAATGGCCCTCTCTTGCATGTAGATACCCTGTGTTGGTCCCACCATGAGGTGTATCAATCCTTACGATAGTGACCCGACACAATTCAATATGCACAGTGTATAACTACTAGTACCAGTGCCTGCTTTTTCCCACTCCGGAGTACGTGCACGCCCGTAAACAGTCGGAACCAACGTTGGCGTACCCCCTGCCGCTGCTTTGACCGCTTACAATCAGCCCAGTAATCGTGCCCCACCCTGCCTAGTTCAGGGTACCGTGATACGTCTATGTGGGTTAGTGCTGAAATGGGTCCCCGTTACTACGGTTTCCTATTGGTTCAGTTTGTGGGCCTATATTTACTAATATTACCCACCAACCCGATATGTACTTAACCCTCCCAGTGATTCAGTCATGTTTACTTAACGGTTAAGTTTGTGGGCCTATATGTACTAATATTACCCACCTACACGAGATGTACTTAACCCTCCCGTCGATTCAAGCATGTTTATTAAACGATTAAGTTTCGTGGGCCTATATGTGCTAATATTACCACCTACACGAGATGTACTTAACCCTCCCGTCGATTCAAGCATGTTTATTAAACGATTAAGTTTTGTGGGCCTATATTTACTAATATTTCCCACCAACCCGATATGTACTTAACCCTCTCGCACATTATGTCATATTGGTTAAGTGTTGTCCATTCATGTTAACTTACCCCACCCATTCATCGTGTCATGTTGGTTAAGTGTTCCTTATTTACTTAACCCCGTCCGTTCATCAAGTTATAATGGTTAAGTGTTTCCTTGTTACTTAATCCCACGTGTTCGTCTTGTTGTATTGGTTAAGTGTCATCAGTCAATTCAAGTTAACTTAACCCACCCACTCATCATGTCATGTTACTTTGGTTAAGTGTTGCCTTCTTGTGTTAACTTAACCCTACCACAAATCAAGTTATATTGGTTAAGTGTTAACTTAACCCTTTCCATTTATCATGCTATACCGGTTAAGTGTTTCCTATTAACTTAATCCTAGTTCATCCATCTTGTCATATTGGTTAAGTGTTCTTGTGAACTTAACCCTACTCATTCATCTTGTTCATTAGCATTAATTGATTTATTAATGCACCAACCTCTCACATTATATATGTGTTGTTATGGTTACTGAATGTGCCGGCCGGTTCTGGGCAGTTTTACACCACAACTCAATCTAACCTCGGGTTTTTCTTGGGCATGATGCACTAACCTTTCACATTAGATAGGTGTTGTTGTGGTTACTGGATGTGACGGGCGGTTCCGGGCAGTTTTACACCACAACTCAATCTAACCTCGTGTTAGGCATGTTCATCTTTAACATACACATTTACCCTATATACCCAAGTCTAGATTTTACATGCTAATTACCAAATTCACCAAAACTAGTCATGTTACATTTTGCACCCAGTCTAGATTTAATGCTCAAGTTACCCCAAATTCGCAACAATAACAATTTTACCCAAAACTTGATTTATATGCCAACTTCATACTTTGTCGTTCATGCCAACTCTAGGTTCAATATGTCAAACTACATATTCCATAATTCATGTCAAATTGCATATTAACAGTTATGCCATATTACAAGTTCCAAATTATGCCAAATAATGCCAATTTCATGTTATACCCAATTTCTCCTGCATTCATACCGTATGTATTTCGAGATTCAACTCAAGATTTATAATATAAGGGGAGAAGCTGGAACATCGTAAGAATAAGCATAGTTATATGATGATAAGAACTACTGGTCCAATAAACTTGATGTACTAAAAAGACAAGTTTTGCAAGGAACACATCGCAGGCATATAGATATGATAAGAATTGTATCATGAACTTAAAAAGGATTACAATTCCGATATATAACAAGGATGGATATGGTTGGGCCAGTTTAATAATCAAAAATGATTCCCTAAGATATATATACTCAAGCACAGATTTCAATAAAAGGATAGCTTACATCAGGCATATTCTCATATCCATTTTATTACATGTCACAATTAGATTTAGGTGTTCAAATCTAAAAAGTAACTGACTTACAAAACAAAGGCAAGTCTTGTTTTCATGCCCAAGCCGTACATCACTATCTACCCTAATCTTCTTCTTCCAAATCATAAACTATCATATATATATATATATATATATATGCCCCAATTTTAGATCTTAGACCACAACATGTACTATGCCTTATATTTACAGTTCAATTTACGCCTCAAATCCCAAGTCATATGACCAATATTTTATGCCTCAAATCTCAAGTCATATGACCAATATTTTATTCCTCAAATCCCATGTCATATGTCCAATACTCTTTGTGTTTTGAATACAACATGTGTTATGTCCTCAAATCAGTTACAACTCAATTATGCCCAATTATACACAATTTAATTCTTTTTTTTCCAAATTTTAGCGCCAGTTGTAACGGCCCGCCCCGCACCAGCCTACATTTCCTCCGAAAGTGCGCTGTACACATACCCGACTAGCACGGGACGGTCGTTAGAAGAAAGGAAAGAAGGGAACGAACTAATCAAGAACCTGTAGAATGTCTCACAGTGCATGGAGTAAAATATAATAATAATAACATACTTGACATAAAACAGGTGAGACAGTGCATAAGCTGATAGCTAAAATCAACATCAACATCAGAGCAGCGGAAATCCAAATACAGCTTATTACAACTTTCCAAATTTACTGTCTCTAAACAAAAGAAAGCTAAAGTAGAAGATGCACCACTAATGCCCAAGCAGTGATCTTCAACAACACAGGGAGAATACTATATATATATTACGTGGAAGCCTCCTGCTCGTCTCCGGATCACCTACCCGTGCATCACCAGCTAACCTGTCTCTAGTCTGCTCGTGTGAGCACCCAGAGTAATAAGAGGAGACATAAAACTCTGGGTCAGACATAAAGCCTGGTATGAGCGATAAGCATCTAAACAGAATAATAACAGGTATACTAAACCATACCTGAACCTGGACCTGCAACCAAAGAGTTAGTACCACATACCGTACAGTACTCTAACGTGCCATAATAGATAGTGTAAAGAATACGGGGGTGGGGTGTGCATGTCATAATGATAGCAAACAAATCAACCATAGCAACCATCCTCACATCTCTCACTCAGTGCGTAAAGCATACGATGTCCACCACTATCAATCACTAGACCCATCGAAGTAGTGACGGAGTTCAACTTGTACAACTACTGCTACTACCAAGCTTACCACATGGAGTCATAACCAAATCTTCACAAATGACCCCACTTCATTGGTTTATAGCCCTTTAGTCGTACCTAGACCATTGCAGCCCTGAATCCGTTCACGTACTTCCCATCCATAGTGATCCAAAGTCATAAACATCGACTGCCCCTTGGCACACGTCCCGCAGCAAAGCCCAATCATGAAGTGAACTCATCGGTTCCCAACTGGATCCTGAGCTCTAACTTGCCATATTGGACTACCTTTGCATCTCGGGTTATTGGTCAATACTGGGTCGGGTCGGGTTTCCCTCCTAGCCATCGATTCGGGTCGGGTGTCCATTCTGAGTCGGGTCGGTGTGTTGTCCTCCCCTGTAGTGGTTCGGTTCGGGTTTCCAGCATTATGTCGGTTCGGGTCGGGTTTCCTCCTCCGGGTCGGGTCGGGTGCCATCTCCCTTCCAGTTCGTGCTTCCGCTCCGATCTGCTCCCTCGTTCTTCACGTGCTCCAATCCGATCCCTCCTTCTTCATCCGATCCGATCCGATCCCAGTTCAATTAGCGTGACCTTCCTTCTTGCCAGTTCTCCCAAATGTCAAGTTCCGATCCGAGCCCTTCGTCCCTAAGTCGATCCGATCCCCAGCTTAACCAACATGGCCTTCCTTTTTGCCAAGCCTCTTTTGTGCCAGACTCCAGTTCGGGTTGGGTTCCTTGCCCAGGTCTCCAATCCGATCCGAGCCCATATCAGATCCGATCCGAAACCCTGCACAACTTTCTGCAACTTTTTCCAGCAACTTGTTTACGCCATTCGACGACGTTTTCGACAAATCTAACTATACTAATCAATCACAAATCACGTCAAACAGTCATAGCAACATAGCAAACTAACCACAAACACCAAAACAATGAATTTACATGTCAAAATGGATCAAATATACCCAAAACCCCATATTTTCCCTTAAACATGTTTAAGCAAAACTAATCATTGGGTTAACAAAACTTAATCAAATTAAACCAAATTTCTAACAGAGACATAAAATATTATTTTCGAATTTATAGACATTTTTCCAGAATTTATCAGTGTATAAATTCGCTAATCTTCACTAATTACCCTTAATTAACTGTAATTAGTGTCGAAACGATGCTAATCACTCACCTTGGCCACAAACGAAATTCTCAGAACTGAAACCTTGCTGATTTGGGCGAATACTGATGTCTAACAGCAGCTCTAGCCTTGCTTTCGTATTTCCTCTCCTTAATTTGATGTAGATTAAGCCAAAACTTGATTAGAAAGTGATTAGAAGGTGATTTGGGTGTTGGAGGCCATTGCTAGTGTTGCAAGAAAGAAAGTGGTGGCTGGGAAATGAGGATAAGATCGTTCTCTAACTGATTTCAGCCTCCTCCTTACCCTAATCCCGAAATCCCCCATTGGGCCTAGCTGTTAATCACCTGGTTAAGCCCAATTTAGCTGTTTTTCACCATCTAAAACTTGTCTCAGCCATATCTCCCAAACGGTGAGTCCGTTTGGCTAATGTGACCACTCTACGGAATTGTAAACCATCATCCGGAGCCAATGGAAGTGGTTACAGGTCAAAATTCCTTTCCAGTCAAAAGTTATGGCCAAAACAGTGCCAACTAGGGGTAAAATGGTCATTTAAAAATCGGGAAAAATCATGAACATGGGAAATTACCACAATAGTCGTCTCCCAAAGTTACATGACCATACGACTTCATATGTGAAAGAAAGAAATATTCTACGGTCCTATAATGCGTAGAATACGGGTCGTTACACTCTCCCCTCCTTAAGAAATTTCGTCCCCGAAATTCCTTAACCCAAAACATACAAAAGATCCCGCATGCCTAACACTCACATACAACAATCAAACATGCAAAATAAGCAAACAGGCCTATCCTAGCATGCGGAAAACTAAATCGAAGTCAAAATCTTACCAGGCAAAGAGTTCTGGATATGTCTTCCTAATATTCTCCTCTGTCTCCCAAGTACAATCATTCTCGTCCTCGCTCCACTTAACCTTGACTAGCTTCACCGCCTTCCTTCGAAGTTGCTTCATGTCGTGCTCGACAATACGGGCCGGCTTGCGGTTCCCAACCGCCTCGGGTTCTACTTCGAAGTCCTTTAACTGATTAGGTGAAATAGTCATATCTGGGTCGTGAACGAACTTCCTTAGTTGGGAAACATGAAATACGTTGTGAACTCCCGCCATCTTCTCTGGTAAGTCAATTCTGTATGCCAAATTCCCGAATAGTTCAAGAACAGGGAATGGGCCAACAAATCTTGGTGCCAACTTGCCACTCCTGCCAAATCGTATTACGCTCTTCAACGGAGAAATTTTGACAAACACCAAGTCGCCAATGTAAAATTTGAAGTCTCTTTTCCTCTTATCAGCATAACTCTTCTGCCTATCTTGGGCAGCCTTCATTCGTTGTTGAATGATCGTGATCTTGTCTGAAGTTTCCCTCACCACATCTGGTCCAAGCATAGACTTCTCGCCAGTCTCTATCCAACATGATGGTGAGTTGCGCGGTCTTCCGTACAAAGCTTCAAACGGAGCCATACCGATACTGGATTGGTAGCTACTGTTATATGCAAACTCTACTAGATGTAAATGTCATCCCATGATCCACCAAAATCCAATACACAAGCTCTCAGGAGGTCTTCCAATATGCGATTCACCCTCTCCATCTGACCGTCGGTCTGAGGATGATACGCGGTACTGAGATGTAACTCTGACCCTAGAGCCTCTTGTAAGCTCTTCCAAAACCCACTAGTGAACAACGGGTCTCGGTCACTCACAATGCTTTTGAGTACCCCATGAAATCTCACTACGCATTTCATATACAATTCTGCTAACTTAGCTGCCGTTCTGGTCGATTTGACTGGTATGAATCTTGCACTCTTAGTCAATCGGTCCACGATTACCCAAATGCTATCATGTCCCGATCTAGTCCTTGGTAAACCATCGATGAAATCCATCGAGACTTGCTCCCATTTCCATTCGGGAATTTCTAATGGTTGCAACAACCCACTAGGCTTCTTTTGCTCGGCTTTAACCAGCTGGCAATTCATGCATTTAGATATAAACCTCCCAATGTCTCTTTTCATCCCTTCCCAGTAGTAGATCTGCTTCATATCTCGATACATCTTGTTACCACCGGGGTGTATAGTCAGTTTTGAGTGTTGACATTCTCTAAGCACTTCATCTCTCAATCCATTGACATTGGGTACAACAAGCTTTCCATTCTTTCTAAGCCATCCATCTCGATCAAGCCCATACTTGTTCATCTCCTCATCGATACCCATCTCTAACTTGGAGATGATTTCCAATAGGTTAGGATCGTCCCTCTAACTAGAGCCGGTCCGCTCAATCAAAGTGGGTCTGGCAGTCAAACTTGCTAACATTTCTGGATCCAATTCGCACTTTTGGTCTGAAATCAAACCCCGCGATATACTCTAGTTGCTTCCATTTAAGGAACATAGCCCCTAAACTGGCATGTCTTCTACTCAACACATCGGCTACCGCATTGCCCTTTCCCGGTGTATATGCGATATCAAAATCATAGGAAGCCAAGAATTCTAACCACCTTTGTTGCCGGAGATTTAGATCCTTCTGGGAGAAGAGATACTTCAACGACTTACGATCTGTAAACAACTCAAATCTTTCTCCCAAGAGATAGTGTCTCCACTTCTTCAACGCGAACACGATCGCTGCCAATTCCAAATCATGGGTAGGGTATCTTTTCTCATGCGGTTTCAATTGCCGACTTGCATATGCTACAACCCTACCGCCTTGCATCAATACAGCACCCAGTCCGGTACCACAGGCATCCATGTATACCGTCATCCCTTCATTCCCCTTAGGAATGACTAACACTGGTGCGCATGTCAACTTGTCCTTTAGACTCTTGAATGCATTCTCGCACCTTTCATCCCAGACAAAAGCTTGATTCTTCTTGGTCAACTGGGTCAATGGTGCTGCTATCTTGGAGAAACCTTGGATAAACTTACGATAATATCTAGCTAACCCGAAGAAACTTCTTACATCTGTTGCATTCTTGGGCGTAGACCAATCCTGTACCGTAGCCACCTTTGCAGGATCCACGGCGATAGCATTCTCTGAAACAACATGGCCCAGGAACCTCACTTCCCTCCTCCAGAAGTGACACATAGAAAACTTTGCTTTCAATTGGTGTTTTCTCAACACCTCCATCACTATTTTTAAATGTTCCTTGTGTTCTTCCTCTGTCCTCAAATAGACCAAAATATCATCAACGAACACAAGGACAAACCTATTCAACTGATCTCTGAATACTCTATTCATAAGATCCACAAAATATGATGGGGCATTGGTCAGCCCGAATGGCATGACCAACCACTCATAAAATCCAGATGACGTTCGAAATGTCGTTTTAGCTATGCTCTCAGCTTCCACTCTAAGCTGATGAAAACCTGTCGCGAGATCCAACTGAGAAAATACTCTCGCGCCACTCAATTGATCGAACAAATCATCTATTCGCGGTAGAGGATACTTGTTCTTCCTCGTCACTTTATTCAACTCGCGGTAGTCTACACACAAACGAAGGGAACCATCCGCCTTGGTAGCAAACACAACTGGTGCTCCCCATTTAGAAACACTCCTTCTGATAAATCCCTTCTTCAAAAGATCGCTGACTTGCACCTCGAGCTCTCGCTGCTCCCTTGGTGCCATACGACGAAGTGGCATCACTATAGGTCTGGCATCTTTTACCAAATCAATACGGAACTCAATCTCTCGATGTGGTGGAAGCCCGGTCACTTCTTCGAAAACATCCGGATACTGGCCAACCACGGGCAAACCTGACAACTCACTATGCAGAATATCGAGGGAGTTTAGAAAACTAGCCAACACCCCCTCACTGGGTAGACCACCGAACACTATCCTCCGCCCATCATCCGCTCTAGCTGTCACCAAAAAGCCCTCACAGTCTACCACCACCCCGTATCTTTGGAGCCAATCGACTCCCAAAATAATGCCAAACCCAGTAAAGCCCAAAACAAAGCAATCGCAAACATGCATCCATGACTCGATAAGACCACATTACGACAAATCATGCTAAGGCTAGTCGAACCACCAATCGGGTTCGTCACTACTAAAGGTCTATCGACAATCTCAGGCTCCAATCCCAACCTATCTACCAGGTCACTAGATATGAAAGAACTGGAAGCTCCGGTATCAAACAAAACTCTAATAGGAACATCATAAACAGAAAGCATACCTTGAATGACGACATTCTTTCCCTTCTCCGCCGCAGATGGGGCATTCGACGAAGAAGGAATAGCATTAAGGGCGTAAGCTTTCACCATTTGCTTTTCTTGAGGGGGTTGCGGACACTTGTCCTTGTGATGTCCCATTTGGCCACAGTTGAAGCACTTCCTGTCCGCTGGCTTGGCCCGACAATTACTAGCATAATGGCCCTTCTTACCACAGCTGAAGCACTCAACATCTTGCTTATTCTTTTTCTTCTGGCCATCCTTAGTCTGTTTCTGCTTTCTCTTATTCTGGGAACCACCCTTGCCTCCACCACTTACTTGTGGCTTTGGCTCTTCTGCAGATGCAACCTCAGTCTTCGGCTTAGGGTAGAGACTTTCTGATCTCAATGCTTTCCCCCAAGTACTGATCCAAACCAGTTATGAATTTCTCATTCTTCTTCTCAGTAGTATCAATAAGAGATAACCCATACTTCGACAAAGTGTCGAATTCAGCAATATACTCCGAGACAACTCTGCCATTCTGCTTGAGCTCCAAGAATTTCTTAAACAGCACTGACTTCTGAGCAGCTGGAATGAACTTTTCGCTAAAGCGAACCTTAAACTGCTCCCAAGTAATCTGATCTTCGGGAGTAGCTGCCTTTATAGCATTCCACCAATTCATTGCCCGCCCTTGCAGCTGACGGGACACTAGCTTTCTCTTCATCGCATCCTCGATACCCAAATCCTCGAAGATACGTTCGCAACTATCCAACCAATCCTGAACATCCGTAGCCGACTCCGTTCCGTGGAACGGCTTCCCACCAAGGCTAGTATAATCCTTATTCAGCTTGGCGAAGTCGACTCTCGGCGCCTGCACTATTGGACCACCACCATTTCCACCATTGGGAGCTGCTCTCTGCACATCCCTAAGCATCTCTCTCATGAGGTCAGTAAACATCGTCCTCATGTCAACAGCATTCCCATTATTGGCCCCTCTACCGGTACCTCTAACATATCGGCTCATCGTCAATCTGTAAAAGGAAACGATTAACGACCCCATAGTGGTGCTAGGGCAGCACGACTTCATTCTTATACTACTAATAGTATATATATATAGCTTTTAAAAACCAAAATAATCACAAATACGCTCTCTCGTATACGTATATTATCTCTCCTTGATAACTTCCCTAGGTTAACTACGCAACCTAGAGCTCTGATACCAAGTGTAATGGCCCGCCCCGCACCAGCCTGCATTTCCTCCGAAAGTGCGCTGTACACATACCCGACTAGCACGGGACGGTCGTCAGAAGAAAGGAAAGAAGGGAACGAACTAATCAAGAACCTGTAGAATGTCTCACAGCGCATGGAGTAAAATATAATAATAATAACATACTTGACATAAAACAGGTGAGACAGTGCATAAGCTGATAACTAAAATCAACATCAACATCAGAGCAGCGGAAATCCAAATACAGCTTACTACAACTTTCCAAATTTACTGTCTCTAAACAAAAGAAAGCTAAAGTAGAAGATGCACCACTAATGCCCAAGCAGTGATCTTCAACAACACAGGGAGAATACTATATATATTATGTGGAAGCCTCCTGCTCGTCTCTGGATCATCTACCCGTGCATCGCCAGCTAACATGTCTCTAGTTTGCTCGTGTGAGCACCCAGAGTAATAAGAGGAGACATAAAACTCTGGGTCAGACATAAAGCCTGGTATGAGCGATAAGCATCTAAACAGAATAATAACAGGTATACTAAACCATACATGAACCTGGACCTGCAACCAAAGAGTTAGTACCACATACCGTACAGTACTCTAAGGTGCCATAATAGATAGTGTAAAGAATACGAGGGTGGGGTGTGCATGTCATAATGATAGCAAACAAATCAACCATAGCAACCATCCTCACATCTCTCACTTAGTGCGTAAAGCATACGATGTCCACCACTGTCAATCACTAGACCCATCGAAGTAGTGACGGAGTTCAACTTGTACAACTACTGCTACTACCAAGCTTACCACATGGAGTCATGACCAAATCTTTACAAATGACCCCACTTCATTGGTTTATAGCCCTTTAGTCGTACCTAGACCATTATAGCCCTGAATCCGTTCACGTACTTCCCATCCATAGTGATCCAAAGTCATAAACATCGACTGCCCCTTGGCACACGTCCCGCAGCAAAGCCCAATCTTGAAGTGAACTCATCGATTCCCAACTGGATCCTGAGCTCTAAATTCCCATATTGGACTACCTTTGCATCTCGGGTTATTGGTCAATACTGGGTCGGGTCGGATTTCCCTCCTAGCCATCGGTTCGGGTCGGGTGTCCATTCTGAGTCGGGTCGGTGTGTTGTCCTCCCCTGTAGTGGTTCGGTTCGGGTTTCCAGCATTATGTCGGTTCGGGTCGGGTGTCCTCCTCCGGGTCGGGTCGGGTGCCATCTCCCTTCCAGTTCGTGCTTCCGCTCCGATCCGCTCCCTCGTTCTTCACGTGCTCCGATCCGGTCCCTCCTTCTTCATCTAATCCGATCCCAGTTCAATTAGCGTGACCTTCCTTCTTGCCAGTTCTCCCAAGTGTCAAGTTCCGATCCGAGCCCTTCGTCCCTAAGTCGATCCGATCCCCAGCTTAACCAACATGGCCTTCCTTTTTGCCAGGCCTCTTTTGTGCCAGACTCCAGTTCGGGTCGGGTTCCTTGCCCAGGTCTCCAATCCGATCCGAGCCTATATCCGATCCGAAACCCTGCACAACTTTCTGCAACTTTTTCTAGCAACTTGTTTACGCCATTCGACGATGTTTTCGACAAATCTAACTATACTAATCAATTACAAATCACGTCAAACAGTCATAGCAATATAGCAAACTAACCACAAACACCAAAACAATGAATTTACATGTCAAAATGGATCAAATATACCCAAAATCCCATATTTTCCCTTAAGAATGTTTAAGCAAAACTAATCATAGGGTTAACAAAACTTAATCAAATTAAACCAAATTTCTAACAGAGACATAAAATATTATTTTCGAATTTATAGACATTTTTCCAGAATTTATCAGTGTATAAATTCGCTAATCTTCACTAATTACCCTTAATTAACTGTAATTAGTGTCAAAACGATGCTAATCACTTACCTTGGCCACAAACGAAATTCTCAGAACTGAAACCTTGATGATTTGGGCGAATACTGATGTCTAACAGTAGCTCTAGCCTTGCTTTCGTATTTCCTCTCCTTAATTTGATGTAGATTAAGCCAAAACTTGATTAGAAAGTGATTAGAAAGTGATTTGAGTGTTGGAGGCCATTGCTAGGGTTGCAAGAAAGAAAGTGGCGGCTGGGAAATGAGGATAAGATCGTTCTCAAACTGATTTCAGCCTCCTTCTTACACTAATCCCGAAATCCCCCATTGGGCCTAGCTGTTAATCACCCGGTTAAGCCCAATTAAGCTGTTTTTCACCATCTGAAACTTGTTTCAGCCATATCTCCCAAACGTTGAGTCCGTTTGGCTAATGTGACCACTCTACGGAATTGTAAACCATCATCCGGAGCCAATGGAAGTAGCTACAGGTCAAAATTCCTTTCCAGTCAAAAGTTATGGCCAAAATAGTGCCAACTAGGGGTAATATGGTCATTTAAAAATCGGGAAAAATCATGAACATGGGAAATGACCCCAATAGTCATCTCCCAAAGTTACATGACCATATGAACTCATATGTGAAGGAAATAAATATTCTATGGTCCTATGATGCGTAGAATATGGGTCGTTACACCTGTCATGTCCAAAGTCATAATTTATGCCCAATTTTATTTCCAACATTTGTTCATCTCTTATGAGATCTGGCTCTGGCTCGCACTAGCCTGGCTATAAAACAAAAAGGGAAGAAGGAAAGAAGAGACAAAGAGCGGACATAATATTATCATTGAGATAGACCGAAAGGATATAGAAAGACAGGCGTAATCTTAGATCCAGATTTATTACAATGTCAGAATCACAATTAACATTTATTTCTGAAAGTAACGTGAACTTACAAATTACAGAAGGGTCTTGAATTCTGGGATCTGTATTCTGAAACTGAATAGCTCTCCCTTGAAGTAGACTATTTGTTCTTCTAATTTAGATTTGATTTGATTCTTCGAAATAATTGTTGAAGTCGTTGAATTAGCCTTTGAATCTCTACTAGAATTCTAAACTTGATTTCTACGAAGGACTTGAGCAGCATAACCCCGTCTTTGATTTATTTTGAT
Source organism: Allium sativum (assembly GCA_030737875.1). Lineage (NCBI taxonomy): Eukaryota > Viridiplantae > Streptophyta > Magnoliopsida > Asparagales > Amaryllidaceae > Allium > Allium sativum. Next base: position 550,309,055 of record CM060915.1, on the reverse strand, counting down.
ATGAATTATGGTAGAGTATAGGCGTAATGAAGTTGTGTGGAGATAATGTGAGGTTTGGGGGTGTTTAAATAGCTTAGGAGCAACGAATGTGGTCAGAACGGGCGTCCAAATACAGAAAAACGAATCTGTCCACGGATCTGGAAAAGGGGGAGGTCGACCCCCAGGTCGACCTCATGGTCGACCTGGGCCCTAGGCGGGAAATTTCCCGCCCAGCCCGGGTGTGTGATTTGAATTTTGAAACTTTAAATTTGAATTCGGGCTGGTTTTTATTTTAAATTCTATGAAAATTCTAAAGGTCATAACTTCTTCATGCGGAGTCCGATTTACGCAAACTCGGACTCTATCTCAAGTAGAATTCCGAGACGAACACAATGGAGTAACCCGTTTCCCTTAATTATTCTCATAAAAATTAAGTATACTCTAATTTGTTAGTTTGACGTTCACAGAAAATACGGGGTGTTACATTCCCCCTCCTTAGAGGATTTCGTCCCCGAAATCTTCAAGTTAAGAAGAATGCATATCCTAACATCCAACATCCATCTACTCAACCATTCAATCACAGGCATCCATTGTCCTTAAAAATATTTCTAGTGCTTTCATGATCAAATGCATAGCGTGTGTGCATGTCCTTATCTAATGCAAAATCAGGCGGTCTACTGATTCAGTTGTCCTCCTTAATGCGGATTATGTTAGTGCCATGAGTCCATCATGTATGCAATTACTCCTAATCATACTTTATAACTTCTACATGAGTGCACAGTCACTCATACAAATGCAACATTCATATGATAACACATCAAGTTTCAATCTATATATATAAAAGTTCACTCATGCATATGCAATATGAAAGTGACTGAGCTGATCTAGTGCCTAATGTGTGTATATGCATCCACGAGCAACCACTAGCAAACACTTGCAACCACTTGCATCCACCAAACATAACATGTCTCAAAACACATGTTTACATCCATTGGCTTCTACCTAAGGATCAAGGATAGGACCGAGAGGATATACTTAAAAGATAAAGACTAGCATGCAATAAATTTTACATAAAAAGAGGAATCAAGGATATACCCTCAAAAAGGGTATGATGTGCGTATTTAGTCTTCAGTCTTCTAAGTCGCATCTTCTTGAGCTTCACTCCATTGTACCTTAACTTATTTAATTTCACAATTGCGAAGCTTCTTGACCTCCATTTCCAAAACCCACTAGTAAAGATAGGACCTCGATCACTTACTATGCTAGAGGGTATCCAATGTAGTTGAACTATCTTTCCAAGATAAACAGATGTTAACCCTGATACCAAGTGTATATACTAAGATGATTAGAGGTCTCTCTTCTACTTAGCTTATCCATCATGTCACAAATCTGAGGGTCGATATCTCTCACACAAGCCATCCTAGTCGAACTTGACATCCCTCAAGTACAAGCGCCAAAGGCCTAAACCAATATCAGACAAGAACCCAAGGAATACCTCCTCCGAATTTGGACGATTTATGTGAGTTGATACTAGAAAAACAACCAAACAGTTGAGCACTTAACCAAGTCTGGCTATCCTTGCCAATCTTTTTCCAAAACTATCGTTGATCGCATAATTGGCTTTGCATTGTCAACTAGATATATGCGGAAGTCTATCTCGAATTTTAGGGGAAAACCCCTATTCTAATCAAACCATCCTCGTACTTATGGACTATTCTAACGGATCGCAAATCATCGATAGATGCATCGAGTGATTCTAGGTGGCTAAGACAAACTGATCCCTTAGGATCGCACCAAATCTCGAGGGTATTCCCGAGGCAAGTCGAAAGTCTAAATACCCTCCTTTCACAATTACTAGCTAACCAATCCATGCCTAGAGTCGACCCATAGCCCATGAAACCCGAAAACACAAGCATCTCAAATCCTTACAAACCAAAGATAAATGAGCCGAACCACAAATTGGATTTGAGACAATAATGGGATCTTCTACTATACAAGTACTAAGGTGCAGAGGCTCAACTATGGAAGCAGATATAAACGAATGTGAAGCGCTAAAAACAAAAAGAGTACTAACAGGATGATCAAGAAGAAAAACTAAACATTTTCAACAGAAACCTTACTACATCTCTCTCAGGTATGCTGGCAGTGAGAGCATGCATTTGCCCTCCTGAAAATCCTGTCATTTGTTCTTGCCCTTACCTTTAATTATACAACCCGTTATACCATAATAAAGATACTTCCTCTTGTTTTAGGTTTTACTATTCTTTCCTCCCGTCCTTTGTGAACCAAGTCTATATCCATGAGTTCTTCATCCTTGGTTTATGCTCCTTAGCCAAACTCCCTCATTCTCATCTTTTCCATCCTTGTATAACTTGTTGACAGGTCTCTTGAAAGCTGCCTACATCGCATGGAAAATCCTACAAAGCTCGAAAGAAAATTAGCCATAGGTGAAACTACAGCGGCTATAGATGGAAGTTGGGCACTTCTCCGCCCCTTTGACAGGTGTCGTAGTCTCATCAAGCCTACGGAACGATGCCGCGATGAGGTTACCACCCAAAAAGCCAGGAGCCCCAGAGACTCAGGAAAGAAGGAAACATGGATTCAAACAGAGGATCAAAAAGATAGTGCATATGGATTTGGGGAATATGCCTCTAAAAACAAAACTTTTCTTTAGAAAATGCTTCTTTTAAAACTGTTTTGAAAATAATTTTTCAAATCTTTTATCTGATCCAGTAACCTTCAGCTCTGATACCAAGTCTAACACCCCACCTCCATTAAGGTCACTCACAAAGGGAATGCCTTAACTTTGGCAGAGCATTTTAGGTAAAAGATGCAGATAAATGACAAAACAGACAAACAAAGCAGCGAAAAATAAAGTCATTTTATAAACAATATGGTTTAGTCAAGCTTTTACAACGGTTGTCCCAATCCTACTTAAAAGTAATACATAGAACTTCTGTCTTGATCTAAAAGCTTCCAAGTATAAAAGAAGAGTAAAAATAACAATGATATTCCCCAATAAAGCATGAACCAGCCATAGCAGTGGGAGAGAGAGTCCAAAGCAATACATCGACTATCATCGAGCTTGGAGAGAAAACTGGGCTAAGTAGTAACATTTCCTCCCTATGAACCTGGGGGGGGGACGGAAGAAAAGAGGTGAAACAAAACTAGGTCAGACATAAGTCTGGTAAGTCCCGTGACTTTCAGCATATAAACAGGCAAAAGCATCATGACATGAATAAACTGAATATAAGACAATACCGTGATAACAGGGATAACAAGATAACATAGGACAAGCATAAGGTATGATAAGGCAAGATAAACTGAATGCGCTTCTACTCTTACTCTGCTTCGCTACTACTTTGTTATTATTATTTCTGTATCTATCTCTGCACCACATAACTAGTGTCCCAACTATAAATCTGTATAAAATGATAATGTGATCCCAATCCCCGTAATTGTGGTAGCCTTTAGGTGTACATCTATCGTGAGGATTCCACCTCAATTGGCCTAATTGCCATGAACATGCTAGATGTACCCTTACTACCCTATCGATCGGCACCCTACTTGTATTCATTTCTCTTGTGTCTGTGTCAAACGGCCCTTTCTTGCGTGTAGATACCTTGTGCTGGTCCCACCATAAGGTGTATCAATCCTTATGATAGCGACCCGACACGATTCAAGATGCACAATGTATAACTATTGGTAACTAGTGCCTGCTTTTTCCTACTCCGGAGTACGTGCACGCCCGTAAACCGTCGGAACCTACGCTGACGTACCCCCTGCCGCTACATTGACTGCTTACAATCAGCCTAGTAGTCGTGCCCCACCCTGCCTAGTTCAGGTTACCGTGATACATCTATGTGTGTTACTACTGAAATGGGTCCCCGTTACTAGGGTTTCCGATTGGTTAAGTTTGTGGGCCAATATTTACAAATATTACCCACCAATCCGATATGTACTTAATCCTTCCACTAATTCAAACATGTTTATTTAACGGTTAAGTTTATGGGCCTATATGTACTAATATTACCCACCTACACGAGATGTACTTAACCCTCCCGTCGATTCAAGCATGTTTAATAAACGGTTAAGTTGGCTTATATGTACTAATATTACCCACCTACACGAGATGTACTTAACCCTCCCATCGATTCCAACATGTTTATTAAACGGTAAAATTTTGTGGGCCTATATTTACTAATATTACCCACCAACCCGATATGTACTTAAACCTGCCGCACATTATGTCATATTGGTTAAGTGTTGTCCATTCTTGTTAACTTAACCCACCCATTCATCGTGTCATGTTGGTTAAGTGTTCCTTATTTACTTAACCCCGACCGTTCATCAAGTTATATTGGTTAAGTGTTTCCTTGTTACTTAATCCTACGTGTTCGTCTTGTTGTATTGGTTAAGTGTCATCAGTCAATTCAAGTTAACTTAACCCACGTACTGATCATGTCATGTTACTTTGGTTAAGTGTAGCCTTCTTGTGTTAACTTAACCCTACCACAAATCAAGTTATATTGGTTAAGTGTTAACTTAACCCTTTCCATTTATCATGCTATACTGGTTAAGTGTTTCCTATTAACTTAACCCTAGTTCATCCATCTTGTCATATTGGTTAAGTGTTCCTGTGAACTTAACCCTACTCATTCATCTTGTTCATTAGCATTAATTGATTTATTAATGCACCAACCTCTCACATTAGATATGTGTTGTTGCGGTTACTGGATGTTCCGGCCGGTTCTGGGTAGTTTTACATCACAATTCAATCTAACCTCGGATTATTCTTGGGCATGATGCACTAACCTCTCACATTAGATAGGTGTTGTTGTGGTTATTGGAAGTGCCAGGCGGTTTCGGGCAGTTTTACACCACAACTCAATCTAACCTCTGGTTGGGCAAGTTCATCTTTAATCTTCACATTTAACCTATATACCCAAATTTAGATTTTACATGCTAATTACCAAATTCACCAAAACTTGTCATGTTAATTTTACACCCAATCTAAATTTAATGCTCAAGTTACCCCAAATTCGCAACAATAACAATTTTGCCTAAAACTTGATTAATATGCCAATTTCATACTTTGTCATTCATGCCAACTCTAGGTTCAATATGTCAAATTACATATTCCATAATTCATGTCAAAATGCATCTTAACAGTTATGCCATGTTACATGTTCCAAATTATGCCAAATAATGCCAATTTCATGTTATATCCAATTTCCCCCGCATTCATAACGTACGTATTTCGAGATTCAACTCAAGATTCATAATATAAGGGGAGAAGCAAGATGGAACATCGTAAGAATAGGCATAGTCATATGATGATAAGAACTACTGGTCCAATAAACTTGATGTAATAAAAAGACAAGTTTTGCAATGAATACATCGCAAGCATATAGATATGTTAAGAATTATACCATGAACTTAAAAAGGATTTCAATTCCGATATACAACAAGGATAGATATGATTGGACCAGTTTCATAGCAAAAATGATTCCTAAAGATATATATACTCAAGCACAGATTTCAATGAAAGGATAGCTTACATCAGGCATATTCTCATATCCATTTTATTACATGTCACAATTAGATTTAGGTGTTGAAATCTAAAAAGTAACTGACTTACAAAACAAAGGCAAGTCTTGTTTTCATGCCTAAGCCGTTCATCACTATCTACCCTAATCTTCTTCTTCCAAATCATAAACTATCATATATATATATATATATATGCCCCAATTTTAGATCTTAGACCACAACATGTACTATGCCTTGTATTTACAGTTCAATTTACGCCTTAAATCCCAAGTCATATGTCTAATACTTTATGCCTCAAATCTCAAGTCATATGTCCAATATTTTATGCCTCAAATCCCAAGTCATATGTCCAACACTCTTTATGTTTTGAATACAACATGTATTATGTCCTCAAATCAGTTTCAACTCAATTATGCCCAATTATAGACAATTTAATTTATTTATTTTCCAAATTTTAGCGCTAGTCATGTCCAAAGTCATAATTTACGCCCAATTTTATTTCCAACTTAAGTTCATCTCTTATGAGATCTGGCTCAAGCTCGTAGTAGCCTTGCTATAAAACAAAAAGGGAAGAAGGAAAGAAGAGGCAAAGAACGGACATAATATTATCAATGAGATAGACCCAAAGGATATAGAAAGACAGGCATAATCTCAGATCTAGATTTATTACAATGTCAGAATCACAATTAAATTTTATTTCTGAAAGTAACGTGAACTTACAAATTACAAAAGGGTCTTGAATTCTGGGATCTATTTTCTAAAACTGAATAGCTCTCCCTTGAAGTAAACTATTTGTTCTTCTACTTTAGATTTGATTTGATTCTTAGAAATAGTTGTTGAAGTCGTTGAATTAGCCTTTGAATCTCTACTAGAATTCAAAACTTGATTTCTATGAAGGGCTTGAGCAGCATAACCCCGTCTTTGATTTATTTTGATATGAATTAGGGTAGAGTATAGGCGTAATGAAGTTGTGTGGAGAGAAAGTGAGGTTTGGGGTGTTTAAATAGCTTAGGAGCAACGAATTTGGTCAGAACGGGCGTCCAAATACAGGAAAACGAATCTGTCCATGGATCTGGAAAAGGGGGGAGAGGTCGGTCCCTAGGTCGACCCTACGGTCTGCCTGTTCTACCCAGGTCGACTCCCTGGTCGATCTGGGTCTAGGGCGGGAAATTTCCCTCCCAGCCCAAATGTGCGATTTGAATTTTGAAACTTTAAATTTGAATTCGGGCTGGTCTTTATTTTAAATTCTCTGAAACTTCTGAAGGTCACAACTTCTTCATACTGAGTCCGATTTACGCAAACTCGGACTCTATCTCAAGTAGAATTCTGAGACGAACACAATGGCATAACCCGTTTCCCTTAATTATTCTCTTAAAAATTAAGTATACTCTAATTTGTTAGTTTGACGTTCACAAAAATACGGGGTGTTACACACACACACATATATATGTTTGGATGCATTTCATAATTATTATCTTTTGTTCTTGAAGCAATCAGTCAAGCCTAGGATATAAGTTTAACATGTTATTATGGTTTGTTTCCCATCAAGATATATATTTAAATACATGTCTATTTTTGATTGGTGAAATGTGGGAAATTGACTTGTATGCTTTTCTTTAGTTAGAGATTGACATTTCAATGATTCAGAAATGTTAAATTCGAACGACAAAGAGCGTTAATAGCGACTATTTAATTTTGTACTTATATAGTGTTATCAACATTTAATAAATGCGTAGTATGTACGATTAATTTAGGAAAGTAGCAATTTGAATCTCAAAAGTCCCCTTAGGAATTTATTTTCATTTGTGTGTGTTAATGGCTTTACAAATTGTAATTAATGACACAAATACACACGGTTAACCATTACTTGCAGTAAAGCCTTCCCAGAACCGACCGGCATATCCAACATCCACAATTAAGCTTGGTTATTGTTAAAGGTCTAGGTGTCATGGGCTATTATAACTGTTACACTAGGGCATAAGGTTAAGCCCACTTGTAGTAAAAGTCTGCCCGGAACTGCCCAACAGTTCCAACATCTACAAGTAGACGGTTTAATGTGAGAGGCCTGACATGCATATATATTATATATGTGTGTTTATATGAGTGGGCAAGCCTACCTTGAGAAGGTCCTAAGTGTCTGACCTACCTAATTTGGGTCTTAAGTGGTTAGGACTAGCCTTTTCTGAAGGTTCACTCCTTGGTTTGGGCCAAAGTCATAGGACCTCCCTTATTAGGTTCTAATTGGTCTTTAGGTCCTCCTTCTCTAAAATTGACTATATATAATGATAACATTGAGTGGGGTAGTTCTCTGGAAGTTGTCCACTTCCTTTAGAAGTTGTGTGATGGCTAATTTAGGAACATGATAGGTACCCTACGTTGCATGCAACTATAACCGCTTGTCTACGGGAAGTCTTTAGTGGCATACGAGTTAACCCACAATATTAGTTAAGTAGTAACATGAGAGTCGCCGGAGAGGTCTTAAATGGAAAACTAGGTCTACCCAAAACCGGTATTAAGTGGCGATATACTACTTCCCATATTACAAATGAGTGTGTATTTGTATATATAGCGTTGACATGATAGGATAGGGTCTTAATTGGCTAGGGTCCACCATAGGGTCATAAGTGATTAAGTGATCGGGGATCAGCCCTAAAATGTTAATGAAGGTCTTAAGTGACTATATGTGTAACAACCCGGAAATTCTGAGCCAATTTAAAAAATTTATTTTGTCAATTTTATTGAATTTTGAATATCTAAAATGAATTATTTTAAATTATAATGACGAGAAATTTATTTTGAATAGAATAGAACGTATATATTTGTATAGATCGACGTTAGAATATAAATATTTAGTTTAAATTATAAAAGGAATTGAAAATGGTGTGGTAGTTCGATAATTCGATTTCAAATTTCAAATGAATGCACAAGATTCAAAATAAACCGGATTTTAGCGAAACCAAAAATATTTGAATCTATTTGAGAATATCATCCCAAAGAATCCGAAAAATTGAAATTTCATAGCGGGGATAAAAAGTTATGCCCAGTATAAAATTCAGAATAGTCGCTGTGGAATTCTGGCCCTTAAAAACGAAAATTTTGCAAACGACCTCGGTTTTCGATGAAACCACTTTCGTTGTATCCGGAATGTCAAGTTATTGCTAGGTTTCAAAATTCGTAATTTTAAGAATCAATATGTGAGCGTGGTGAAGGAAATCGAGTTTGACCAGTTTTAGTTGATTTTATTCGACTGGAAAATGACCATTTTTCAAATGGTCTCAGAATTAGACGAAATTAGTTTTGTTAGGACCGTATCGTCAATACGAAGGTAGAAAATATTTTTCGGGAATTTTTAGAGTCCATACGTGGCCCCGGTAAATTGAAATGTATGTTTGAATTAAATATATATAGATTTATATTTTAATTTTAAGGGAAACTGATCGAAATAGCCGAACTGGCTTACGTTACACATCCCATTGCGTTCAAAATAGGGGTAATACGCTAGGGACGACAATCGTCGGGATCGATTTGGTGTTCGATCTAAAAAAATAACCTTTCGGGCAAAAATAAAATAATAAAATATATAATATAAATACCCCCCTCCTTTTCTTCTGCCTAGTCAAAAACCGCCCCCCTTTCTAGAATGAAATCCATATGACCTAAATCGGCCCCTCCCCACCACGTCGACGACTGTCGCTCAGGCGCCCAGCCTCCACCGCGATGACCAGACCCCGCCACTTCCTTCTCCTCCGCCGACTCTTCAACCCATCCCCCTCTCCTCTTCTGAACACCGAACCCCCCTCTAGCCCTAGATTGAAGACTGGCGCCACCATGCTGGAGCAGCGCCGTGCCATCCCCTTCCCCTTCTCAGTCCAACGCAGCGAGCCCCCCCCTTTTCGCCTTTAACTGTAAGTGATTTTTCTTTTTATTTTATTTTTATTTTATTTATTTATTTAAGGCACTGTTTTTAAAGGCTAATTCTTTACATGAACGGTTTAAAAATAAAAATAGGATTTTCATTCATATTAATAGAGGAAATATATATATATATATATATATATATATATATTTGTAAAAGATTATATTTTTATATGTGAAATGTTATATCTTTATAAGCAAAAAGGAGTGATTTTTAAAATTGTAAAGATGTGATTTTTAGATAGATAAAAATATGATTTTTATAGTGATGTTGAATAGATAAAAATATGATTTTTATAGCGACGTTGAATAGATAAAAACATGATTTTTATAAAGGTGTTAAATAGATAAAAATATAATTCTATTGTTTGAGTAGCGATATAAAAATACGATTTTTATATTATATAACTAATAAAAATTTGATCTTTATATTAGAAGTAGATATATAAAAATATAATTTTTATATAGTGATAAGGATATAAATAGAATATTTATCTATATAGTAGCGGTATAAAAATGTGATTTTTATCCATATAGAGTGATTATAAAAATGTGATTTTTATATACATAGCAACAATATAAAAATGTGATTTTTATATATGTAGTAAATACGGGCAACTAAAGTGATGAAAGGCGAGCACGACGAAGATTTCTACATAAGAAGAGTCGTGGCGTTTGGTTTAGCTAGTCGGTGAGAACTCCTCACTTTTAATCTATTTCTATTTTGAAATATATACCAGGATGTAGACGGTGCTTAGCAGCACCTGACACCCGTCGTCCACAGACCATGGATGACTTGTTTGTTTGATTGTTGTGTAGTGAAATTTGATTGTGTGATGGTGAATGAAATAAAATATTTTATAGTGGAAAATATTCTATAGTTAAAAATATAATTTTTAATGTGTATATAAAATAAATATTTATAAACGAATCGGACGATTTGTATATATACACTGATTTGACTGATATTGATAAGGATGATAAATTTTACACATCGCCCAACTGCAAAAATAAAATCTGTGTTTGATTGATTGAAACCCCACACGGGTATTGGGATGATATATGACATACACTAATCCCAATAATTAGTTGTATGTCGATCGATTGATTTACAAGCTGTTATAAGCATTAAATATTTATATTTGATGCTTATGCAGTGTAGAATGCACTCTGGATGATGGATTGCTGTTTTCATGGTTGTTATACACATTTGTTGTGTGAAAATCCATATAAATCATTATATGGTAGTTGACTGTGTCTGATTCCAGTTCAGAAAGAATGAATATTTTAAAATAACGATTATTTTAAAATGACGAATATTTTAAAGTAATATTCAGTAAAAGATCGAAATGTGATTTTGATGTCCGATTTGGGATGGACACGAATATATTTGAATATATAAAGTCATGTCGGTAATATCAACACCATTTTGATGTGAACGATATTGATATCGATTTTATTCATTTTTCAATGAATATCGAAAGTGATTTCGAAATTCAAATTAAATTGAAATGAATTGAAATTCGAATTAAATTAAAATGAATTGAAATTCGAATTAAATTGAAATTGAATGGAAATCGATTGGAAATGAAATTAAAACGAATTTATATTGAAAAATTGAATTTTGATTTGAATTTGAAAAGGAAGTTAAAATCGTTTCGTAAACGAATTTTAAACGATTTATAAAATACGTTTTGAAAGGAAATCGATGAAATATATATAATATATATATTATATATATAGAATGGCCTGAATAGAACATGCCGCATCGCGGTAGTTCGTGAATTTCGACCATTGACTTCGAGTGGACATTGCGGGAGATCCGACCGTCGGATTCTCCTAAAACCGGAACCATTGGTTTCGTATCGAAAAGAGCTTTCTAAAGAATATTAGAGATTTGAAATCTAACGGTTGGATTTGGAATTATGTCCAAATCAAATTTGGAAAAGGTCATTGTAAGTGCAGTTCGACGGCCGTTTGTGGAAATCGACTATACGGGCCTTGATAAAATTATTAAAAATAGAAATAATTTATGTAGAATCATAAGAAATGATTTGTGAAGAATTGGGATGAAAAACTCCAAATTTGAAAAGATAAAAATTGATTTTTATCGAAATGAACTAGTTTTGAACTAGAATTATAATTCTATCTATTTTTAAAATAAATAAAGTGGATTTGAAATGGTTTTAAAAGAAACCAGAATTTCTAATAAGTGAATTGGAATGGATTTGAATCGAAATTGTCTTTGGAATATTTCAATGTTGGATTTCGTGATTATACAGATATTGTTATGGAAATTTGAAAGATATATTGATATTGTTATTTCTAATATGATATTTGTTGGTCATAGAATTTGATATTGAATATAAGCCGATATATTTTCTATTTAGAGCCTTGTATTTAATATCAAATGGGATTTGGGTTTGTTGTGAATGGTGTCTTCATTAACACTGCTCTTAAACCCAGTTGAGAGAAAGATTAAATCTTTTTATTTAGATTTAATGAAGTGTACCAATTAAATGATATTTGATTGGAATTGAATTTGAATTGATTTTTGGGGTTATCGTGAACGGTGTTTTGAATAACACTTGTTCTTTAACCCGATAATTAATGGAATGTGATTTTGGGTTTATCGTGAACCGTGTTTTAGATGACATTGGTTCTATAACCCAGTTAAAGGCAGGATATTGATTTTTGGGTGGATTAAAACTAAGTTGAGTTTTTATAAATCTTTAATTAGATAGAAATAATCGAGAATGGAGTATCACCAATTTTGCTCTAGCAATAGTTAAATCTTTAATTAGATTTGAACATGAAATGGTAATTGAATTTACCGATAACACCATGTTGTTAGATATGAAGTATGAACAGTTTTACTTCATGGGATGAATAGGTTGGGATTGGGAAATAAAATAAATGATTACTTCGGTGTGGTTCGCTAATCCCGATTAGTTTGAATTGATATTCAAAGAAGATTAATGAATAAATTTAAAGAATTTATCTTTGATAAAATTAATGGGAACCTTTCCCAAAGTATTAGAATATTTGAATAAAAGAATATTCTGAATTGGAATGAGGCGTATGTTGTGTTTGTGTAACAATTGTTTATTATATATGCGAGTTATTCGGAAAGGCCGGGTTTATCCCATTCTAAATAATTGAATCGACGATATGTCGAAGATGAAGACGGTGGTCGAAGACCGGAGGTCTTCACGTCGTTTGGGTGATTACTGATGATCTTGATTGGGCTGTACACCCAAGAGGAGGGAATCAGTTAGTGGTCGTCCAGAAGTACTTGGAGATCGATGGATATGCGAGGTGCCAGGTGCCTCCGGTTTCGTTCAGACCCAGAACGGACTTATAAATGGACTGTGTGTCTGACATTGGATTTTATTCTGTGTGATGGATTTCTATTAAATATATATCTGTTTGGCGGTGGAGAATTTATTCTCTTGCTTAATGCCCTTCTCTTAGATGTACGAGCTCAGGAGTTATATATTGATGGATATCAATCGCATGGAGTGAATTGCCTGTGTGGCATGCCTAAGTGGCAAATGATCAAGGCTTTTGTTGAAAAGCAGAGTCTTATGGTTGATGATTAAAGCACGGCCTGTGTGGCATAGCTTTGTGTAGCATTGATTCGCGAGCCTCACACCCCGGTTGTGAACTAGAAACGGGAGAGGACATCAGGGAGGGCATGCATTTCCTTCTAGCTAGAAGTGGCGTCAGTGGTTTTACACGCCCTAACGAATTTGACTTATATGGTTGTTGCTGTTGCGAGGCGCCTCGGATATATTGGTGACTGTGTGGAGCCGATGGAGTCATTTGGCTCATTTTCACCCCATAGGGCGGGGGAACGCAGTGTCGAGGGTTTAAGTTTAATCCACATCGGTGGACCGGCCCTGACGATCCAAGGGTCACTCGAGCTCTAATCCTGAGACATGGTAGGCTAGATTGTCTCGAATCGATAGAGGACTATCTTTCGCCTCGGTTCACAGATGGAAATCCAACTTCCAATACGTGACTTTGCGGTTTTATTTGTAGAGCCTAGCATAGCAACATAGTGGTATGGGGCACTTATGCCGTCTATGATTGATACTTATGATTGAAATTGTTTTATACACTATGCACTTATTATAGTATCAAATGATTGTTTCTTAGCATATCAAGCATTCTTTGGCTATTATAAGGTAAAAACCCTATCCTCCGGCTTGCGTTGCATTGTGTGATGGGACCTGGGTCTTATAATAGCTTCATTTTTCTTTATTTAAGCATTGCGCTGTTGTTTTATGCACTGATATTCTTGGGAGAAACCTGTTCCGTGTTATACGGCGTGGTCCCTTGATTTACCTAACTTTAAAATAAAGATTAATAACTGTTTTAGTTCTCACACCAGTCACATGACTGACCTGGAGTTTATTGTTTTAACCTAAACTCTGGGTGCCCTTATTTTGACACGGGCAGCTAGTAGTTTTGATTTTGCAGATTTATATTCACAGGATCCTGATTTACAGCTGGAACGATACTCGGAAAGCTCTGTATCCGTGTATTTCTTCTAGTTGTGTTTTGTATTATTTTCCGCTGCGATGTATTTAAATGTAATTTAAATCTCTGTTATTTTCTGTGTGATATTTATTCATACTCTGTATATTCTTTTATTCTGACGGAATTGTTGTAATATACAATGAAATGTTCTTCTGTTTGCGTTCGAATTTGTCGTGTTCTCAAGACAATCAGGGGTTTCGAACGGTCTTGGTCTGTTTAGCGACTGATTCGGATCGAGCGAAATTCCCGGTCGTTACATCGTGGTATCATAGCTTTGGTTTACAAAGCTCAGAGAACAAGGCACATTAGAACCATACGAAAGAATTCATCAGAGTTTGGACTAGTAATATCCAAGAAGAATGACTCATTAGAGATGGATCAGTAGAATCCTAGAGCGAGTGTGAAGAGTATATTTTTGAAAATGAAAACAAATTTTGTTTTGAAAATTTAAATCACCTATTCGTATTTGATTATTTATTTTATATTGGATTTGGACAATGCAGTATATAAAGATTTTGCATATACGTCCGATCCGCATGTATTCGAAGTTTTAATGTACTGGATGGATATAGAGTCACACCCTAGTCGCCCGGGCATGATTCTACTGATGACGTACGACATCAGTAGTCTGTTTTCGAGTTTCGAAGGTGTGATATCTATATATTTCCTATTGACTAGTGTGAGAACCAAAATTAAATAGGGCTTATTGTTGTGATTTTGCATCAAAAATCTGATTTTTAGACTAAATATCAAAGTTATGAATTTGAAAAGCTAATCAACAAATTGATTGCTGGTTGTGTTGTTTGATTATTGTTTGAATTAATTAAATGTTGAACCTTTAGCCAAATTACATCAAATGTTGGACTGAATTGAAAATTGTTTGGGATTGGATGCATGTACATGTACTTACATTGAACAGGTCATAGCAAGGAGGCTAGAGCAGAAGAATAAAATTGTTTGCCCGACAAATAGGTACATGTTTATGGTATTTCTTGGGTTTTGGATGATTTTATGAGCCGATTGGCTGTTTCTTTCTCTTTTTGGATTGATGAGGGCCATGGGAGGCTATTTGAAATATCCCGAAGTCCCCGGTGCAGGGGAGGTTATGGAAAAAAAAATCGAAAATTTAGGGTGTTAGCCAAATTTTTTGAAAAATTTGAGAAGTTCTAAGAAACTGAAAAGTTGAAGAACTTAAGCCGTAATGAAAATAATGGAAGTTGAGTTGATTTGTTAAACAACTTTCGGCTTCGTTCCTTTTCGGGGACGAAAAGTTTTAAGTGGGGGAGATTGTAACAACCCGGAAATTCTGAGCCAATTTAAAATTTTTATTTTGGCAATTTTATTGAATTTTGATTATTTAAAATGAATTATTTTAAATAATAACGACGAGAAATTTATTTTGAATAGAAAGAACGTATATATTTATATAGATCGACGTTAGAATATAAATATTTATTTTAAATTATAAAAGGAATTGAAAATGGCATGGTAGTTCGATAATTCGATTTCAAATTTCAAATGAATGCACAGGATTCAAAATAAACCGGATTTTAGCGAAACCAAAAACATGTGAATCTATTTGAGAATATCTTCCCAATGAATTCGAAAAATTGAAATTTCATAGCGGGGATAAAAGTTTATGCCCAGTTTAAAATTTAGAATAGTCGCTGTGGAATTCTGGCCCTTAAAAATGGAAATTTTGCAAACGACCTCGGTTTTCGACGAAACCACTTTCGTTGGATCCAGGATGTCAATTTATTGCTAGATTTCAAAATTCGTAATTTTCTGAATCAATATGTGAGCGTGGTGAAGGAAAACGCATTTGACCAGTTTCAGTTGATTTTATTCGACTGGAAAATGGCCATTTTTCAAAAGGTCTCAGAATTCGACGAAATTAGTTTTTTTAGGACCGTATCGTCAATACGAAGCTAGAAAATATTTTTTGGGAATTTTTAGAGTCCATATGTGGCCCCAGTAAATTGAAATGTATGTTTGAATTGAATATATATAGATTTATATTTTAAAGGAAACTGATCGAAACGGCCGAACTAGCTTACGATATATCCCATTGCATTCAGAATGGGGGTAATACGCTAGGGACGACAGTCGTCGGGATCGATTTGGTGTTCGATCTAAAAAATAACCTTTCGGGCAAAAATAAAATAATAAAATATATAATATAAATACCCCCCCTCCTTTTCTTCTGCGTAGTCAAAACCCGCCCCCTTTCTAGAATGAAATCCCGATGACCTAAATCAGCCCCCTCCCCCCCACGTCGACGACTGCCTCTCAGGCGCCCAGCCTCCACCGCGATGACCAGACCCTGCCCCTTCCTTCTCCTCCGCCGGCTCTTCAACCCATCCCCCTCTCCTCTTCTGAGCACCGAACCCCCCTCTAGCCCTAGATTGAAAACCGCTGCCATCATGCTGGAACACCGCCGTGCCATCTCCTTCCCCTTCTTAGTCCAATGCAGCGAGCCCCCCTTTTCGCCTTTAACTGTAAGTGATTTTTCTTTTTATTTTATTTTATATTTATTTATTTATTTAAGGCACTGTTTTTAAAGGTTAATTCTTTACATGAACGGTTTAAAAATAAAAATAGGATTTTCATTCATATTTAAAGAGGAAATATATATATATTTTTTGTAAAAGATTATATTTTTTATGTAAAAGTTATTTCTTTATAAGCAAAAAGGAGTGATTTTTAAAAATGTAAAGATGTGATTTTTAGATAGATAAAAATATGATTTTTATAGCGATGTTGAATAGATAAAAATATGATTTTTATAGCGTTGTTGAATAGCTAAAAACATGATTTTTATAAAGGTGTTGAATAGATAAAAATATAATTTCTATTTTTTGAGTAGCAATATAAAAGTACGGTTTTTATATTATATAACTAATAAAAATTCGATCTTTATATTAGAAGTAGATACATAAAAATATAATTTTTATATAGTGATAAGGATAAAAATAGAATATTTATCTATATAGTAGCGGTATAAAAATGTGATTTTTATCCATATAGAGTGATTATAAAAATGTGATTTTTATATACATAGCAACAATATAAAAATGTGATTTTTATAGATGTAGTAAATACGGGCAACGAAAGTGATGAAAGGCGAGCACGATGAAGATTTCTACATAAGAAGAGTCGTGGCGTTTGGTTTAGCTAGTCGGTGAGAACTCCTCACTTTTAATCTATTTCTATTTTGAAATATATACTAGGATGCAGACGGTGCTTAGAAGCACCTGACACCCGTCGTCCACAGACCATGGATGACTTGTTTGTTTGATTGCTGTGTAGTGAAATTTGATTGTGTGATGGTGAATGAAATAAAATATTTTTTAGTGGAAAATATTTTATAGTTAAAAATATAATTTTTAACGTGTATATAAAATAAATATTTATAAAAGAATCGGAGGATTTGTTCATATACACTAATTTGACTGATATTGATTGGGATGATAAATTTTACACATCGCCCAACTGCACAAATAAAATCTGTGTTTGATTGATTGAAACCCCACACGGGTATTGGGATGATATATGACATACACTAATCCCAATAATTAGTTGTATGTCGATCGATTGATTGACGGGCTGTTATAAGCGTTAAATATTTATATTTGATGCTTATGCAGTGTAGAATGCACTCTGGATGATGGATTGATGTTTTCATGGTTGTTATACACATTTGTTGTGTGAAAATCCATATAATCACATTATATGCTAATTGACTGTGTTTGATTCCAGTTCAGAAAGAATGAATATTTTAAAATAACGATTATTTTAAAATGACGAATATTTTAAAGTAATATTCAGTAAAAGATCAAAATGTGATTTTGATGTCCGATTTGGGATAGACACAAATATATTTGAATATATAAAGTCGTGTCGGTTAGATTAACGCCATTTTGACGTGAACGATATTTATATCGATTTCATTCATTTTTCAATGAATATTGAAAGTGATTTCGAAATTCAAATTAAATTGAAATGAATTGAAATTCGAATTAAATTGAAATGAATTGAAATTCGAATTACATTGAAATTGAATGGAAATCGATTTGAAATGAAATTAAAACGAATTTATATTGAAAAATTTCATTTTGATTTGAATTTGAAAAGGAATTTGAAATCGTTTCAAAAACGAATTTTAAACGATTTATAAAATACATTTTGAAAGGAAATCGATGAAATATATATAAAATATATATTATATATATAGAATGGCCTGAATAGAACGCGCCGCGCCGCGGCAGTTTGTGAATTTCGACGATTGACTTCGAGTGGACACTGCGGGAGATCCGACCGTCTGATTCTCCTAAAACCGGAACCGTTAGGTTCGTATCGAAAAGTGCTTTCTAACGAATATTAGAGATTTGAAATCTAACGGTTGGATTTGGAATTATGTCCAAATAAAATTTGGAAAGTTCGATGGCTGTTTGTGGAAATCGACTGTACGGGCCTTGATAAAATTATTAAAAATAGTAATAATTTGTGTAAAATCATAAGAAATGATTTTTGAAGAGTTGGGATGAAAAACTCCAAATTTGAAAATATAAAAATTGATTTTTATCGAAATGAACTAGTTTTGAACTATAATTATAATTCTATCTAATTTTAAAATAAATAAAGTGGATTTGAAATGGTTTTAAAAGTAACCAGAATATCCAATAAGTGAATTGGAATGGATTTAAATCGAAATTGTCTTTGGAATATTTCGATGTTGGATTCCGTGATTATACAGATATTGTTATGGAAATTTGAAAGATATATTGATATCGTTATTTCCAATACGATATTTGTTGGTCGTAGAATTTGATATTGAATATAAGCCGATATATTTTCTATTCAGAGCCTTGTATTTAATATCAAATAGGATTTGGGTTTGTCGTGAATGGTGTCTTCATTAACACTGCTCTTAAACCCAGTTGAGAGAAAGATTAAATCTTTTTATTTATATTTAATGAAGTGTACCAATTAAATGATATTTGATTGGAATTGAATTTGAATTGATTTTTGGGTTTATCGTGAACGGTATTTTGAATAACACTTGTTCTTTAACCCGATAATTAATGGAACGTGATTTTGGGTTTATCGTGAACCGTGTTTTAGATGACATTGGTTCTTTAACCCATTTAAAGGCAGGATATTGATTTTTGGGAAGATTAAAACTAAGTAGAGTTTTAATGAATCTTTAATTAGATCGAAATAATCGAGAATGGAGTATCACCAGTTTTGCTCCAGGCGATAGTTAAATCTTTAATTAGATTTGAACGTGAAATGGTAATTGAATTTACCGATAACACCGCGGTGTTAGATATGAAGTATGATCAGTTTTACTTCATGGGATGAATAGGTTGGGATTGGGAAATAAAATAAATGATTATTTCGGTGTGGTTCGCTAATCCCGACTAGTTTGAATTGATATTCAAAGAAGATTAAAGAATAAATTTAAAGAATTTATCTTTGATAAAATTAATGGGAACATTTCCCAAAATATAAGAATATTTGAATAAAAGAATATTCTGAATTGGAATGAGGCGTATGTTGTGTTTGTGTAACACTTATTTATTATATACGCGAGTTATTCGGAAAGGCCGGGTTTATCCCATTCTAAATAACTGAATCGACGATATGTCGAAGATGAAGATGGTAGTCGAAGACCGGAGGTCTTCACGTCGTTTGGGTGATTACTAATGATCTTGATTGGGCCGTACACCCAAGAGGAGGGAATTAGTTAGTGGTCGTCAAAACGTACTTGGAGATCGATGGATATGCGAGGTACCACCGGTTTCGTTCAGACCCAGAACGGACTTGTAAATGGACTGTGTGTCTGACATTGGATTTTATTCTGTGTGATTGATTTCTATTAAATATATATTTGTTTGGCGGCGGAGAATTTATTCTCTTGCTTAACGCCATTCTCTGAGACGTACGAGCTCAGGAGTTATATATTGATGGATATCAATCGCATGGAATGAATTGCCTGTGTGGCATGCCTAAGTGGCAAATGATGAAGGCTTTTGTTGAAAAGCAGAGTCTTGTGGTTGATGATCAAAGCACGACCTGTGTGGCATAGCTTTGTGTAGCATTGATTCGCGAGCCTCACACCCCGGTTGTGAACCAGAAACGGGAGAGGACATCAGGGAGGGCATTCATTTCCTTCTAGCTAGAAGTGGCGTCAGTGGTTTTACACGCCCTAACGAGTTTGACTTATGTGGTTGTAGCTGTTGTGAGGCGCCTCGGATATATCGATGACCGTGTGGAGCCGATGGAGTCATTTGGCTCATTTTCGCCCCATAGGGCGGGGGAACGCAGTGTACAGGTTTTAAGTTTAATCCACATCGGTGGACCGGCCCTGACGATCCAAGGGTCACTCGAGCTCTGATCCCGAGACATGGTAGGCTAGATTGCCTCGAATCGATAGAGGACTATCTTTTGCCTCGGTTCACAGATGGAAATCCAACTTCCAACACGTGACTTTGCGGTTTTATTTGTAGAGCTTAGTATGGCGACATAGTGGTATGGGGCACTTATGTCGTCTTTGATTGATACTTATGATTGAAATTGTTTTATACACTATGCACTTATTATAGTATCAAATGATTTGTTTTTAGCGTATCAAGCATTCTTTGGCTATTATAAGGTAAAAACCCTATCCTCCGGCTTGCGTTGCATTGTGTAATGGGACCTGGGTCTTATAATAGCTTCATTTTTCTTTATTTGAGCATTGCGCTGTTGTTTTATGCACTGGTATTCTTGGGAGGAAACCCGTTCCGTGTTATACGGCGTGGTCCCTTGATTTACCTAACTTTAAAATAAAGATTAATAACTGATTTAGTTCTCACACTAGTCACATGACTGACCTGGAGTTTATTGTTTTAACCTAAACTCTGGGTGCCCTTATTTTGACACGGGCAGCTAGTAGTTTTGGTTTTGCAGATTTATATTCACAGGATCCTGATTTTCCGCTGTGATGTATTTAAATGTAATTTAATTCTCTATTATTTTCTGTGTGATATTTATTCATACTCTGTATATTCTTGTATTCTGATGGAATTGTTGTAATATACAATGAAATGTTCTTCTGTTTGCGTTCGAATTTGTCGTGTTCTCAAGACAATCAGGGGTTTCGAATGGTCTTGGTCTGTTTAGCGACTGATTCGGATCGAGCGAAATTCCCGGTCATTACAATATGAATGTCCACCTCATAAATTAGATTCTTTTCCTTTTGTGGGTATTCTTGTTCACGTAGACATATCATGAAAAATCTAACTTGCCAAATATAAGAATAGTTACCCTTCAAACATATGTGGTTTTCACTCACTAGGACTTTATGTTCCGACCTCCCTCTTCTTAACATACTTACAAGATAGTAGGTCAGATTTCATATGAGAGAAGAGGTGGTTATTATGTAGGAACTTATCTATTTATGTTCTATTTATATAATTTTTAGACTTATCGTTGTTATTATTTATTTGAGATTTTAACTGATGTAACTATTTGAATATTTGTTGGAAGCTACAATATTGTTTTTTAATTTAAATGGTACATCTATTTTATCAATATTATATTTTATTCCTTCCGCTATGTGAGATTCCATGTCATTATATTTCTCTTCTATTCTATGCAAACGTAATTCCTTATAGAAACCAACGACCCATTTAGAGTGGCTTTAAGTTTCCATGAGCCTTTTCTGGGTCAAAATATAGGCCCACTTTGGGCGGGTTGTTACATTTGGTATCAGAGCCAAATAACCCGATTTAGGTATATACATATGAAATACATATTTGTTATTTGGAAAAAAATTCAAACTATATATATACGTACATATATACATATATATATACATATATATATACATATATATTTCTACTATACCACAAAGATATATGCATCTATACTAGGCAAATCCTTATATTTTGGCTTGAATACTATCTTAGGAATGCCCACTAAAGGATTTTTCCTTTTTCAGATGGTAGAATGGATGGTAACCCAAACGATCAGAGAAAACCAGCAAGGCCCAGATACTAGCCCGAATGGTTCCAGCAATATCTCAAGACTATAGAACATGTCCTTGTAGCGAATCCTGCCCAGCACCGCCAACAGTAGCCCAGCCCACTGCCGAGGCATTCGATTTTCCCTGCCTCTGCAAAAGATTTGTTTTCTTAAGAAGAAAACCGTTATTGGGCACTCAAAACTTTCTTGAGGCTGAAGCTCGGATAATGGACTGCGTGCGCATCTTTGAAGTCACCGGATGAGATGATCAAACCAAACGGAGGGTAGCTACTTGGCACTTAAAAGGATAAGCTCTGGAAAGTTGGAATGTATTTTCAAGGGAAAATGTGGGCAAACATTCACCTGGGAAGAATTTAAGACCTGTTTTGAGACGAAGTTCTTGCCGAATACTGAGATTACTATACAACCGTAAACGTTTATTCACCAAAAGCAAGGAAATATGAATTTGAGAGATTACATAGACAAGTTCATGGAATTTTCTAAGTTTGGCAGGGGTTGGTAGATACCTCGATGAATAAGGCCTTAAGGTTCGTTAAAGGATTGAATTCCCCATTGAAGAAAACGTTATTAGCCTATGTCACATTTGGAGCAACATTTGAAACGATAGTGGAAATGTTTATTCTGTGTATGGTTAAAGGGGAAAGGAAAATAAAAATGGAGACAAAGGTGAAACTGGTTCCATCTTTGCTAAGGATAATAAGAAATAATACTAGAAGAACAAGAAGGGTGGAAAGTTCAAGAAGGAAGCTAAAGTTTGTGCTAGATGCAAACATAAGGGCTATGAGGCCAAAGATTGTAGGGTTGGCTTGGTGAAGAAGGAGTTTAAAGGGTGATACTTCAACTGCCACGAGGAAGGACATATGTCTAAGGACTGCCAAAGCCAAAGTTTGGACAGAGCAGCCAAAACTATGCATTGGAAGCAAAACCACTTCAGAGTATTCCACCTAAGAATCAATGAAAACTCACATTAGTAGGTATATTTTATATTTTAGGAAATTCACTATTTAACTATGGAGAAAACCATTCCTTTATTTCGAGGAGAATAGTTGATTCCCAAAACCTTTATATATTCGTTGTTAGTAGTCTGATAGAGTTGGCCAGCGCTATCTAAGAAGCTAAGCTTCACATTCCTATTGGTAAATCCCAAGTATTGGAAATTGATTGTATTGATTTCTTTTTTGATGCGTATTTGTTAGAATTCACGGGGTATGGTCTTATTTTAGGAATGGATTGGTATCATTTTATGGGGTCCTCCTTGATTGCGAAAAGAGGATAGTTCACCTAAGAAGCTGTGGAGGCCGTCATATGAGAGTTCCATATAGGGTTGGTAATAGGGTTACGACCTTATTATATTCCTTGTCTACTAGTTCAGAAGGACAAACTTCAGTCCCTGTGGTATGTATGTTCCTAGATTTTTTTAAGGAAGTCATGGGACTTCCCCCATATAAAGAGATTTCTTTCAGGAATGACCTAGAGAAAGATACAGGACCTGTAGCTTTGCCTTTGAGTCACATGGATCCTAAGGAAAGAAGAGAGTTGGATAAGCAAATAACAGAATTGTTTTAGAAAGGCTTTATCCATCATAGTACATTTGAGTGGGAAGCGATAGCAGTATTTGCCACTAAGGCCGATGGATCCCTAAGACCGTGCATAGATTATAGGGAAATTAATAAGCTCACCAAGAAGAATATATATCCTTTACCAAGGATCGATGATTTGTTTGAACACTTGGGAGGCGCCTAGGTATTTTCTCAATTAGTCCTCGCGACTGGATTCCATCGGTTAAGGATTGCTAAAGATAGTAAGGACAAAACTGCATTTAGGACGCCCAATGGACTATTCCAATGGGAATTTATTCCCTTTGGTTGGAGGAATACGCCCGCTTTCTTTGTTGATCTTATAAGTAGAGTTTTTAAGGGAATTTAGAATAAGATTGTAGTTGTATTTGTGGATGATATTCGTATATTTTCCAATGACCATAAAGAACATGGGGATCATTTAAGAAAGGCCCTAAGAATTCTATGGGAGAACTAATTGAAGGCTAAGTTCTCAAAATTTCATTTATGTAGAGAAGTTATATTTCTTGGCTATATCATTTTGGGGAATGGATTAGCAGTTGACCCTGGCAAGGTAGAAGCCATTAAAGAATGAAGGGTATACCGAAATGCTACGGACGTTAGAAGTTTCCTTGGGTTAGCAAGTTATTATCAAAATTTTGTTAAGGATTTTATGAATATAGCTACCCCTCTAACCCAATTAACGAAGAAGAATTTGGATTTCATTTGGAGTGAAAATGTGATATTGCTTTTAGAAAGTTAAAGAAATCTTTAACCAGTGCGCATGTTCTTATCATTCTTGATGGATCGAAGATGTTCACAGTTTTCACTGATGCATTTGGGAACGGGCTAGGTGCGGTACTCATCTAAGAAGGTAGGGTGGTTTCCTACGCTAGTAGATAGTTAAAGGTTCCCGAGAAGAGATATCCCGTACATAATTTAGAGGTAGTTGCGGTGGTACTCGCCTTGAAAATGTTGAGGAATTCTCTCATAGGAGAGAACTTCGAGCTTCTCATGAATCATAAGTCTTTGAAGTATTTTCTCTTGCAACGTGATCTGAATTTGCGACAGCAGAGTTGGATGGAGTATATAGCCTCTTTTGACTTCGCTATCCAGTATACCCTTGGGAGCAGCCTTAGGTAAAAAAACATGCTGCCTTGAATGCTATTTATGAACGGAAGAAGTTGGAGTTTCTCTTTGATTTTAATTTGCAATCTTAGATTGAAGCTTCTAGTGGGTCTTTTGGTGTTCTTCCAGTTAGTCCTGCTTTGATGCAAATAATTAGATATGTGTAAGATCTCGATGAGGAATCGAGAAGCTTAAGGGAAATAGTTAGTAGGAGAGAACTATTTCCTCATTTAGATAGATACTCTATAAGTAGTGATGGGAGTTTGCTTAAGGATGGGCGATTTTGCATCCCTAAGAATAAAGAGTTAAGAAAGGAAATTTTAGAGAAGTGCCATAGGTCAAGGCTGACCATACATCCTGGTAGGGATAAAATGTATTGTGATATGAAGTGGGGTTTCCACTGTGAACGAATGAAGAGAGATATAGCAGAATTCATGGGTATGTTCTTGACATGCCAAAAGGTTAAAGAAGAACAAGGAAGACCCAGAGGACTATTGTTGCCTTTAGGGGTTTCTAAGGAGTCAAAAGAGAAATGAAGCCATTTGGGTCATTGTGGATCGCCTTACAAAGAGGGATCACGTTATTCCGATCACGAAGAATAGGACCACGACTTCATTAACCCAACTGTACATCAAGGAGATTATCAGATTGCACGGTCTTCCATCAAGTATAGTCAGTTATCGAGATCCTCTATTTACAGCGAGTTCTGGAGGAGCCTGCAAACAGATCTTGGGACAATATTGAGTTTGAGTACAGCATATCACCCACAAACAGATGGACAAACAGAGAGAGTCAACAAAATTATAGAGGATTTACTTAGAGCCTGCATCATCGATTCTAGAGGAGCTTTGGAGCAACATTCGTTGTAAGTAGGGTTTTCATATAATAACAATTATCAAGCAACGACTGGTATAACCCCTTTTGAAATGATGTATAGGCGTCCATGCAAATCGCCAACTTGTTGGTGGGAAACTACTAACAAGATTCTACTTGGACTAGACCTTATCCGTGATTCTATGGAGAAAACCGTTTTGATTAGGCAGATGATGAAGGCAACCCAAGACCGTCAAAAATTGTATACAGATAGAAGAAGAAGGGAATTATAGTTCTATGCTGGTAACATTGTATTTTTGAAAGTTTCCCCTCTTCGAAAGACTGCTCTGTTTGGTAAGACTGAGAACTTGGCCCCTATATTCATTGGGCCTTTTTAGTTTGTCGAAAGGATTGGAAGATAGCTTATCATGTGGATCTACCCAAACGCCTATGGGGAGTCCATAACGTTTTCCACGTTTCTCATATAAGAAAATGCCTTCTTGATTTTGTTGTTAGACTCGAGCTTGATGAGAATGGGGATATATAAAGGCTCGATATGGAGTCTAAGGTGCCCCGTACCACTGCGAGGATAGTGGAGCACATAATCAAGAGACTCCGCAATAAGACAATTTGCATCGTACGAGTACAATATGGATAATTCAGGGAAAAGCACTTGGGAGACCAAAGAATGGGACAAACTCATTCAGAACTTTTCTCTGGTAATTATTTCCTCTAAACATTTTATTTATGGTTACATTGTGGTTGCTAGATTCGATGATAGGAAATGGTTGTAACACAATTGCATAGCGCACTCATATAAAATATATGCATATTAGGATGTTTACATACATACTACATCACTAATTACACACACACGTTAGGATTGAGCTTACTTTTGCAAGTCTACCGTACTTAATCACTATGAGTTATGTTGTTTCATGGTTGTTTTAAATAATATGGGTGTATAACATGGTTGTTTGGAGCGAGTTGTGTTTCTGACCCCTTTATGCAAATTTCGGGATAAAATCTATTTTAAGGGGGGGAATGCAACAACTCGTAAAAATCAATCAATTAGACAAGATAATTAATAAATAATAAATTAAATTAAAATATTATGTCAAGCTGCAAAATGGAATTTTGTAAAATTTAGAATTTTTCCATGTAAATATCATAGTTGAATTCGTGGAAAGATTCTAATCCGTTTTCATATATAATATGTCAAAATAGAGTACATATGAAGAATTCACCTATAATTATGATGTAAGTAAACAAAATAAACCCAACGTTTGAAATTTGAATTAAATAAATAAACATATGGAATATAAACATCTAATTAATGGCTAATAGAATATTCCATGGAATTCAAATCTCTATGTGTGTGTGTGTATATATATATATATACACACTAATATGCGTAGAAGGCGACAAGAATATATAATAAAAGGAAGGTAATATGTAAAAATAGAAACATTTTAATAATTAAACCATTTCCACCTTAATAAAAATCCACCGGCCGTTTCTGGGACCAAGGGGTCGACCCCTAGGGTCAACTATCGGTCGACCGCCCTTCATGGGTGGCGGTCGACCGCTTGGCTCATCCAAAGCATGGTAGGGTTGGCTTGGTCCAGGGTTTTGAGTGTTTATTGTATAATTAGCAATCAAGATTAAATCTGATTAATCCTACAGCTCTTATTTGCGCATACACACACACACACACACACATATATATATATATATATATATAGCACTCCATTCCACCTCACCTGGACCTATCTTCTCCATCCCATAGCCTCCATTCTGCCATTGAATTCCCAAAGAATTATATTAGTTTTTCTTCTACAAACCTTCTAATCTGTGTTCTTTCTAATCTCATTTCTTGTAGGATTTAGTATATATTTTAATATAGAATTCTATATTTATATATAAGAATTCTAATTGTTTAATTCTTATATAAAGATTAATACATAATTGGCGTTTGTATCCATGTTCGTGATCCTTGCAATGTTTTCAGATCTATTAGAGCAAACATCATCAAATTTTTGTCATTTCCATATAATAAATCACTGTGAGTGGAAATCTCCTATGTTGCTATTTTTTATTTAGTGATATTTACTTGGATCTTTATGACTAAGAAGTTTTGGGATTTCTATGAAAACATCAAAAATAGAAAACCTCCTCTCTTTTATGTTTATTGGAAGAAATGTACAATCTGTGTAAATTTGTAGTTTGTGGTTGTTAAAGAAATAAAGAAGATGACAAAGTTGTGTTGTATAATTGTTATTGTGGTCAAATTCAAATTTCATATGTTATGATTCTCATGTACTACTTATTGTCAAACATTAAGAATTTGGATGTTTGTATAAATTAAAATAGGTTTAAAATCTATTTTTATAAATAGATTATTTTATCTTATTAATTTCTACAATGTTCAAATATTAATTTTTTACACATAAATGTCTTCAAAAGTGGATTTGAACCATAAAATAATAATTATATTTATGTTTGGATGCATTTCACAATTGTTATATTTCATTGTTGTAGCAATCAGTCAAGCCTAAAACACATGTTTTATATGTTATTATGATTTGTTTGGTATCTAGATATATGTTTACATACATGTATACACTTGATTGGTGAAATGTGGTCAATTGACTTGTATGCCTTTCTTTAGTTAGAGATTGACATTCCAACAATTTAGGAACGTTAAATTCGAACGACAATTAGCGTTAATAGCGATTATTAAATTATATACATATATAGCGTAATCAACATATAATAAATGCGTAGTAAATACGATCAATTTAGGAAAGTAACAATTTAAATTTCAAATTTCCCCTTAGGAATTTGTTTGTATGTGTGTGTGTTAATGGCTTTACAAATAGTAATTAATGACAAAATGATACAAGGTTAACTATTACTTGTAGTAGAAGCCTGCTCGAAACCGACCGCATATCCAGCATCTACCATTAAGCGTAGTTAATGTGAGAGGTTTAGGTGCCATGGGCCATTATAATTATTACATTAAGGAATGAGGTGAAGCCCACTTGTATTAGTAGATGCCCGGAACCGCCCAGCAAATTCAGCATCTACAAGCAGATGATTTTATTTTAGATGCCTGGTGTGCATATATATTACATATGAGTGTGTATGTGAGTGTGTATGAGTAGGCATGCCTGCCTTGAGAAGGTCTTAAGGGCCTGACTTACCTAATTTGTGTAACGACTCGCATTCTATGCATTAGAGGGTCGTAGAATATTTATTTCATTCTCATACGAAGTCGTATGGTCATGCAACTTTGGGGAATGACTATTCGGGTCATTTCCCATGTTCACGATTTTGCCAAATTTTAAATGACCATTTTGCCCCTAGAGAATCATGTTTCGCCTATAACTTTTGAAACCACTTCCACTGGATTCGGATGATGGTTTACTTTCCATAGAGTGGTCACATTTGTCAAATAGACTTACCATTTGTGAGATATGGCTAAAACAAGGTTTGGATGGTGAAAAACAGCTTAACTGGGCTTAATAGGGTAACTAATGGATGGGCCCATAACCTATTTCGGGATTAGGGTTATGAGGAGGCTGAAAAGGGTAAGGAAACCATCTCACTTTAGTTTACTAGCCACCATTTACATTTCTCTAACCCTAGCAATGGCCTCTAACCCCCAGATCACCTTCTAATAAGTTTCTAATCATATATTAAGCAAAACTACGTCAAATCAAGGTGGATTAGCATAGAAATCGAGATAGAGCTGCTGTGTTGCATTGGTATCCGAACCAAATCAGAGATATTTTCAGATCCAAGATTTATTTGTGGCTAAGGTGAGTGATTTGCACTTTTATTCACTAATTACGGCTAATTAGGGGTGATTATTGATAATCTGATATGGGTTAACTTGGACTAAGTTTCCTAATCTTATAGTTAAATCATGAATAAGGGGATTAAGGGGAAAACATGGGTTTTGGGTATATTTGATCCTTATTAACATGATAAATTTTGTCTTGATGTTTATGGTTGATTATACATGTTGCTATTATTGTTTGGCATGCTTTGTGATTGTATAGTCAAGTTAGAATGGTCGAAAACGCCGTCGTATGGTGTAAATAGCTTGTTGGAAACTGTCAGGAATTCAGATCGGATCCCCCTACTCGTGAAGCATGTTTCACGAACCGGTGCTAGGGAGCGAGCCATGAGCCAATCCACACAATCTGAACCGGAGTGCCTCTCGCGCCAGAAGGCCTACAAGCCTGAACCGATGCCACGTGCCGAGCTATTGTGAACACCTTGACCCGAGCCGCCGGTGGAGTCATGAAGCTTGGGTCACAAATCGACCTAGTGAGATGGAATGATCCGACCCTGAACCAATGAGTGTCACGAGCCACCACGAGAGGGAGCAGACATGGACCACTCCAGGGAGCACGACCCGAACCAGTTTGGTAATCACGAATCGAACCCAAATGATGGTCACGAATCGAATCGATGATGACTAAAGCATAAAGCACACCCGAATCGAATGGAGAACAAACTGAGATGATGACCAAACCCCGAGATGCAAAGGTAGTCCAAATGGGAAGTTAGAACTCAGAATCCAGAAGGAAACCAACGGGTTAACTTCATGAGAAGGGTTTTACTGCGCGACGTGTGCAAAGGGTTATTGATATCTATAGCTTTAATTTAGCACAGAGAGACAGATTAGTGGCTATGGATCAGAGCAATGGGATCATTGAGACTCCTAAGGGCAAGTGATCATAGCATGGCTATGAGCTAGTGCAGTGGAGTCGTCATGACTCCAAAGGGGCAAAGTGGACATAGCAGAGGATTAGTTGCTATGGATCATTATGCCTCCCAAGGGCAAAGTGATCGTAGCAAAGGATTGGTTGATCAAAGTGGCGGATATCATATACTTTACGCACAGAGTGAGAGATGTGAGGATGATTGCTACATTTGATGTTTGCTATCACCATGACATGCACACTCCCATTTTTACACTTTATGTTAGTGTTACCTTAGAGTACTGTACATCTTGTTGTGCTAACTCTTTGGTTGTAGGTCCAGGTTCAGGTACGATTATTTATACCTGTTATTGTTCTGTTTTGTTGCTATCGCTCATACTAGACTTTTGACCGACCCAGAGTTTCATGCCCCCTTCTTATTACTCTAGCTGATCCTAAACGAGCAGACTAAAGACAGGTTAGGTGGTATGCACGAGTTGCTATCCGGAGACGAGCCGGAGGCTTCCACGTACTATTTACATATATTCTCCCTGTGTTGTTGCTAATCACTACTTTAGGCATTAATAGTGTACCTTTTCTATTTTACTTTAGATATAGTATTTTGAAGTTGTAATAATGATTTGGATCATAAGCTGTACATTGGATTCCACTGCTATAATGGTTTAGTTTTCAGCTTATGCACTGCCTCGCATGTTTTATGTCAAAGTTATGTTACTATTATATTTTATTCCATGCGCTATGAGATATACTATAGGTTCTTAGATGGTTCACTAGTTTCAAATTCCTTTCCTTGACGATTGTCCCGTGCTAGTCGGGCACTGACACATCGCATTTACTAGAAATGTCGGTTGGTCCGGGGCGGGCCGTCACACTTGGTATCAGAGCTTAGGTTTCGTAGTTAACATAGGGAAAGACACTAGGGAGGGATAGTATACATAGATGAGAGCGCGTATTTGTGATATTTTGGTTTTTAAAAGCTATATATATATACACACACTATTAGTATATTTGAGGATGAAGTCGCATTGCACTGGCACCACTATGGAGATGGTTAATCATTTTCTCTTTAAATATTGAACGATGAGCCGATATACGAGGAGTACGGGTTTAAGGGCCAATAATAGGAATGTCCCTGATATGAGGACGATGTTTACTACCTTCATGCGAGAGATGCTTAGGGATGTTCAGGGCGCAGTTCCTAATGCTACTAACGGTGGTGGTGCAGCGGTGCAGGCGCCTAGAGCCGATTTCGCCAATCTTAACAAGGATTATACTAGTCTTGGTGGGAAGTCGTTCCACGGAACGGAATCGGCTACGGATTTTAAAGATTGGCTGGATAGTTGTGAGCGCATCTTCGAGGACTTAGGGAACAATGATGCAATAAAGAGAAAGATAGCATCATGTCAAATTCAAGGACGGGTTATGAACTGGTGGAATGCTATTAAGGTAGCTACTCCTAAGGGTCAAGTTACTTGGAATTAGTTTAAGACTCGCTTCAGTGATATGTTTATTCCAACTTCTCAGAAATTAGATCTGTTTTGGAAATTTTTAGAGCTTAAGCAGAATGTTAGGGCAGTCTCGGAATATATTGCTGAGTTTGATACTTTATCGAAATACGGATTATCTCTTATCGATACTGCCGAGAAGGAGAATGAGAAGTTCATAGCTGGCTTAGATGAGTACTTGGGGGAAAGATTGATAAATCATATAGATGAGACATTTGAATCTATTATGGGAAAAGCATTGAGATTTGAGAGCCTTTACCCTAAGTCGAAGACCGAGGTTGCTGTTACACCTGCAGGGGAACCAAAGCCGTAGATAGGCAGTGGAGGCAAAAATAATATGCAGAATAAGAGGAAACATAACCACGCTAAGGATGGTCAAAAGAAGAATAAGAAAAATGTTGAGTGCTATAGCTGTGGAAAGAAGGGCCACTATGCCAAAGATTGTCGAGCAAAGCCAGCGGACATGAAGTGCTTCAATTATGGCCAAGTGGGACATCACAAGGATAAATGTCCATAACCTCCTAAAGAGAAGTAGATTGTGAAAGCATATGCTATCAACGTTGTTACTTCTTCATCGAATGCCCCAGCTGCGGCGTAGAAGGGAAAGGGTATCATTATTCAAGGTATGCTTTCTATTTTTGATGTTCTTGTTCGAGTACTGTTTCATACCGGAGCTTCCCATTCCTTCATATCTAGTGACCTGCTAGATAGGTTGGTACTGGAACCCGAGATTGTCGATAGACCTTTAGTTGTGACAAACCCGATCGGTGGTTCGACTAGCCTTAGTATGATTTGTCGCAATTTGGTTTTATCGAGTCATGGATTCATGTTTGCTTGTGATTGCTTTGTTTTGGGCTTTATTGGGTTTGGCATTATTTTAGGGGTCGATTGGCTCCAACGGTATGAGGTGGTGGTAGATTGTGAAGTGTCTTCAGTGACCATTAGAGCAGACGATGGGCGGAGGGTACTGTTTAGTTGCCTACCTAGTGATGGGGTGATGGCTAGTTTTCTAAATTCCTTCGACATCATGCATGATGGGTTGCCAGATGTGCCTATTGCTGGCGAGTATCCGAACATCTTCGAGGAAGTGACAGGACTTCCACCACACCACGAGATCGAGTTTTGTATTGATTTAGTGAAAGATTTCAGGAATATAGTGATACCTCTTCGTCGTATGGCGCCAAGGGACTAGTGAGAGCTCGAGGTGCAAGTAAGCGGTCTTTTAAAGAAGGTATTT
This sequence comes from Allium sativum, assembly GCA_030737875.1. NCBI lineage: Eukaryota > Viridiplantae > Streptophyta > Magnoliopsida > Asparagales > Amaryllidaceae > Allium > Allium sativum. Next base: position 550,276,060 of record CM060915.1, on the reverse strand, counting down.
ATCCAAAGGAATGTTTCCGAGTGGGGAGCACTAGTAGTGTTTGCTACCAAGGCTGATGGTTCGCTTCGATTGTGTGTAGACTACCGCGAGGTGAACAAGGTTATGAGTTAGAATAAGTATCCTCTTCTGCGGATAGATGATTTGTTTGATCAGTTGAATGAAGCGAGAGTGTTCTCCCCGTTAGATCTCAATATAGGTTTTCATTAACTCCGAATAGCAGGTGAGAATATGCCTAAAACGGCATTTCGGACGTCGTCTGGATAATATGAGTGGTTTGTCATGCCATTCGGGTTGACCAATGCACCATCATATTTTGTGGATCTTATGAATAGCGTATTCAGGGATCAACTGAACAAGTTTGTTCTTGTGTTCATCGATGATATCTTGGTTTACACGAGGACAGAGGAAGAACACAAGAAACATTTGGGGATAGTGATGGAGGTGTTGAGGAAACACCAATTAAAAGCTAAATTTTCTAAGTGTCACTTTTGGAGGATGGAAGTGAGATTCTTAGGCTATGTTGTTTCAGAGAATGGTATTGTCGTGGATCCTACGAAGGTGGCTACGGTGCTAGATTGGTCTACGCCCAAGAAAGCAACGGACGTGAGAAGTTTCTTGGGATTAGCTAGATATTATCGTAAGTTCATCCAAGACTTTTCCAAGATAGCAGCACCGTTAAATCAGTTAACCAAGAAGAATCAAGCTTTCGTTTGGGACGAAAGGTGCAAGGATGCATTTAAGAGCCTAAAGGAAAAGTTAACGTACGCACCAGTGTTGGTTACCCCTAAAGGGAACGAAGAGATGACGGTATACACGGATGTCTGTGGTACCGGACTAGGTGTTGTACTGATGCAAGAAGGTAGGGTTGTAGCTTATGCTAGTCGGCAACTGAAACCACATGAGAGAAGATTTCCTACCCATGATTTGGAATTGGCGGCGATCGTATTCGCGTTGAAAATGTGGAGACATTATCTCTTAGGAGAAAGATTCGAGTTGTTTACCAATCATAATCTGTCGAAGGGATTTAAATCTTTGTCAGCAAAGATGGTTAGAATTCTTAGCTTCATATGATTTCAATATCGCATACACACCCGGGAAGGGAAATGCGGTAGCTGATGCGTTGAGTAGGAGACATGCCAGTTTGGGGGATATGTTTCTAGAATGGAAGCAACTGGAGTATATCGCAGGATATGATTTCAGGCCTAAGTGCGAATTAGATCCAGCTTTGTTAGCAAGTTTAACGATCAGACCAACTTTGGTTGAGCGGATTGGTTCCCTTCAGAGGGACGTTCCTAACCTATTGAAAATCATCTCCAAGTTAGAGATGTGTATCGATGGTGAGGAGATGAACAAGTACGGACTTGATAGAGAAGGATGGCTTCGAATGAATGGAAGACTAGTTGTACCCAACTTCAAAGGATTGAGAGATGAAGTGCTTAGAGAATGTCATCAATCGAAACTGACTATACATCTCGATGGTAACAAAACATATCAAGACATGAAGCAGACCTGCTACTGAGAAGGGATGAAAAGGGACATTGGGAAGTTTATATCCAAATGCATGAACTGCCAATTAGTTAAAGCTGAACAAAAGAAGCCTAGTGGTTTATTACAACCATCGGAAATTCCCGAATGGAAATGGGAACACGTCTCAATGGATTTCATTGATGGTTTACCAAGAACTAGATCAGGTCATGATAGCATTTGGGTGATTGTGGATAGATTAACCAAACGCGCAAGATTTATACCGGTCAAGTCGAATAGAACGACAGCTAAGTTAGCAGAACTGTATATGAAATGGATAGTGAGATTTCATGGAGTACCTAAAGGCATTGTGAGTGACCGAGATCCATTATTCACTAGTGGGTTTTGGAAGAGCTTACAAGAGGCATTGGGGTTAGAATTACATCTCAGTATCGCGTATGATCCTCAAACCGACGACCAAACAGAGAGGGTAAATCGTATATTGGAGGATCTCTTAAGAGCTTGCATGTTGGATTTTGGAGGATCACGGGATGACCTTTTGCATCTGGTTGAGTTCGCATATAATAATAGTTATCGATCAGTATTGGTATGGCTCGATTTGAAGCTTTGTATGGAAGACCGTGCAACTCACCATCATGTTGGTTGGAAACCGTTGAGAAATTTGTGCTTGGACCGGATGTAATAAGAGAAACTTTAGATAAGATCAAGGTTATCCAACAGCGAAAGAAGGCTGCCCAAGATAGATAGAAGAGCTATGTTGATAAAAGACGAAGAAAATTGAATTCTTCGTTGGCGACCTTGTATTCGTCAAGATCTCTCCATTAAAGAGTATGATTCGTTTTGGCAGAAGAGGTAAGTTGGCATCAAGGTTTATTAGTCCATTCCCAATTCTCGAACAAATTGGGAAATTGGCGTACAAAGTTGGATTTCCTGACAAGATGGCGGGAGTTCACAACGTAATTCATGTTTCACAGTTAAGGAAGTTCATTCACAATTCTGAAATGAATATTTCACCAGATCAGTTAGATGATATCGAGGCAGAATCCAAGGCATTTGGGAGCCGGAAGATGATTCATATTGTCGGACACGATACGAAAAAACTTTGAAGGAAGATAGTGGAACTATTCAAGGTCCAGTGGGGCGATAATGAGCATGACTGTACTTGGGAAACAGAGGAGAATATAATGAAGTCGTATCCAGAACTCTTTGCCTGGTAAGATTTTAATCGGGGTATAGTTATTCCGTTGTTAGTAAACCGCATGCTAGGATAGGCTTGTTGTGTTATTATGTATGTTTGATTGTTTGCAAATGTTTGATAGGCATGCGGGAACCTTTTTCGTTTTCTTAGTAGGGAATTTCGGGGACGAAATTTCTTAAGAAGGGGGGGGGGGGGGAGAGTGTAACGACCCGCATTCTACGCATCGGAGGATCGTAGAATATTTATTTCATTCTCATACGAAGTCGTATGGTCGTGTAACTTTGGGGAACGACTATTGGGGTCATTTCCCATGTTTATGATTTTTGCCGAATTTTAAATGGTCGTTTTCCCCTGGAGAGTCTTTTTTGGCTATAACTTTTGATTGGAAAGGAGTTTTGACCTGAAACCACTTCCATTGGATTTGAATGATGGTTTACAATTCTGTAGAGTGGTCACATTTGTCAATCAGACTTACCATTTGGGAGATATGGCTAAAACAAGGTTTGGAAGGTGAAAAACAGCTTAACCGGGCTTAATAGGGTAACTAGTGGATAGGCCCATAACCCATTTCGGGATTAGGGTTATGGGGAGGCTGAAATGGGTAGGGAAACCATCTCATTTCAGTTTTCTAGCAGCCGTTTACATTTCTATAACCCTAGCAATGACCTCCAACCCCCAAATCACCTTCTAATAACTTTCTAATCATATATTAAGCAAAACTACGTCAAATCGGGGAGGATTAGCATAGAAATCGAGATAGAGCTACTGTGTTGCATTGGGATCCGAACCAAATCAGAGATATTTTCAGGTCTGAGATTTATTTGTGGCTAAGGTGAGTGATTTGCACTTTTATTCATTAATTACAACTAATCAGGGGTGATTAGTGATAATTAGAAAAATTATGCGTCATAAAAATCTGGAAAAATATGTAGAAAATCTGAAATATTATTTTATACCTCTGATAAAAATTTGGGTTAATTTAGACTAAGTTTGTTAATACTATATTTAAATCATGATTAAGGAGATTATGAGGAAAACATGGGTTTTGGGTTTGTTTGATCCTTATTAACATGATAAATTGTTGTCTTGGTGTTTATGGTTAGTTATACATGTTGCTATTATTATTTGGCATGCTTTATGACTGTATAGTCAAGTTAGAATAGTCAAAAACGCCGTCGTATGGTGTAAATAGCTTGTTGGAAACTGTCAGGAATTCAGATCGGATCGTCCCCCCACTCGTGAAGCACATATCACGAACCGACCCAACGGAGCGAGCTACGAGCCAATCCCCATAATCCGAACCGTAGTGCCTCTCGCACCAGAAGGCCCACGAGCCCGAACCAATGCCACGACCCGAATTGTTGTGAATACCTTGACCCGAACCATCGGTGGAGTCACGAAGCTTGGGCCACGAACCGACCCGGTGAGATGGAATGATCCGACCCCGAACCGATGAGTGTCACGAGCCGCCACGAGAGGGAGCAGACCCAGACCACTCTAGGGAGCACAACTCGAACCAGGTTGGTAATCACGAACCGAACCCAAATGATGGTCACGAACTGAACCGATGATGACTGGAGCACAAAGCACACCCGAACCAAATGGAGATCGAACCGAGATGATGACCAAAACCCGAGATTCAAAGGTAGTCCAAATGGGAAGTTAGAACTCAGGATCCAGAAGGAGACCAACAGGTTAGCTTCATGAGTTAGGGCTTTACTGCAGGATGTGTGCAAAGGGGTTATCGATATCTATAGCTTTAGTTCACCACAGAGAGACGGATTAGTGGCTATGGATCTGCGCAATGGGATCATCGAGACTCCAAAGGGGAAGTGATCGTAGCATGGCTATGAGCCAGTGTAGTGGAGTCGTCATGACTCCAAAGGGGCAAAGTGGACATAGCATAAGATTAGTTGCTATGGATCAGCGCAATGGGTCATTATGACTACCAAGGGCAAAGCGATCGTAACAAAGGATTGGGTGATCAAAGTGGTGGATATCGTATACTTTACGCACTGAGTGAGAGATGTGAGGATGATTGCTATGTTTGATGTTTGCTATCACTATGACATACATATTCCCATTTTTACATTTTATGTTAGTGTTACCTTAGAGTACTGTACATCTTGTTGTGCTAACTCTTTGGTTGCAGGTCAAGGTTCAAGTATGATTATTTATACCTATTATTGTTTGGTTTTGTTGTTATCGCTCATACCAGACTTTTGTCTGACCCAAAGTTTTATGTCTCTTCTTATTACATTGGGTGCTCCTAAACGAGCAGACTAGAGACATGCTAGGTGGTTTTCCCGAGTAGCTGTCCGAAGACGAGCAGGAGGCTTCCACGTACTATTTACATATATTATCCCTGTGTTGTTGCTTATCACTACTTTGGGCATTAGTAGTGTACCTTTTCTATTTTTCTTTAGAGACAGTATTTTGAAGTTGTAATAATGGTTTGGATCATAAGATGTACATTGGATTCCACTGCTATGATGGTTTAGATTTCAGCTTGTGCACTATCTCGCCTGTTTTATGTCAAAGTTATCTTACTGTTATATTTTATTCTGTGCGCTGTGAGATATACTACAGGTTCTTGGATGATTCACTAGTTTCAAATCCCTTTCCTTGATGACCGTCCTGTGCTAGTCAGGCATTGACATAGCGCATTTACTAGAAATGTCGGCTGGTCTGGGGTGGGCCGTTACATTTGGGTCTTAAGTGGTCAGGACTATGCATGTTCCTAAGGTTCTCCCCTTGGTTTGAACCAAAGTCATTGGACCCTCCCTTATTAGATTATAAGTGGTTTCTAAAATGGACTATATATAACGGTAACCTTGAGTGAGGTAGTTCTCCGGAAGTTTTCTACTTCCTCTAGGAGCTATGTGAGGGATAACTAGGGACAAGATAGTTACCCTACGCTGCATGCAAATATAATCGCTACCTATGGGAAGTCTTAAGTGAAATAAGATTTCACCCGTAATATTAGCTAAGTAGTAATATTGGAATCCGCCGGAGGGGTCTTAAATGGCAAACTGGGTCAACCTTAAACCGGTATTAAGTGGCAAGATACTACTTCTCATATTACAAATGAGAGTATATATATAGCATTGAAGTGATAGGACATGGTCTTAAGTGGTTAGGTTCCGCCATAGGGTCTTAAGTGATTATAGGAATTCACCTTAAATTTAATGTAGTAGTATGGCCTTAAGTGACCGAGAATGTCCACCTCACTGGGTATTAAGTGATCGGGGATCCACCCTAAAGTGTTAGTGGAGATCTTAAGTGACTATGTGAATGTCCACCTCATTAATTGGATTCTTTTCCTTGTGTGTGTATGCTTGTTCATGTACACATATTGTGAAAAATCTATCTTGCCAAATATAAGAATAGTTACCCTTCAAATATATGTGGTTACCATTCACCAGGACTTTATGTTCTGACCTCCCTCTTCTTATCATTCTTACAGGACAGTAGGTTAGACTCCATGATGAGAGATGAAGTTGTGGGAGCCTAACGATGGAGGAACTTATCTATTTGTGTTCTAGTTATTATCAGCCGTATTATCGTTGTTATTATGTATCTCAGACTTTAATTGACCTGATGTAACTATTTGAATAGTGGTTGTACGCTACATTATTGGTTTTTAATTTAAATGGTAGATTTATTTTATCCCTTCTACTGTGTGAGTATCCACCTCGTTATAATGCTCTGTTATTCTATGCAAATGTAACTATTTATAGGAACCAACGACCCTTCTAGAGTGGCACTAAGTTTCGATGGACCTTTTCTGCGTCGAAATTTAGGACCACTCTTGGTGGGTTGTTACATCCCTCTAGTCACTTAATACCCAATGACAGACCTCAAGCCACTTTAGACCCCGTTCTAATGTTAACCGTTATAAATGATAAATCTCTTGTAGGGCTAGAAATAGTAATGGCCACGTACTAATAAGATTTGGGTCAGTAACATAACTTCGTATAAGAAGAACCCACTGGTGAACCCTCTTGTTACTATCCAGCTGTCCCAATGGCTGAACTCCTAGTCACTTAATACTTCCCTTAGATGGTGGTTCCTTAGTCCATGTATACATATCCCTAGGTCATCCATCTCTTGGCTCTATATAAGAAGCGAACATTACCTAGAAAACTACCCTACACAGCGTATCATACTAATTATAATGTCCCATGACACCTACTAATTACTTGTCAAGTGGTTACGGGAAGGCTTCTACTAAAGTTGGGCCTAACCTCGCAGCGTAACATACTAATTATATTGGCCCATGGCACATAGACCTCTAATAATAACCATATTTACTTGGTGATGCTAGATATGTCGGTCAGTTCTGGGCTGACTTCTGCTACAAGTAATGATTAACCTCGTGTATATGTGTCATTAATATCTTTTATTGTTACAATAACTCAAAACCACAAATATAACAAGACCGGTCATTTCTACGAATAAAATATTGGGAATCTGGAGGATATTTAATATTATATTTTCATAGATCCAGATTCCCTTTGCTATATAGATCCAAATCTAGACTATAAAATAGAGAAAATAGCAAACAAATGTCATTTCCACTCACAGTGCTAAGAAGGATAAAATAGTGGAAATCTGAATGGTGTTTGCTTTTGGATCCAATCCCTCGTACAAAACATTCTCCAATTTATATATAAGAATCAAGAGATTGGAGGCTTATATATAAATCTTTGAATTCCAGAATATAAAATCGAAATCTAAATCTAATCCTAAATCAGAATAGAGAAGAAAAGAAATATATATTGAGGATTTAGAAGAAAACCTAAACTTTTCTTTAGAATTCCAATGGAAGAATGGAGACGAAAGAAGAAAATGGATTAAGGTTTGGGAAGGGCTAGATAGGTGGTATATATAGTTGCGAGCGGCTATACAAACCATTAGATCAATTACAATTAATATGGAGAGTTCGTCATTTGCAATTTATATGTAAGTCCCTATAAAAATAAACCATCTCCACCAAAAACTCTTAAGGGCGGTCGACACCCCCCTTCCCACATAGGAGGGCGGTTAACCCGACGGTCGACACCCCTTCTGGGTCGTTCCCAGGAGACAACTCAATACGCCATAGATGGCCTATCGCAACGAAAATCCATGGTGTTGCTAGCTACAATGTTGCCATAACTATGCTGATTTTTGTCTATTGCAACACACGCTTCAATGTATTAGCATATATATTTGCAGATGTTGCAGTAGCTCTAGATATATTTTAATTAAAAGAATTTAAAAAAATAACACCTCAGCGACCCACACCATTAGTTAAAACAAGATCTCAGTCGTTCGTCCACCGCAGCGATCCACACCTCTCTTTCCCGCTAACATTTTCATTCACGCGCTTCTTTTTCATTTCGTTCTCCCCAACTCCCTCCCAATTCCAAAATCTGCAGTTTCAAAAATAAAATAAAAATTCTTTTTCAACGGATTATCTTGTAAAATTAAACTGAGCGAAGATTTTACTAACAGAAAACTCCACATCCGTTTCCAAAATCGTTTCTTTTCCAGATCCGTTTCCAAATTCACTCCTCTTCTAGATCCGTTTCCAAAATCGCTCCTCTTCCAGATCCGTTATTGCACTCGCTCCTCTTCCAGATCCGTTTCCAAAATCGACATTTTCACAGCCTTGTTACTCTCATGTGCCTCAATTCATCGCTCGCCTTCACTGCCAACACATCCTTTAACCGATTGAGTCTTGCGGTGTCTCTGTACACCCTTCTCTTGTTCGGAGTTTGGTTTATTGGCGTTTAACTTGTGAATGTTTTATTCCCTGTGGTCGGTTGTGTCATTAGATTCAAGTGTTTGTTTGGTGAAAATTGTGGGTGAGTGTTTCTCCTTTTATTTGTTTTGGTAATAGATTCTGGAAGCGTTGGTATGTGGTTTGGAAATCTTCTTTGATGCTACTCTATGCTGCATTTTTTGGCGCAGTTCATGTTAATTGTTTGAGGGATTTGGCCTTGTTAGTTTATTGATGGTCGGGTAATCCTATGTCAGTGGCACTGGTGATGTTATCTATTCAGTCGAAGGCTTTGCCTTAGGGAATGTCAAAATGTGTCTATGTTCTCTTTCTCTTTAGCTTAGTGGTGGTGTTGGACAACAAGGTGGCAGTGTTGGTCGTTGCTTTGTTGCTTTTGGGAAGTGTGTCATACTTCCTTTGCTTTTTGAGAAGGAACGACTGCTGTTTGCTTGTGCCTTCAACATAACAAGTCTTATATCATTTGGTTGTGCAGTAGAGTTATTCCTATGTCATGTTTATCCATTCTTGTGGTCATGCGGTAGAGTTCATGATTGCAGATAAAGCTTGCAAACAACTGGAAGGAGAAGAATACGGTACATAGAACAAGTGATGGCGAGAAAGAACAAAACAAAACAGTATGTAAGGTATTTCTCTCTTTGTATGCTATTCAATTCCTTATCATGTTAGAAAAGCTAGAGCTGACTACATAAATCATGTTGCAAGTCGAATTAGTGTTTTGTTTGAGCCACCAGATGGAACCAGTACAACGATCAAAAATTTCATTCTGGGCACAATGTTTGGATTCTCGTCTGGTGATCCTATCCTGCTTTCTGTCAATGAACATTGGTTTAGAAACTACTATGTTCTCAGGAGAAACCAAACTTACATTGTTAACATTGACTTTCTATTGCTTGTTTTGTTGTTCTACACAATCAAGTCATTCAACTGCTTGGGTTTTGATGTTGATAAATTTAAGTGTTAGCATATAAACAATCATGCATACCTATATAGGCACTATTTTATGTCATATATGCTTATCACATTTGTTTGTGATTCTTTACTATTTCTTGGAAGTTATCATGAATGTATGTGATGCAGAAAAATTCAAGGCGATCAATGATGAAGGAATGTCGATGTTTTAGAGCCCGTTAATGATTGAACTAGAGAAGTTGCGCGTACCTTGCGAGCGAATCATCAGAAGGAAAAAAAATAAAGGTAGTAATTTATATAATCATTTTTGTATATTTTTCTTGTTTATGGTTGTATGTGTGAGTCCATATATGAGTGAATTGATTGACAATGTAGTGAGGAATATATGTAAATATGAATGATTATGTAATATACGAGTGAATGTACAATAGTGGAGTCAAAAAATTTGTACCATTTGAAATGTTGAAATAAAATATTTATTTGAATAAAATACTGTGTTATAATAATATTTATTACAATATTATGAAATCTTTGATTAATATCAGTTGAGGTGTAATTACTTTTAGCAGGTGTAAAACAAATTTTAACAACTGCTAGAAACAGTTATAAAAAAGGTTGACTTTATTACGATTGCCAGCTGTACTAGACATATTACAACTGTTTTTGACAGTTGTGAAAGGGTATTTTTTGTTCTAGTGGTACCTGTGGCAACACATGTACTGATGTTACCATAGGGTCGCAAAGGTGTTGCCTTTTACTCTAAGGCAACGCGGCAAAAGGCAACCCCAAAAAAGTGTTGCCATTGGTCATTTTTTGCCTATAGCAACACTTTTTTGCACCTACTGCGTCACTTCTCTGGTGTTGCCGTAGGCCATCTACAGCGTAGTGACTGTCTCCTATACGTTACTTTTTAATTAATTCTTATTGATTTCTTTCTTCATGTTCATTATTCTTGTCCCCATTGTATATGACATATATACACAAGTTTGAATTCAAAAGTAATATTTTGTTTCATTCTTATCCAATTAATATATCCTACAGTTGTATCTATATTTATTTGAAATTCAAACTCTGTATGTTTAATATGTACGCATAATCTTATTTAATTAATAACTTTTGCATACAAACTCCATTTTCAGTAAATAAAATATGAAAACGGATCAGTATCTCACCACGAATGCAATAGTAATACTTTCGTGGCTCAATTCTCAATCTTCCAAAATTCTTATTTTCATACCATTAATACTTGATTAATTTATTATTTTATATACTTAATTTAATTATTTATGGTATATTTTCATGGGGTGCTACATTCTTCCCCTTAAAAGAAATTTCGTCCCGAAATCTTTCCGAGGGAGCAAAAACACAACACGCTCTAAACAATCATGTTATACACCCACGTTATTTTATAAACATCCATAAAACATTCATAACCCATCATGATTATGCACTAAAAACATGTTAAAGTGAGCTCAGTCCTAGCTTGTATACATAATAAGTGATGCCAGATGTATGCAAAACTTCTTAACATGCATATAATTTATGTACAAGTGCATGGTGCATTTGTGTTGCAACCATCTCCTACCATCAAATCTAGCAACAACAATGCAATAATAGAATCCTAAATTCTCAGAAATGACTAGAAAATTTATTTATTTTTGCGTATTCTCGACTTTTCTCCTTACTATATTCAAACCAATCTAATTGGTATTATGGAATCTCAAAATCTCATGCTCCAAAATATCTATGATGGCACAAGATTCCCAATATTCTGTCTTTGTCCCCGTTTCTTGATTAGCCCCTACCAAAATTTGTTGTATTGCGAAGGTATTTTATCAAACATAAAACTATTATGGGATCCTATCATCCATAATATCACAAATTTCCCTAACTCTTGAAAAGACCAAAATACATTATTGACTCTTTATCCTTAACAAACTACCTAATCAAATTATATTTTTCCCAAAGTCAAACCACAAATTTGGTTCGACTAAAATTTTTTCAGTGGTTATTCCATCAACGCTTTGGTATTTAGATGGTCTCCTTGTAATTCTTCAAGAGTGCCCAATAATCACCAAAGAAAAAGATAATTACGCTACTCCTAAAAGATAAATAATATTGTCTAAGAGAACCAAGATGCAACTCTTCTTATTCCCAGAGCTTAGGTCATCTTCAGTTTGTCCTTCGGTCTTCAAATGAGATATAACTCAAACATTTAGCAATTTTCCTAATTCAAAATTTTAAATCCTAATGAATTATTGCTTTAGTCTAATGAATTATTCCTAGTGAGGTCTTTTGTTATAATTCCCATAAATCTTCTCAGACAATCATATTGACATATTTAAAATTATAAGGAATGGTATTGTCTTATTTTGAGTAGATAGTACAATCTAAGTGTGAATATGTGAAATTACACATCACATTCTTTATATTTTAAGTATATTCCTTATAATTTCAAATCTAGTCCTTTTTGTGAAAAATGACAAAAGGGATAATTTATAAAAATTAAACAAATACTCATACTCAAACCAAACACGGTCATATTAAACTAGAATGGCTAATCTAGTGTTTAAGCCTATTACTTATTCTCATGCTTTATGTTTTTATTCATGTGGATGGCAATTTTTAAGGCTAAAATTCTCCTTAACTAATATTTTAAAAAAAATTCACAAGATCGCTCACTTCCTCTCTGAATTCGTTATTAACTTCCAGATTCCATAGATGGTAGATCACTAAGCTAAGTATCCCCATGAAATCCTCCTTAACGTATTTATCTCAAAATTTAACAAGGGTTTCAAATCCCAACGTCGCAGAGATAAATAGGGATCCATTACTTATACCACTTCATATTCTTATCCAGTCAATATTTGGGACCATTAGTGATTATATCCTAAAAATACTTTTTTGGAAGCTTTATCCTACAATCATGTGGTTTAAATGGTGCTGAGATCTAAATACTACTATTTCAATTTCCTAAGATTCCAATCCATTTCTTTAAATTTTCCTCCTTTGCCTTTTTTATAATTAAGGTCCATATATCCTCAAAACTGGACCATTCCATAGATATTTACTTAATTCTCTCAAGCTCCTTTAAGCTTGAAAATATATCCATTTTCTTTGAATCAAGTTATTTTTCAAAGTCCATCCCCAAAAACCTATTTTGATCTTATTAATTACGAATTTATTGCCCATTAAATTTGAAATTAATATCCATGAATCTCTCTCTGAAATCGCAAATTACGGTAATTTATGTTACATCAATTTATATATATACTAAGTGCTAAATACAGATATAATTGTACCAATCCCTAAACCAACTATCTAGGACAATCTACTTCACAAAAAACCCTTGATTTTGGAAATACTACACCTTACCACCTTTAAAATAGAAACTTCTGGGACTGACGCTAAAATTTCCAAATTAGGTTGTGCAAGTCATCCTTATTTAGTCCTAAATCCTAATCCCATCTTACCTAATTAGTTATTCTTATTAATCCAGAGTTTTCACTTTTTATAAGGTGAATTTTATAGTGATTACACAAAATATGTTTTTCTGAACATTATTATTATTTTCAAACTTGCACAAATTCGAAAACAGGTATTTAATATCTTACTGAAACCTAAGATTTTAAATTTCCGCGAAGACTTTAATGCTTACTCTTAATGTCAATACATGTTCTGTTTTTTACAAAACATTCTTTTAGAAATCATTCCAAGTTTTTACAATAAGGATTCAGATGCTTTTTTCCAATGCTAACTAAATGTTCAAAATAAGAGCAAAATATTTTTTTCTATTTAAACACTCAACGTTATTAATTATTTGAATGCCAACCATTCACTCTTTTTTAAATGGTCAACAAAACTTTTTAATAGCTAATAAAACAATTGTTGATTCTATTCCAGAAAATAGAATTTCAGTTAATACCCAAGGTTGAATTATGCGGAAATTTAGATTTTTAGCAAAGCTAAGCCGGTTTTTTATTGTGGCCGCAACCAATTTCATTATAGCAATTAATGAAAACGACTGGTTGAAGTGTCCAGTTCACTATACAATGAAAAACAGGATTGAATCAAGGTTCTTCAATATAAAACCTGGTTTGATGTGCCAGGACACAAAATAAAAACAGGAGTGAAGCAGAGTGCTTCATCTACTAATGACAACTGGCTAATCCCCAACAAATGAGAAAAAATAGAACTATCAGTACCTAAAAAAATTATGTACTCCTTAAAAAGTACAACTAGATTTGGAACATAACATTGGTTAGGTCTACGAAACTCACAATCTCTAGCCCAAGTAGGATTGTTTAACGAGTATAAGTTGTAGCTACCCAACTCACCCTCTTGGATAAGCTCAAGATCATCACCAACCACTCGATAAAACAATTTCCGGCTCTCATTATTATCATCATTAATATACTTAAAATACACATTATCATATATGGAGTATCTCATACCGGAAACTTCATGGCCCAAAACGCGATCTCTTGAATACCAGAATATACCGTCATCAATAAAATTACCATCAGAAGACTTATTTTAACCCAATTGTTCCAAAGTCTAAGAACAAGCAATAGACTTAATTTCAATAAGAGAGGAAACCAACTTAGGTAGAGGAGCTAACATGGGGGAGGGGGCTTTCTACCCACTTCACAACGGGAAGTCGAGGGAGTGGGATATGATCATCAAGAGGAACAGGAGATGGCACAGCAGCCGAAGGAACTCAAGTACATAAATCTTGTAAATGACCAAAGGTGTGACAAGAAGAGAAAATTTATGGCTTCCAACCATATCTGACACGAACCCCAGCAACGTAATCTGTATCAAACTTTACTCTAAGAGTCTCGGGGAGAGGCTTATGTACAGTGATTTCTATAAGGGAATTTGCATAAAACAACTTCTCGCATGCAACAGTTCTCACATAAAAACACTTAAGCTTTTCGGTTTTTTTCGATAACAAATTCAAACCAATAATGGATTAGAGGATCTAAGGAATGTTAGAAATATATGTCCAGACTGGCACAAATAGAACCTGTTGTATCGCTCTATCAACTTTAGGATACCAAGGAGTAATAATTAAAGGTTTACCTCTAATAATAGTTAGTTGGAGACTAAAAATACGTAATCTTTCCTCCGGGAGAGAGAGAACTTAAAAAAGAACATGGTTCTATCTAATCTAACTTTGAGGCTCCCCCTAATTTGCCACTTCTTCCACATTGCTCCTTAACAACTGAATAGGGAGGCGCTGGACCTATGTAAAAACACCACCAAGCAATCAGATCAAAACTCCGCTCCCACCTAAACCGCCTCATCTGGGGTATCATTGTTTGCAAACAAATTAACAACTGCAAACAATTGTTTAATTCATTCGTCTTTCCTAATCAACAAGGCTTGTTGTAGAAACAATTAATACAGATCTAATTCATGTTTCTGTCACAAACATGAATCAACGATAATTAAGTTTTTAGAAACAAATATATGAATAACGACAAACATAGCCTATGCAGGAGCTAAGATCTTAAAAAACCATAGGCTATCAGGAAAGATTCACTAATTTATTTCTAAAACCCTACATATTAGATCTAAATCTGATAAGTGTTAGAGCGAACACGAATATACCCTATGAAGGAGCATAGCTCTTAAATGACACAGAATATCAAGGTTCAAATCTAACCCTTGGTTCAGATCTAGATCTGTATATATTACGTTCTAATCTCTTTGGCTATATGATTCATATTGAATCTCATATAAGCGTCATCATCCCCTAATTAAAGAAGATTAGCTAAACATAGACATAGCTAAAGAAAATAAACAACATAAATAAAATACAATAAAAAATAAAGAGAAAGGAAAAGAATTATTTAATTCCAAAGAAAGATTACAGAATAAAACCCAATGTGTGTGCAAATGAAGGAGATACAGTGTATTTATATCTAATATAACAAAGACTAATTGGCTAATTACACAATGTGCGACTAAAAATTTATCCCAAATAACATATAAGCCAGTGTGAACGTAGCTGTAGAGTGAGTGGCCTTGCAAATGAGCTAATGTGAACGCAGCATGAGTATTCATCGAGCAAAATCTACCTAACTGAACTCTATTTGCAACCGTTCTTCAAGCTTTACACTCTTTAAGCTTTAGTAATTTCAAACTTCACTCTTTTTAAGCAAATTCTTCATGCTTTACTCTAAACCATGCTTTTTATCAATAATATGAAAACACAACTATAAATACACAATATCAATTATTTTAAAGGGAAAACAAGATAAATAAGCGGATAAAATACACATATTTACGTGTATATCAAATACCCCCACACTTATCTTTTTATTCATCCTCGAATAAACTAAACTAAGATATGTCACACTTTCGTAGGAAACACGATTGCATTTAGCATATGCAACAACCCGTTAAACCCCTAGGTGTCCCTAGTAGGACGAGTGTTGTCTCGTGAGGGTTTTCAGCGGATACTACCCACAAAATATAAAGCGTCTTATGTATGCGGATTAATCAAATCATATATTTAAGGTCTTTCACATTCCAAGGACTTTACCTAACTTCAATAATAACGGTTTAGTCCCAAATTGTCCATCCCATTATTGGTGCAAAAATGAATAAAAAAATTCAAGATGAATTGCAATTCCATGATAAAACTGTAATTGTCTTGAAGGTTAAGAGCGTGGTGTCAACCAAAGTTCTACACATGACAATGTGCACCCCGTCATTTATTCCTTTTTTTTGGATATTTTGCACCAGTGTAGCTGTACTGTATTGGATGTGAGTTATGCAAAGATGAAGGAGAATTTTGTAAGTTCTAAAAATATTATTGATAAGAGGGCAAGTATATTAGTTGAACTTCAATCTACAAAAGATAAAGTAATACTAAGGCACAAATGGACGTTTTTATTTCCTTTCATCTCATCAACTACAATCTTCGCTTCTAAGTACGATATGATGGATGTCAATGGAATGGAAATGAATGCTTTATAGTGAAGAATGATGGATGACTATGTTATTCTGAGAGATTTTCTCTTCATTGCATTTTTTTTTCTTTTATTCCTTTTTTTTGCATGATGAATGATGAGTGGAGATGGAATGGAATGATACTGTACTATTTCATTTGATTCCTCCTCTACTAAGCGAATCATAATCAACACTTCATGAAAGGAAAGTTTTGTTCCCTAGTTACTCCATTTATATAATCCTAATTCAACACACAAGTCTAGATTGATGTTATATAAAAATCTGAAAGGAAAGATAAGCAAAGTTTCGTAAGATAGATAACCCATATAAATTAAGATGTGGTATATGGTTATCCTACCTTAAAACAAGTACGGAGCGGGTAGTGTAATATTGGTATAAAAAGTGACGTTTTTGAACCTTTGAAAATAAATCAGTACAAGGTTCTTAAGTATACCAGTATAAGAAAAACTTGTCAAAACATGGATATAATTCGACTAAAACTTGGGTTTGAATAATGTGGGGTATCGACGAAGAACACTACAGTGAGTCATTTCTCTTTAATTGGGCCAAGTGCATTTTAGAACTTACTGGTTTGTAAATCTGAGTGAGAAAAAATATTACACATGAAAACGAACTTAGAAAATCCAACAAATGTCGGTGCAAAATCATTTTTATTTCACGATTTTTTTTGATCATTTTTACTTGCACATTCTAACATGTATAACAAAGGTTGACTCGCTTACTTCAGAACATGATTAACGTCTACATAGTCTCAATCTAGCATCTTAAAAAGACACATTACAACTCATTGAATAAATAATGTTCATTCCCATCACCCAACAATTCAACTTATCGAACAAGAATCAAGGTGTTATTTATGAATTTAATTTAGTCCTTGTTAAACGAATGACCTAGTTCATAAAATTTGATTGCTGATGTAATGTAAATTCCCCTCACACTTGAGTGTGACTGTGCCCTCACAGTCGTTAATCAGACATATCTTAATGAAAGGGAAAGAAAATAAGAGGGTAAGCATGGCTTACAGGAAGTGCCTGCAGAAAATACGCAGTCACCGAGTAGATGAACCGGTCCACAATGGACCAATGGATCAACCTCATTAAGATTATGAGACACAACTGAAGCACAGAAAACCAAATCATAAAGGATTTTATATTACGTGTCAGATTTGGAAAAACAAATCTTGTTTTTTTTTAAAGTTTGAGTTGCTAATTTTAAAATTTTGAGCATACAATTGATCATAAAATCGAATTGAATTTCTGTAGCAACCAAAGAGAGGTCATCGAGCTGGGATTCAGTAAAAGTTTCAAAATCAAAATTTGGTTTGTTCAGATGATGTATAAATTAAGAAACATGCGCAGCACTCTCACCCGCTCACTTATTTTGAGAAATACTATTTAGTTTTGCTTTGATATTTGAAATTTTATTAACTAAAGGTTCATTCGTAAACCTAAAGTCAAAACGAAACAAATGAATTTTCAGTAAATTTCGAAATTGCATTTTCACAAAAACAGTGTTATTCCAGAAAGAGTTCATATACTGTAGAAATTTATCATTGAAAAACAAGTGATCATAGTGAGGTTCAGTTGAAACGATCAAGTCATAAGGAGTTTCAACAGTTCCAGAAAAATCGCTGTTGTGTTTAAGATCACATTTAGTTGTTTCATTGTTTTCAAACTCCAGAATTTCAAAGTTTCCAAATGTTTTATTTTCAGTTTCATACCCAACAACATTATCGTCAATCAGTTCAAGAAGTTTTCGCTCATCAAAGTCGTCCTTACCTAAACAGTTGTTACCAACTTCGTCTTTTCTTTCAAGTTGACAATCTAAAGTTGTTAAATTTTCAAAATTTTCAAAATCTGAGAGAGGAAGATAAAATTGAAGATTGATGTCTTCGTTTTCAAGAGAATTTAAATTTAAATCAATCACAGATCTTTGAACAACTTCATTAAGATTTTCATCAATTTCAAAAATTGTTAATTAAAGATCATCGAATGTGATAAAAGGTGGATTATCATTCGAATCGTCACACGTTCGGTTTTGATTATTTTGTTTTTCACGAAAATTCAAGTAGTCTTGCAACAACAAATTTGTGTGATTATTGTGAATTTCATTCATTTGCTCAACAAAATCAAATTTATAATTATTCCCATGAGAATTTTCAATTTGAAATTGCTGAGAACAAAAAATTTCAGCTGCACTACAATTGAAATTATTCCCATTGCCAAAATCATTTGAAAATTGATTTACATTTCCATTTTGAATTTGAAATTCATTTTGGAGTTAAAAATTGAATTGATGAGGGTTATAATCAAAATCATTTGAATTTGGAGGTGATCTCGGATTTTGATTATTTTGAAAACTTGCACTCGAATTGTTGCACATGTATGAATCACACAATTCCTTTATATTTTATTTTGTTGTATGCTTATTTCAAGTAAGGATTCAATACGTGTTTCAAGAGTTGAGGGTTTATCATTTTTAAAATTTGGTGGTGTACAATCAGGATTATTTTGAAAAGTTGGTGGCATAAAATCCAAATTGTTTGTACAATAGTTGTTATTAAAATATCCATATAAATTCGGTGTTAAATTATATGGATTATATTGATTTTCACAACTATCGTAAAATCCATAAGAATAAGGGAATTGAGACATTTCAAAGATTTTTTTTTTGAATTTTCTTTTTAAAGAGAGAAGGAAATATTAACAAAAGAATTTTTTTTAGATTTT
Organism: Allium sativum; assembly: GCA_030737875.1. NCBI lineage: Eukaryota > Viridiplantae > Streptophyta > Magnoliopsida > Asparagales > Amaryllidaceae > Allium > Allium sativum. The sequence continues at coordinate 550,256,967 of CM060915.1, read as the reverse complement.
TGATTTTTGTATATGCATGAACCTAATGCAACTATATGAATACAAATTACTTATATACAAATTTATAAAATTATATAATGATGGTTAGATTAATTTAAAAATAAGATTTCACAACCAGTTAACGAACCGGAGTTATTGGTGCACCAGGAATCACCCTAGCAATGTAGCCGAAGGTTTAAGTACCTTCAGAGGAACAACCGAAATAATATTTACGAATCAACGTAATATTTGTAAATAGTTATTACTCTGCCGTAGTCTAGTCAACGAGAAATAATCCACTAGGATTAGACCAATTTGTCAAAATATAATGAAGTCCTTAGAAAATGAAAAATAAAACTAATATGAATGCGGTTTCTTTTTAGAATATTTTAGTCAGTCACATAATGAACAGTCTTAGAATAGTCAAAGAACAGTCACAAAACAGGAAATTGCAAAAATAAATTTTTTTACAAGCAAGCCGATGTCCTGCAAAAGATTTTTACAAGCAATGTCTACATTTTTTTAATTTGCAGCAGCAGTCCCTGTAGAGTTCAGAAAATTCTCACCTAAATCGGCAGTTCGTCCAGTGCAACTGAGTAGCGCTAGAGCGATCACACCCCACTTTGTGTGCAACCGCTTCTTACCAAATCTAAATCATCCGATCTGTGCGTATTTGGGTATGTGCATGCTAGACTGCATGTCCGAACTGTGGGTAGGCCAATACCACGTCAACATAAACAGGTAAGTTCCAACCCCTCAGTCTTTTTTTCTGGAAGCGAATGAAACTAAACTAAATAACACAAAAAAACTAAGTTAGTTAAGAAAAGAGAGGGGAAAAGAAAAATAAAAAAACAAAAACAAAAAAAACAAGTAGGAAACTAACCTAATCAACAACTTAAACCAAGAAAAACGATTTTCAGGTAAAAATATATTCACAAACCCACTTTAAACCAAAAGTGCACAAACCAGGAAACTGAAACAATCACACACAGACTAACTAAATAGAAACCCCCTTTGTTTTCCCAAAACAACCGTACCCTCGTTTTATTTTCAGCACTCTTCCTCCAAAAAAGGTCCAACGATATAAAAGAAAACTCAGTCCTCTTTCTTTTTCGGTAAAAAGTTCGAAATAAAAAAGCCTCATTTCTCTTTCGGAAATCAATTTTTTTTATGGACTGAAGCTTCCTTGAAGGTTTCAGGTTTTTGATTTGCGATTGTTTGGGTTTGAGATCTAGAAGCAGTTTTGATTGATGATGATGAGGTTGATTGATTTTGGTTCGAAGCGATTAGTTGGGGTTGCGTTTGAATTTCAAGAGCGATCTAGAGTTTCCAGGCATTTTCGATTGAGGCATAAGTGGTTCTGTATGATGATCAAATTTGGGGACTGGCTTTTGAGTTAGCGGTTTTATGAATTGCGGTTTGGGGAGGAGATGTGATTGATTTTTGTTGTGGTGAACTGATTCTAGTTCGTTGGTGGTTGGCAGAGGGAGGTGGTAGTTGACTGTGGTAGAAGGACGTCTGGTGGAAATGTTAAGGGTAGGGCTCGATGTATGGTGATCTAAAATTAGGTGTTCTTCAGATTCAAAATTCGGATCAAGGTTTGTGATGAATTCTATGGTTCAATTCAAATCAGCTTTTCAATGGTGAAGTTTGGTTTGCGGAGGTTTGTGTTTTTTTTTAAGGTTGTGAAGTTGGTTGAAAGTTGAATGGAAGGTCTGTATGTGGTTGAAGAGGCAATGATGTGAATGGTGCAGACAAGAGGCAGAGGAGGATATGGTGAGGACTTTGTGATTTAGGTGTAGGGGAGTTTGGCAATGACTTAAGGCAGAAGATTGTTTGTGCAAAGGAGACTGGATAGTGTTCAATGGCCAGAGGATGGTGATTTGTTTGAATTAAGGTAGTGAAGGGTTTGTATGGTAAACTTGGTCAAGCAGTATTGCTCGGTCGGGATGGTTTGTGATAAGACAGCATTTGTGGATGAACAGAACCAGGTTCTAAAGTGATATAGGTTGCCAAGTGGAGTTGTGGCAGATTAATGGTTGTGCTTGATTGTGGAGGGTATGGTGAGATGGTAAGGGATGTTGTAGGCAGAAAATTTTCTACAAAAGACTTTGAATTGGATGGCATGTCGCAGTGATCCATGGATGGGGGTGAACGGAGTTTAGACAGAAGGCGGGAGAATCTGTCGAGAGATTTGGAATATGGCGGTGAATAGAAAATTAAGAAGAAGATTATATTCTTGTAATTTTTTTTAGAAAAGTGGAAAGAAATCAAATTGTGAAACAATTGCAAGGAGAAAGAGAAATAAATGAGAAGGAAAGAAAATCACAAAAAGATTTATTATTATTATTATTATTATTATTATTGTAAAAGTGGAAGGCAATGTAATGGGAAAAGAAATTAGAAAAGCAATGAAAGGAAAAAAGTCAAACCGAAAGTTACAAAAAATTTAATTTATTTTTTCTGAATGACGGAAAACAAATGGAAATAAATAAAAATAAAACTATCAAGAATATTTTTATGTTTTATTTATGGAGAAAATATAAAATATAACTCGAAGGATTTACTAATAAAAAATAATTTGGTCCCCAGCAACGGCAGCAAAATTTGTTTGCGAATAAATTAACAACTGTAAACAATAGTTTAATTCATTCGGCTTTCCTAAACAATAAGGGTTTTTAATAATAAAAGAAAGCAATTAGGGAGCAACGACATAAATTATATTAATATTCATCAATAGCCAAACGAATTAATACAGATCTAATTCATGTTTCTGTCACAAACATGAATCAACGATAATTAGGTTTTAGAAACAAATATATTAATATCGACAAGCATAGCCTATACAGGAGCTAAGCTCTTAAACAACCATAGGCTATCAGGATAGATACACTAATTTATTTCTAATACCCTAAATATTAGATCTAAATCTGATAAGCGTTAAATCGAAAACGAATATACCCTGTGAAGGAGTATAGCTCTTAAACGACACAGAATATGAAGGTTCAGATCTAATACTTGGTTCAGATCTAGATCTGTATACATGACTTTCTAATCTCTTCGGCTATGTGATTCATATTGAATCTCATCTAAACGTCATTACCCCCTAATTAAAGGAGATTATCTAGACATAGACATAGCTAAAGAAGAATAGAAAAAGAAAATAAACAACATAAATAAAATACAATAAAAAGTAAAGAGAAAGGAAAAGAATGATTTTATTCCAAAGAAAGATTACAAAATAAAACCCAATGTGTGTACAAATGAAGGAGATACAGTGTATTTATAGCTGATATGACAAAGACTAATTGGCTAATTACACAATGTGGGACTAAAGATTTAGCCCAAATAACACATAAGCCAGTGTGAATGCAGCTGTAGAGTGAGTGGCCTTGCAAATGAGCTAATGTGAACGCAGCATGAGTATTCATTGAGCCAAATCTACCTAACTGAACTCTATTTGCAACCGTTCTTCAAGATTTACAATCTTCAAGCTTTAGTAATTTCAAACTTCACTCTTTTTAAGCAAATTCTTCATGCTTTATCAATCAAATGCTCTAAACCATGCTTTTTATCAATAATCTGAAAACACTACTATAAATACACAATATCAATTATTTTAAAGGGAAAATAAGTTAAATAAGCGGATAAAATATACACATTTACGTGTATATCAACATCATCACCCTCTGTTACAGGATGTTCAAAGTCACGCAGAACATGACTTCCTTTATTCTTATTATCAAATAGTGAGTTCTATTTAGGGACTGGCTTAGTAGTAGCATCAGGATTTACTTGCGTACTACACAGCCGATCATGTGCTAGAACATTACCCTTCTCAACCTAAATATCCAGTTACTACCTATGTTTACTACCAATACATAATAGGGAGATCTAATTGTCTGAGCTGACCGAGATTTCATTGGAAATTGCTCCACTAGGGTCCAAATAAATACTCTTTTCAATGTCCAAATTCGAAATATCCAAGTTATAAATCAATTCTCCAACCCAACCACTACGGGGAGAGATAACATCCCAAGGAGACATAAGGTTTTCAAAGGAGGTTTCTTCCTGTATGATATCCTCTGATGGAAAAGAGGCATGCAGCCAATGTGCATCAGGATGCGTAGCATCAAAATTACTGCATAATAACTCACCTGCGCTCGGTAAACTGGAAAAGCCAGATTCATAAATAGGCATGTTTAATTTTACTTGTGTTTTTTCGATTTCAGTCAAGAGAGATGAAAATGGGCTTGTAGCAGCAAGATGAGCTGACTAGCCAGCGGATTGCATGGCTTCCGACAAAGAATCGAAGCCAAATCTGGAAGGTGCGACAACCACCGACTTGGGAGGTGCAGCGAATGAGAATACGGGTACGTGCTAGTATAGTACACACAGATCGTGTAATATGATGTATAAAACGCAAGTATGAAATAATAGCTAATCACAGAAAAATAGTAAATGTTGTAAAATAGATAAATCACACCTAGGATTTTTATACTGGTTCGGACCACCGTCCTACGTCCAGTCCCAGACTTTTATCTGGATTTTCACTAACAATCTCCTCACTTCACCCGGAGGAACAAGTATACAACACCCGAGCAGACGAACGGGATTTCACGCCTCTAACAACACCGAGGACTTCAACACTTGCCTCTTACAAGATCGAGGACTTTAATAAAGATGAACGCAATTGTTGTTGACAATATGTGTTCTTGATAACACAAATTTGTCACTTTTGGTACAACCTTCCTATAATCTTATCCTCAAATAAAATATTTGTGTATATGAAGATTTGGAAGTGGATATCGTATTGAATCAAAAGAATATTAAACAGATTCTAGGATTCAAACAATATTTTATTGAATATGAGCAATTTAGCGCTCGAGAATGAGATCAAGAATAAAGATAGAAAAAAGTCAAGTTTGTATGACAGAAATCGATGGTAGGAATGATGATCTCATGGTGTATGTATAAGGAATAAATGGTTGTAACCCTTTGTGAAGAGTAACAAACAATGGCTATGATTGTTGGTGAAGAGAAGGAGATGCAACCATTGAAGAAAGGAAGTGCCTATTTGAAAGGTTGTTATCTGAAAGAAAATGGTCGACATGTCAAAAAGGACCAGTAGACAGGAATTTGAATATATATACGTTATATTTATGTGTGCATGTTTATTGTGCAAACTAGGCTGAAACGGTCGACTGGTAGAAATACAAGCGGTCGACCGGTTTCACGCAGTGGGCACAATTAGTGTGTACACATATATATTTGTATATATATTGATAAATTTAAGGTATGCGATTACTTGAGTATAGATTTTGACATAAGTAACACTACTAAAACACCAAATAATCAACCTCTAATGTAAAATACCATATGTAGCTCTTTATGTCTCTTCAAACCAATGAATATCTTCTTTTTGTCGATCACGGCTTATCTCTTTGTCAGAAATCGAAACTCTATGAAATTCTTGACTCAACATTCTCCCCCTTTTTGATTGATGACAACATAGTTCTGAATATCCCCCTGTATATGATCTCCCCCTGAGACTGTGCCTGTATATGAACTATATTTTCCTATATATACACTGTTAGTACCACTTTCTCCCCTTGTTCATCGACAAAAAGGAGTTGATAAATAAATAAGTGAGGTTGTAAATGATACTATCAGAGTTATAGGCAACATAAACTAATACCATAATTCAGCCAAGAGTCACAAAATATGATCATACACAAATAAGTCTAATACGAATAAAACACGGCACTATTTAGATACAAGTGCCGTATCTAGTCTTAAAACAAAATATAAGTCATAAGTGCATAGCAAGAGATAAACTAAGAGGTGAACTAAGAAGACTCGGATTCCGTCTCATCTTCTTCTTCTTCCACTTCAACAAATTGAGTTTTTCCGTGACCACGTCCACGGCTAGTTTCTGAGCTCGCAGCCTCGTCTGAAGATGTCCAAGCAAAAGTAGGAGGAGCTGGACGTTTTCTGGGGTCTTAAGCTTGCATAGATGATGAGGCACCACACGTCATTGCTTCCCATAATGTTACGAAGAAATATTTAGTCTTGTTAAAGCATTTGTCGCTCTTTGTATGCATATGCTTAAGTCTTGCTTCAAGTTGAAATTGGTTGCGAGCAATGGTTTCAAGCGATTCCTTTGTAAAGGAAGACAATCGTAGAAGTTTAACTTCCTCAGGTTTTGGGCGGGTTGATCGTGATGAAGCTCCTTGATGTCCTTGTTCTTTCCATTGTTCAAAAGTCATAATAGTGAAGTATGGATCGGGGAGCTTCATCCGTTTATCATTGCTTTGTTATTGCATTTGGGTTTTGAAACAGAAGACTCTAGGGGTGTGATGCCACAATCAAGTAATAAGCACATGGTATATTCATTATAGAACAGATGTGGCCTAGTACAATCATTCACTTGCAAAATCTCATCAAAAATCATACCAATCCAATTGATACAAATATCCCTGTAGACTGCATATAATGCCTTGAAATTTTCTTTATAAATGACATCGAAATTTCCTACTCTCGGTAATAGAAGTGCATAAGGGTGCGATGAATAACTCTCGTAGTAGGTTATAAACCTATGGATTTTATGCTATCCTTATCATCTTCAATGAATTGATGGATAACATGATCACGGACATGGATATTGGAAAAGTTACTCGAGAATTTTTCACCTAAAAGGGAGAACCAAGAACACTCGCCATTCTATCACACGAGATGAACACATGTTTGCCATAGACTACGGACCAAAGGCATTATGCAGAATTTTTTGGATTTTTTTCTCTAAATTCAAGTTAGCATAGAATAATTTGATCATAACTGGTTAATTTCCACATTATTTTGATCAAAATCAATTAGGGTTTCAATATAAGAACTCTTCGCTAAGTAAAGAACACGATAACTAGAGAAATCGGAGAACTTAATGAATGAACCCGGATGAATTGTGAAGTCTTTCATTTCATTCCATCTTTTGATAGAAATTGGATCAACTAGCCACTTCTTGATTGAAATATCAATAGGTTGAAGTTCAGAAGTGGAAGCTTTTTTCGATTTCTTCTGAGGAGGTGCTATTTGAATGATATTGAAGGAAGAAATTTAAAGTGTAGAGTTTGGGATATTTTGAAAAAGAAATGGTTGAGGGAGAAATGAATAGGTGGACTAAAGAAATGACCATATGTGTATATAATAAAAACAGTTTTCCCCGTAACTGGTCGACCGCCCATTTTTCACCGATCGACCGTTTTTAGTCAAAAGCCAAAACAGTCGACTGGTTGTATGCTAGACTGTTTATTTTTGGTTTTCAGTTAATTTATAATATTAGTTGGTCCAGATGACTTAGAATTTACTCAAATACGAAATATATATATATATATTAGTACATGAGAAAACACAAGATAATAAAACCACGATATAAAAATTTATTGTGAAGTAGACGATATGCGATTGATAGAAATTCAATCGTTATCGTCAATACGTGGTTTCCATGGTGACCATTTCTCTTTTGCTCCTTCGTTCCACTGATAGTTTATTTCCCAAGAATTCCGTCTCCTAGAAGAAGAAGGCATGTTTGGCATAGGCTCATGTACGTCGTGTTTCTTTGAGCCACAAAAGAACATTGCCATTTGTTCTAGATAAGATAATCTACATGATGTCAGCTTTGGCTCATATTGCGATTGTTTTTTTATTATAATGCAGCTGCCTTTGAAGATCAATCTGGTGTTTCTGGTAGTGGTGAATTCCATCGATCTTTTCTTTGGTATGGGGTGAGAAAAACAGAACTTTCTTTGAACGTTTTGGAGTTGACGTAGTGCCGGGGGTACGATTGCATTGGTGATGTCTTGGTTTGATTCCGGGAGTGGGTGTTGTTGGAGAGTAATGATCTCCCGACTCAGAACTAGTGATAGAGATATGTGAATTTTGAGCACATTGGTCGCATATGTGTGCCATGATTAGCTTGGGAGAGATGAAAAGGGAAAGTATACCTAGTTTATATAGGAATTTCTCTATATATAAACTTGAGGCTAAGAATTATTAGATATACTTGGCCATAAAATAATTTAAAAGCTCATATTCATTTACTCAAATTAGCAATATCTAAAAAATAGCTAATGTTAGAGTAAATATAAACCGAAAGTGAAAAGAACTATCAAAAAAAAATTTAAAATATGACATTAGTGATTAAACTAATTGTCGAGTTCTTTTCTGGAGATAAGATCAAGCTCTCTACGTAACTTTATGAAACTAGAATCAAGTAGAGGCTTAATGAAAATGTCCGCTAGTTGATTATCAGTTTGGACATATTCAAGACATATATTTCCTTTTTCGAAATTGTCTCTTAGGAAATGATGATGGATATCAATGTGTTTGGTTTGTGAGTGGTTCACCAAATTTTTCGATAAATTTATAGCACTGGTGTTATCAATGTATATAATAGAATTTGATAATTGAATATTAAAATCTTGAAGTGTTTGTTGCATATATATAACTTGAGTACAAGCAAGAGCTACTGATATATATTCAGCTTCACATGTTGATAGTGAAACACAATTCTGTTTCTTACTAAACAAAGAGACAAGTGATTTTCCAATAAAATGGCATGTGCCACTTGTACTTTTTCTATCCGTTCGAGAGCCTCCGAAATCAGAATCAATATAACATACCAATTCGAATGGACATTCTTTGGGTAAAAAAGACCAAAATCTTTGGTATTATTATGATAACGAATTATACGTTTTACTACTCGTAGGTGTGATTCCTTAGGATCTGGTAGAAATCGTGCACATAGATAAACACACATTATTATATCGGGACGACTAGCAGTGAGATAGAGAAGAGAACCAATCATGCTTCGATATAGCTTCTGGTCAACACTCTTACAATTTTCATCTTTTTCAAGATGTGTAGTTGTACTCATGGGAGTAGGTTTACCGGACGTGTTTTCTAATCCGAAGCGTTTGATAAGATTTCCGCAGTATTTTTCTTAATTGATAAAAATACCATTTGGAAGTTGTTTGATTTGAAGTACAAGAAAATATGACAGTTCTCCCATATGAGACATTTCAAATTTTTGGTCATAATATTTGCGAACTCTTTGCAGAGTTTATCGTTTGAACCAAAGATGATGTCGTCTACATATATCTGGATAACTAGAATATCTTTTCGAGAATGTTTGATAAACAAAGTTTGATCGTGTTTGCCTGTTTGAAATCCTGAGTTAATAAGAAAGCTACGTAGTCGTTTATACCAAGCACGAGGTGCTTGTTTTAGACCATACAGAGCTTTCTTAAGTTTGTGACATAGTCAGGATATTTTTCATGCACAAACAAAGGAGGTTGTTCGACATATACATTCTCTTTTATAAATCCATTGAGAAAAGCACTCTTGACATCCATCTGATAAAATTTGAAATTGTGGTGACAAGCAAAAGATAATAAGATTCTAAATGCTTCTAGTTGAGCAATTGGTGCAAATGTTTCTTGATAATCGATACCTTCTTCCTGATTATACCCTTATGCTACTAATCTTGCTTTATTCCTGGTGATATTTCCTTGTTAGTTAGCTTTATTTTTATAGACCCATTTAGTACCAATAACTGACTGATCAGATGGTCTTGGAACAAGTTCCCAGACATCATTACGCTCGAACGAATTTAGTTCTTCCTGCATGGCAATGATCCAGTAATCATCTGTAGCAACCTCTTTTGGATTCTTAGGTTCGGTATCCGAAAGAAATACAACATGACCCATTTGATGGAGTTGACTCCTTGTTCTGATTTGTGATGTAATTTCCCTTATTATGTTTTGAGTCGGATGATCTCTTAATATTCTTGGTGGAGATTGTAACTCACATGTCTGAGGAATGTCCTCAACAATTATTTCTAAGTCAGAATCAACATTTGTGATGATTGGATTATCAGTGACTATAGTTTCGTCATCATCTGATATATTTTGAAGGTGGTTGTAACAACCCGGAAAATCGGAACCAATTTAAAAATTTTATTTTGGCAATTTTAATGAATTTTGAATATGTAAAATGAATTATTTTAAATAATAATGACAAAAACTTTATTTTGAATAGAATTAGAACGTATATATTTACTTGAATCAAAGTTAGAATATAAATATTTATTTTAATTTTAAAAGGAGGTCTGAAATAGCGCTGTAGTTTGAACATTTGAATTATAACTTTGACTGAGTGTACAGGATTCAAAATAAACCGAGTTTTAGTGAAACCAAAAATATTTAAATCTGTTTAAAAATATCTTTCTAATGAATCCGAAAAATCGAAATTTCATAGGGGGAATCAAACGTTATGGCCAGTTGAATATTCAGAATGGTCGCTGTAGAATAAATATAGCCCGTAAAAATAGACACTTTGCAAACGACCTCCGTTTTTGACGAAACCACTTTTGTGGGATTCAGACTGTCAACTTATTTCTAGATTCCAATTTTCATAATTTTTGGAATTAATATGTGAGCGTGGCAAAAGAAAACGTGTTTGGTTAATTTCATTCAATTTGGATCGACCAAAAATGGCCATTTTTCAAATGGTCTCCAAATTCGACGAAATCAGTTTCGTTGGGACCATATCATCCCAAAATAGCCAGATTTATTTTTCTAGAATTTATAGAATCAGTATGTGGCCCCGGCAAATTAAAATGTACGTTCAAATCTGAATTTGAATGTTTTATATTTTAATTTGAAGAATAACATACTGAAATAGTCGAATGGGCTTACGAAACATATTCCATTGTGTTCGGAATGAGGGTATTTAGCTAGGGCAATAGTAATTGGGTTTGAATTGGAGTTCGTATGGGGTAAGGGGTATTTTAGAAATTAATTAAATTAAAAATAAATATAAAAATCCCTGCCCAATCAGAATTCGTAATTCACTTTCTTGCTCCTCGTCCAGACCCGATAACCCCTATCGCAAACGACGGAAAAGGTTCTGACCTTCTCTCCAACTTTCCGGCGATTCCTCTCATTAAAATCACATGCCCCAGTTATGGTTTTTGTAGATCAGACCTTGAGCTTCAAATCCATGGTTGTTTCGCCCTCTAACGTTGAGTAAATCAAGAGAACCAAGCCCTCAAAGCCTGAAAGTTCGTCGCACCACTGAGCCACCTGTGTTGCGTCGATCTGAGTGAAACCCCTGGCGCCAGGAAGCCTTCTCCAAGCTCTTCGACGTGGCGCCGGCTGATAGACCTCTCGTTCAACGGTTTGCATGAAAATCAAAAACCTAGTTTTGAACCTTGTTGACAGGTAACGGCAGTTTTATTTTGAAAGGAAAATAACACTTTAAAGCGCTAAGAATTATGATTTTAGAATAAAAATCATATCTTTTTGCTATGTTGTCGAAATCCAGTGAAACAAGAGATACCGGGACCGTGAGGACGTCTTCTGCATTCTAGAAGAGACCGAAGAATTTTTAGAGCTCGCTACAATTTTAGGCGAAGCAAAAAGCAAGGTGAGATTTCGAAATTCAATTAAATTTAGAAATAAAATATATTAGGTTGTAGACAGAGTTTAGAAACTCCCGATACCCGTCATCCACAAACATGGACGACTTGATTGTGACTGACGTGAAATTTGGCTTATAAATGTGAATGGTTGTTTGTGGTTGAAACCAAATTGGAATTGTTTGTGGAAAAATTGATTATGATATGAAAATGATCGAAATGTTTAGATCATTGAAATTAGCCCCTTAGGGAATGCCGCGAGGCTTAAAGTATTGCGAGGAGCCGTACTCGGGACGGTGCCGGTTTTAAACACCCTATCGTTATGCTACCGAAATTTTCTGAAATATTCATGTGTTTGAATTATATTCATATGTTGAAATATATTCATGTGTAGATAATTTATTCATGATTGAAATAAATTGTTTAGACAATAAAAATCACATTTTTATCATGTATATGAAGTATATAAAATATTCATATGTTGATAAAATTATTGGAACGATAAAAATCACACTTTTATCACATATATGAAGTATTAAAAATATTCATAGGTTGAATAAATGGTTTGTCCAATAAAATCAACATTTTTATTGTTTGGATAAGTCTCTAAAAATATTCATGTGTTGAAACAGATATGTGTGTGTAAAAAATATTATTTTTAACCCATATATAAAGTGAAAATGGTTTGGAAATCGAAAAATGAATTATATATATATATATAAATTAAAATAGAACGAATAATGACGCTGCAGTTCACGTTTTGAAATCGTGACTTTGAACGATTATACCAGGAGATCCGACCATTGGATTTTCCCAAAACTGGAACCGTTGGTTCGCTTTGGAAATATCTTTCCAACGATATCAAATTTGTAAATATCCAACGGTTAGATTGTGTGAAATGTTTAATTCAAATCTGAATAAAAACAGCGCCAAAATGGATTTTATATATATATATATATATATATATATATATATAGAGAGAGAGAGAGAGAGAGAGAGATTAAAATAAAACGAATAACAACGCTGCAGTTCGTGTTTTGAAATCGTAACTTTAAACGGTTGTACCGGGAGATCCGACCATCGGATTTTCCAAAAACTGGAACCGTTGGGTCCGCTTTGAAAAGATCTTTCCAATGATATAAAATTTGTAAAGATCAACTGGTTAGATTTTTCAGATATGTGTAAATCAAATCTGAAGAAAAATATCGCCATGGCCGTGTTATGGACTGAAGCGTTGTTTAATATAAATGGGCTATTTTTAAATAAATAAAAATAGCGAAAAATCGTTATAAAATATTATAAACGATATGGAATGGAAATAAACCAAATTACTTGGTTTATTGGATATCTGACGGTTGAATGTGTTTGACATTAAATTATTATACTGAATTGAAACATAGATGTCAAATAATTTAACCAAGCACATAATTGGTTTTGAATTCTAAATATACGTGAATTATCTGAAAAGGCCGAGTTAATTCTCATTTCAAATAATTGGTCGATGACTAGAAGTCGAAGATATAAAGACGGTGCAAGACCGATGATTGTCACATCGAATGAATGGCTACTGATGCCTTTGATAGGAGTTGCTGCCTTGAAAGGGTTACAGTGGTGGTTGTCCGGGCGTACTTGTTGATCGTTCGGATGTGCGAGGGTCTCTTTCCTGTATTGGACATATGGGACGAGGAATAATGTGCCTCCGGTTTTCGTTTAGACGCGGAACGGACTTGTAGATGGACTGTGTGTCCGACTTTGGATTTCATTCTGTGTGATTGATAGAGGTCAGTTGCATGGCGTGAATTGCCTATGTGGCTTGTTGAGATGCAGTGATCAAGGCTTTTGTTGAAAATCAGAGCCTTGTGGTTGATGATCAAAGCATAGCTTTAATACAGCGCCGCTTTGTGTATAGCGTTAATTCACGAACCTCACACCCCGGTGTGAACCAGAAACGGGAGAGGACCTCAGGGAGGACATGTGTTTCCTTCTAACTAGAGGTGGTGTCTGCATTTACAAGCCCTGGCATTTTTTATTTTTACCTATGTGGTTGATGGAAAGCAAGACATCTCGGATATATCGGTCACTGCGGTGCCGATGGATTTACGCCCCATAGGGCGGCGAAACGCATTGTTCAGGCATTTTAATCCACTACGTGTGGACTGGCCCTTTCGCTCCAAGGGTCACTCGAGCTCTGATCCTGAGACTCGGGCAAGACAGTCTCGAAGCGGTAACGACAATCCCTTGCCTTGATTCATGATGGGAATCCAACTTCTAGTACGACACTGTGCGGTTCAGATTGTAAACCTATATATGGCGACATGATATATGGTACACATGCCGTCTATGATTGATAGATTATGATTAAAATTGTTTTTGAAACATATAAACACTAGCAATAATATCAAATGATTTCATTTTATTCGTATCAAGCATATTTTGGCCAACATAAGGTAAAACTCTGTCCTTCGGTTTGTGTTGCATTGTGTGATGGGACTTGAGTCTTATAGTGGCTTCAGTTTTCTAAAAATCGTTGCGTTGTCTAAAAGATTTACTTTATTACATGCACTGGCAATCACTGGAGTAAACCCGTTCCGCGTTAGCGGCATGGTCCTATGATTTGCCTTATTATTAGTGTTTAACCAGTTAAGTTGATTTCTGATACCAGTTCCATGACTGACTCGAAGTTTGTTTCACTTTGCAAACTCGGGTGCCCTTATTTCTACACGGGTATCCTTGTATTCAGGTTTTAGCAGACTCATTCTGGATAGCTATGGAGCTGGATATCGCCTTTATCATTTCTATTTTACTGTTTCAGACTTCATTATGTATATTATGTTTGATTCCGCTGCAGACATTTTAAATTGATCTGAAACTGTATTTTGTGCTAAGTATGATTCTATTATGTTGTGTAACTCTGATGTTGTTATTATTTCCAGTGCAATTTGATGTACATTATCTGGTGTAATTCTATATTTCTGTTCTGTTGTTATTTGTTTTTGTGTTATACACCAAAGATTATCCGTGCCACCGTTGTACGGGGGTTTGGGTCGTCGCAGTTGGTATCAGAGCTTTGGTAAATCTTAGCTCAGGAATATAACATATTAATGAACTCATCAGAAATAAAACCACTAATGTTCTAGGACGAATAACTCATTACAGATAGGATCAGTAAGGCCCTAGAATAAGTATAGCAGAATAAAATACACCCCAATTGACACATTTACATTCAAGTATATATGTCTCTATGCTTTACAATACCTTTTCTGTTGACCTGACACTTTGTCTGCTATTTTCAGACACACTAGAAAATGAGTGGTAGAAACAGAAGAAGTAATTCTATGGTTCAATAATCTAATGAGCCAGTTATGCTCCCTCAACCAGAACCAGATCTAGACGCTGTAGTAAAGAAATATTGAAATGTGGGTGGAGTACAGTTATCGGGCAAAGAATCTGTTATTCAAACACAAGCATGGACGCGTTCTTCTGAGAGAATTTTTCGAGGCTTAAAGCTGAGAGATGATCAGAAGTATTACTGGCATCTTGGGCACTCAAAGAAGAAGCTTTAATCTGGTGGGATTTGATCTTGATGCAAAATCCAGAAGGTAATATTACCTGGGATAGATTTAAAGAACTTTTTGAAGAAAGATTTATTCCCGAACAAGATGTTGAGCAGCTATATGATGAGTTCTACAATCTGGGACAATGAGATATGACCATTCGGGAGTATCAGAATAAATTTGAGAAGCTTTCTCGTTTCGGCCTGCATCTAATTCAAGATCCTAAGAGGAGAATCAGAGATTTATTAACGTTCTGCAAAGAAAATACCAGAGTAGTGTAATTGCACATCTGAATCTTCCTTTCTCTGAGGTGATAAAAATGGCTTGTCGTTATAAGGATCTGGGTAAGTAAGGTCTTTTAGACGATGAAGAGGAAGGCAGTTCTAGCAGCAAAAGGAAATTTGAAACTGGTAGCCCTGGGCCAAGTACACAGCCTGAGGTCAGTAAGAAGCCCAGAGTCAATGAGAAAGGGGCTAAATCTAAGAAAGAACCAGTAACGACTGCCATATGTAGTAACCACAATCAGCAAGGGCATTTGACCAGAAATTGCAAATCTTCGAAGAGACGAAAGGATGATGGATCTACATCCAATAAGAAGTTTCAAGAGAATAGAGAATGCAGTAAATTCCATCAGACTGGTCATCTTTCAAAGGGTCGCCAGCTCTCAAGGAAGTCTGAAATAATACATGTGAATGAAGTGGTAGAAGCTCCCGCACCCTCAGCCGGTCGAGTAAGGCTAGATGTTTTGGAAGGCAGGCTTAATATAAAAAATGTTCCAGTTAAGGTATTGTTCGATAGAGGCGCGTCATGAAGTTTTATTTCGAATAATGTGGTTAAGAAGATGGATTTAAAATTGAAAAAGCTCAAAGAACCCATCAGTGTCCATAATCCGATTGGGGGTTCCCTTGATCTTAGTTGGATTTATGGGGTGCTTGTCTCTTTTTCATGCTGTCGGTTCCCTACCATCTTGATCGTCATGAATTTTACTGAATTTGATCTTATTTTAGGATTGAATTGGTTAACCAAATACGAAGCCGAAGTAAAATGTGCCAACAGAGTTGTTAAAGCTAAAACAAAATTCGGCAATTATATAAAGATACCATGTGAAGGTCCAAATTCAGATAGAAAGGGATTCTGGTCAGCACCAGATGTTTCTCCTGCTTCTATAGAAAATACTCCTGCTTATATAGAAAATACTCCTGCTTCTATAGAAAATATTCCTGCTTCTATAGAAAATATTCATGTTCCTATAGAAGGTATTCCTATTGTCAAGAATTATGCGGATGTGTTTCAAGAAGTCGATAGCTTACCTCCGCAAAGAGAAATTGAATTCAGGATTGATTTGGTTGCGAATGCCAGACCACTAGTACATCTAATTCGGAGAATGACCCTGAAGGAGAAAGAAGAGCTGGGACCAAACTCGACAGCTTTTATGGAAAGGTCTGATCAGGCCTAGTTTTTCTAGTTAGGGAGCTGCTATGGTATTTGCTCCAAAATCTGACGGTACTCTCAGGTTTTGCGTCGATTATCATGATTTGAATAAGCAGACACTAAAGAACAAGTATCCATTATCGCGAATCGATGACTTATTGGATCAACTGAATGGAGCACAAGTATTTTCTATAATGGACCTAGCTACAGGTTTCCATCAGCTTCGTATTGCCGAAGAGTGTGTTCATTAGACAGCATTCAGAGGTCCACACTTATTCTACAAGTGGTTAGTAATGTCGTTCGGCTTATGTAACGCTCCTGCTTATTTTGTCCATTTAATGAACAAAGTATTCTGTGTTGTCTTGAATAAATTCGTACTGGTATTCATTGATGATATTCTAATCTTCTCCAAGACAACTGCCGAACATGAAAAATATTTGGAATAAGTGTTAGAGATTCTGAGAAAGAACGTCTTGAAACCTAAATTTTCCAAGTTTATATTCTGGCAAGATGAAGTGAAGTTTCTTGGCCACGTTGTATCAAAGGAAGGAATTTCTGTAGTTCTAAGCAAAATCACAGCTACTCAAGATTGGAAGCAGCCAACTAAACCCACGGAAGTCCGAAGTTTTCTTGGATTGGCTAGTTATTATCGTAAATTCGTTAAGGATTTTTTGAAGATATCTGGTTCATTAACGCAGCTGACTAAGAAACATTCAAGGTTTAAGTGGACTCCAGAATGTGAGGCAGCTTTCCAAGAGCTGAAATTAAAATTGACAACTGCTCCAGTATTAACAATTATCAATGGAAATCAGGATTTGACGATCTGGACGGATGCTTTTGTTGGAAGTCTTGGTGCGGTATTAATGAAAAGAGGCCAAGTAATAGCTTATGCTAGCCGTCAGTTGAAACCACATGAAAAGAAATACGCTACTCATGATCATGAGTTGCTAGCTGTCGTATTTGCTTTGAAAATCTGGAGACATTATCTATTGGGTGAGAAGTTAGAACTATATACCTATCATCAATCATTAAAGTATTTGTTCACCCAGAAAGACCTGAACTTGAGACAATAGCGTTGGTTAGAATTTCTGGCAGCTTACGATCTAGATATTCTTTATATTCCAGGAAATGCCAATGTTGTAGCTGATGCACTTAGCAGAAAAACCGCAATCGTCGGCAATCTTATAATTACGCCTTCCTTGATTGATAAAATCTCCGCTCTTCAGAAGGATGATCACTTCATTCAGAGGATCAGAGAAAGAATTCAGAAAGGCGAACCCACAAGTTTCCAGATTGAGAACCAAGGAGTTCTAAGGTTAAAAGGCTGAATTTGTGTTCCAAACATCTCTGAGCTCCAGAGAGAAGTACTGGATGTGTGTCACAAATCCAAGCTCAGTATCCATCCAGGAGTGAGTAAAATGTATAATGATATCAAGCGCACTTTCTAGTGGAGATCGTTGGAAAGAGACATTTCCTTATACGTTAGCAGGTGTTCTACTTGTCAATAAGTCAAAAGCGATCAACAGAAAATGGCTAGATTGTTACAATCGTTAGAAATTCCAAATTGGAAGTGGGAGCAAATTTCCATGGATTTCATAGATGGTTTGCCCCTGAACCAAGAAAGGAAATGATAGTATTTAGGTGATCGTAGATCGTTTAACGAAGACCACCCACTTTATACCTGTCAAATTGAATAGAACCGCTCAAAGTCTAGCAAAAATTTACTTCAAGGAAATTGATAAACTACATGGAGTTCACATGAGTATCATTAGTGATCGTGACCCGATTTTTGCTAGTAAATTCTGGAAAGCATTCCAAGCAGAATTGGAAACAAAACTTAACCTAAGCACCGCCTATCATCCTTAAACAGATGGTCAAACTGAGAGAGTGAATCGTATTCTAGAAGATCTATTGCGGGCTTGTTGGGTTGAACCTAGCAATAGACTTCTATTGGGACCAGATATGATTCGCGAAGCTTCAGACAAAGTCGATTTCATCAAGAAGTGACTACAAACAACTCAAAGCTGATAGAAGAGCTATGCAGACTTGAGAAGAAGAGATTTGGCTTTTTCTGTTGGTGATTATGTGTATTTACGTGTTTCTCTGATGAGAGGAGTAGTCCGATTTGGTAAAACTGGGAAGTTGGCGCCCAGATTTATTAGTCCATTCCTATACTTAAATGGATTGAAACTCTTTCTTATAGGGTTTAATTGCCTGATTGATTACCTGGAGTACATGATGTGTTTCACGTATCTCACCTTCGAAAGCATGTGCATGATCCTGACTTGGACGTGGAAAAAGTCGTGCAACCAGACTTGGAAATTACTCTAGAAGAAGAGAGCCGATAAAGATTATTGGCAAAGAAACTAAGGTGCTAAGGAACAAGAAAGTTCACTTAGTCAAAGTGCAATGGAGTGGAGATCCGCAAGACTGTACTTGGGAAACTGAGGAGAGCATTAAGCAAGCTTATCCCAATTGCAGAGTGGATATCTTTGTTTAACTCTGGTGCAAGGTACATTTACAGTATTTTGCATTTCTGTTTTGTTTTCTACTTTGCTATTGTATTCTACTTCACTATTGTTTCCTTTACATGGACGAAAACTTTTAATCGTATATAATTAGATCTTAGAAAACATGATTTTTAAGTATAAAAATTATTATATATTTTAAACGTTAATCAACTAATTCATTGTTGTTTGTGTTGTGTGATTATTAATTGGACTAATCAAATATTTGATGATTGAAAGTATTATTTTTAACATGCATATGAAGTGTTAAAAATAGCTGCGTGGTGAAGTAAATGTTTGGTCACTAAAAATATTATTCTTAGCTTAGATGTGCATATATATACACATTACTAAACAGGTAAATGGATTTGCTGTTGAGTAAAGAATTTATTTACGTGCTCGACAAATTGGTAAACCTTAATGAGTTGGATGCGAAAATTTATTTATTATACAACTACTGTGAAAGCCATTGGATGCGGAGTGCTGGTTGTTCTGTGTGAGATTATTAATGTCACCATAGGATAGCAACAATTAATTTTGAACTACAATACATGGCATACTGCATGAAGATAGCATACTCTATCATATACCACATAAGCATTTTGAGCATATGTGATGAGGTTGAAGATTACCATACAAGCGAGAGGCTTGTATAGCGATGACTATATTTCAGGTTGAACCGAAGACTGATATTGACTATATAAAATGTAATGGTAAATTGCCAAATTAATAAAATCCTACATAGGTTTGAAGATGACAATAATCACGTCTCTAGTCATTAAGGCACAAAAACGATTCATAGGGTGACGAGAATTTATTCTCTAGAGTTATGATCTATACACACTCCCCTGTGGTCACAAGAATATATCACTATAAATATGTGTATGCTTTTTAGGATTTACTGGGTGCCTAATATGGCCCAATAAATTTCCAAACCCCTTCCCGTATAAAGGAGGTTATGGCGAATTTTTTTGAAAATCTGGGGTGTTAGCCAAATTTTTGAAGAATTAGAAAATTCTTAGAAACTGAAAAGTTAAAGAATGAAACCCAGAATAAAAGTTGAGTTGGTTAGTTAAACAACTTTCAGCTCCATTCCTTTTCGAGGACGAAAAGATTTTAAGTGGGGGAGATTGTAACAACCCGAAAAATCGAAACCAATTTAAGAAATTTATTTTGGCAATTTTAATGAATTTTGAATATGTAAAATGAATTATTTTAAATAATAATGACAAGAAATTTATTTTGAATAGAATTAGAATGTATAAATTTATTTGAATCAAAGTTTGAATATAAATATTTATTTTAATTTTAAAAGGAGGCCTAAAATAGCGCTGTAGTTTGAAATTTTGAATTATAACTTTGATTGAGTGCACAGGATTCAAAATAAACCGGATTTTAGTGAAACCAAAAATATTTAAATCTTTTTAAAAATATCTTTCTAACAAATCCAAAAAATCGAAATTTAATAGCGGGAATCAAAAGTTATGGCCAGTTGAATTTTCAGAACGGTCGCTATGGAATAAATATAGCCCGTAAAAATAGAAATTTTGCAGACGACCTCCGTTTTCGACGAAACCACTTTTGTGGGATTTGGAATGTCAAATTATTGCTAGATTCCAATTTTCATAATTTTTGGAACTAATATATGAGCTTCGCAAAAGAAATCGTGTTTGGTTAATTTAAGTCAATTTGGATTGACCAGAAAATTGCCATTTTTCAAACGGTCTCCAAATTCGACGAAATCAGTTTTGTTGGGATCGTATCGTCCCAACATAGCCAGATTTATTTTTCTGGAATTTTTAAAATCAATATGTGGCCCCAACAAATTAAAATGTACGTTCAAATCGGAATTTGAATGTTCTATATTTTAATTTGAAGAATAACTGACTGAAATAGTCGAATGGGCTTACGAAATATATTCCATTGTGTTCGGAATGGGGATATTTAGCTACGGCCGATAGTCATTGGGTTTGAATTGGAGTTTGTATGGGGTAAGGGGCATTTTTGGAAATAATTAAATTAAAAATAAATATAAAAATGCCCGCCCAATCAGAATTCATAATTCACTTTCTCGCTCCTCGTCCAGACCTGATAACCCCTATCGTGAACGACGGAAAAGGTTCCGACCTTCTCTCCAACTTTCCGGCGATTCCTCTCATTAAAATCACATGCCCCAGTTTTGAATTTTGTATATCAGACCTCGAGCTTCAAATCCATGGTTATTTCGCCCTCCAACGTTGAGTAAATCGAGAGAACCAAGCCCTCAAAGCCCAAAAGTTCGTCGTGCCGCCGAGCCACCTGTTCTGCGTCAATCTAAGTGAAACCCCTGGCACCCGGAAGCCTTCTCCAAGCTTTTCGACGTGGCGCTGGCTGATTGACCTCTTGTTCAGCGATTTGCACGAAAATCAAAAACCTAGTTTTGAACCTCGTTGACAGGTAACGGCAGTTTTATTTTGAAAGGAAAATAGCACTTTAAAGCGCTGCAAATTATGATTTTAGAATAAAAATCATATCGTTTTGCTATATTGTCAAAATCTAGTGAAACAAGAGGCACCGGGACCGTGAGGACGTCTTCTATATTCTAGAAGAGACCGGAGAATTTTTAGAGCTTGCTACAATTTTAGGCGAAGAGAAAAGTAAGGTGTGATTTCTAAATTCGATTAGATTTAGAACTAAAATATATTAGGTTGTAGACGGAGTTTAGAAACTCCTAACACGCGTCGTCCACAAACCATAGACGACTTGATTGTAATTGACGTGAAATTTGGTTGATAAATGTGAATGCTTGATATGGTTGTTTGTGGTTGAAACCAAATTGGAATTGTTTGTGGAAAAATTGATTATGGTATGAAAATGGTCAAAATGTTTAGATCATTGAAATTAGCCCCTTAGGGAACGCCGCTAGGCCTAAGGTAGTGCGAGGAGCTATACTCGGGACGGTGTCGGTTTTAAACCCCCACCGTTATGCTGCCGAAATTTTCTGAAATATTCATGTGTTTGAATTATATTCATATGTTGAAATATATTCATGTGTAGATAATTTATTCATGATTGAAATAAATTGTTTAGACGATAAAAATCACATTTTTATCATGTATATGAGGTATATAAAATATTCACGTGTTGAGAAAAATATTGGAATGATAAAAATCACACTTTTATCGCATATATGAAGTATTAAAAATATTCATAGGTTGAATAAATGGTTTGGAAAATAAAATCAACATTTTTATTGTATGGATAAGTCTTTAAAAATATTCATGTGTTGAAACAGATACGTGTGAGTTAAAAAAATTATTTTTAACCCGTATATAAAGTGAAAATGGTTTGGAAATTGAAAATTGAATAATATATATATATATATATTAAAATAGAACGAATAACGACGATGCAGTTCGCGTTTTGAAATCGTGACTTTGAACGATTATACTGGGAGATCTGACCATCGAATTTTCCCAAAACTGGAACAGTTGGGTTCGTTTTGGAAATATCTTTCCAACGATATCAAATTTGTAAAGATCCAACGGTCACATTGTGTGAAATGTTTGATTCAAATCTGAATAAAAACAGCGCCAAAATGAATTATATATATATATAAATTAAAATAAAAAGAATAACGATGCTGTAGTTCATGTTTTGAAATTGTAACTTTAAACGGTTGTACCGGGAGATCCGACCATCGGATTTTCCCAAAACTGGAACCTTGGGTCCGCTTTGAAAAGATCTTTCCAATGATATAAAATTTGTAAAGATCCAACGGTTAGATTTTCAGATATGTGTAAATCAAATCTGGAAAAAAACAGCGCCATGGCCGCGTTATGGCCTGATGCGTCGTTTAATATAAAAGGGATATTTTTAAATAAATAAAAATAGCGAAAAATCATTATAAACGATATGGAATGGAAATAAACCAAATTTACTTGGTTTATTGGATATTTGATGGTTGAATGTGTTTGACATGAAATTATTATACTGAATTGTAACACAGATGTCAAAAAATTTAACCATGGACAGAATTGGTTTTGAATTCTAAATATACGTGAATTATTTGAAAAGGCCAAGTTAATTCTCATTTCAAATAATTGGTCGACGATTAGAAGTCGAAGATATGGAGACGGTGCAGGGCCGATGATCTTCACATCGAATGGATGGCTACCGATGCCTTTGATAGGAGTTGCTGCCTTGAAAGGGTCACAGTGGTGGTTGTCCGGACGTACTTGCTGATCGTTCGGATGTGCGAGGGCCTCTCTCCTGTATTGGACATATGGGATGAGGAATAAGGTGCCTCCGGTTCGTTCAGACCCAGAACGGACTTGTAAATGGACTGTGTGTCCGACAATGGATTTTATTTTGTATGACTAATAGACATCAGTTGCATGGCGTAATTTGCCTGTGTGGCATGCTGAGATGCAATTATCAAGGATTTTGTTGAAAAGTAGAGCCTTGGGGTTGATGATCAAAGCATAGCTTTAATATAACATCGCTTTGTGTATAGCGTTAATTCGCGAGCCTCACACCCCGGTATGAACCAGAAACGGGAGAGGACCTCAGGGTGGACAAGTGTTTCCTTCTAGCTAGAGGTGGTGTCAGCGTTTACAAGCCCTAACATTTTATATTTTTACCTATGTGGTTAATGAAAGCGAGACGTATCGGATATGTCGGTCACTGCGGTGTCGATGGATTTACGCCCCATAGGGTGGGAAAACGCATTGTTCAGGCATTTTAATCCACTACGTGTGGACCGGCTCTGTCGCTCCAAGGGCCACTCGAGCTCTGATCCTGAGACTCGGGCTAAACAGTCTCGAAGCGGCAAGGGTGATCCCTTGCCTTGGTTCACGATGGGAATCCAACTTCCAGTACGAACTGTGCGGTTTAGATTGTAAACCTATATATGGCAACATGATATATGGTACCCATGTAGTCTATGATTGATATATTATGATTGAAATTGTTTTTGAAACATATAAACACTAGTAATAATATAAAATGATTTTGTTTTACTCGTATCAAGCATATTTAATATATGGTAAAACTCTATCCTTTGGTTTGCGTTGCATTGTGTGATGGGACTTGAGTCTTATATTGGCTTCATTTTTCTAAAAATCATTGCGTTGTTTAAAAGATTTACTTTATTACATGCATTGGCAATCACTGGAGTAAACCCATTCTGCGTTAGCGGCGTGGTCCTATAATTTGCCTTATTATTAGTGTTTTAACCAGTTAATTTGATTTCTCATACTAGTCCCATGACTGACTTGAAGTTTGTTTCGCTTTGCAAACTCAGGTGCCCTTATTTCTACATGGGCAGCCTTGTATTCAGGTTTTAGCAGACTGCAATCTGGATGGCTATGGAGCTGGAGATCGACTTATCATTTCTATTTTACTATTTCAGACATCATAATGTATATTATATTTGATTCCGCTGCAGACATTTTATATTGATCTAAAACTGTATTTTGTGCTAAGTATGTTCCTATTATGCTATGTAACTCTGATGTTGTTATTATTTCCAGTGTAATTTGATGTACATTATCTGGCGTAATTTTATATTTTTGTTCTGTTGTTATTTGTTTTTGTGTTATATTCCAAACATTATCCTTGCAACCATTGTACGGGGGTTTGGGTCGTCGCAGTGGTGATAAAATTCATCGAATGAGACATGAAGTGATTCTTCAATAGTTTTGGTTTGTTTATTAAATATATGATAGGCCTTGCTTTGTTTTGAATAACCAACAAATATTCCTTCATCGGATTTTGGATTGAATTTACCAAGCTGGTCTTTAGTATTTAAAATAAAGCACTTAGAACCAAAGACTTTGAATTATGAGATATTAGGCTTTCTTTTGTTAAATAATTCATAAGCCGTATTCTTGGTGAGACGTTGAATGGATACACTATTCAAAACATAACATGCAGTTGCAACAGCTTCTGCCCAGAAATGTTTCGGCAAAGTGGTTCCATTTAATAATGTTCTTGCCATTCTTATAAGGTCTGGTTTTTCCGTTCTACAACTCCGTTTTGTTGTGGAGTTCTAGGAAACGAAAAATTATGATATATACCTTTCTTTGTACAAAAATGTTCAAACTTATTATTTTCGAACTCTCCGCCTTGATCACTTCTTATATTTTTAACTTTAAGCCCTTCCGATTTCTGAATTCTTTTGAAGAAAGATTTGAATTGTTTATAAGTGTCACTTTTGTTCTTTAGGAAAATTGTCCATGTGTAACAAGAGTAATCATCAACAATTACAAACACATATCGACTATGTTTTATTGACTGAACCTTAGTCGGTCCGAATAAATCCATATGCAGTAACTCAAGTGGTTGTAATGTTGATATAGCTTTCTTGGATTTAAAAGATGACTTGGTCAATTTTCCTAATTGACATGCATCACAAATGTCGTCAACCTTAAAGCTCAGTTTGGGTAGTCCTCTAACTGGATCGTTTTTGTCCAGCTTGTTGATAGTTCTGAAGTTTATATGACAAAAACGTTTGTGTCATAGCCATGGATCATTGTCATTAGCCACAATACACATATCTGAATTATGATTAATATTCATATTCAGAATATATATATTTCTGTCTCTATAACCTTTGAAAACTAAATTTTGGTCTTTATCTAGAATGCTACACTTATTATCTGAAAAGGAAATTGTAAAACCCTCGTCGCATAACTGACTAATACTAAGTAAATTTTGTTTCAGATTTCTAACTAGCATAACATTGGTAATAAGACGTAAGTTAGATGTACGTAATTGCTCACATCGCCTTTGCCGATGATATAGCCTTTTGAATTATATCCAAAAGTGACGGAGCCACTATCCGAGTGTGTAATATTTGTCAATAAGCTCTTGTCTCCTGTCATGTGCTTCGAGCAACCACCGTCCAATATCCACTTTCCTCTTTTCTTAAGTGGGACCTACAAAAAATAAGATTAAGTCCATGGTACCCACCTAGGGTCCTAAAAGTTAGGTCTTAGGAGTCCAAACCCATACGGGTCCAGCATCTCCTTTGTATAAATAATTTGAATTAAGATGTACAGTATTCATGAAATGCCGAATATATTTGTTCCTAATCAAATTGTTATTTGTTTTAGGAACCCATATTTTGATAGTCTTCACATTTTCCTTATGAAATTTCACAACTGCTATTGGCTTGGAATATAATAATCTAAGATTTTTCTTAGCTTCATTTTTTTTACATCTTTTTCTTTTCTTTTTGAGATGTTTCTTGGTTTCTTGTTTCTTATATCCCAAACCTTGTTTGTTTGAAGCAGATTGTGAACTTTCAATGATCTTTGTCAAATTTTCTCGACCTTTGTTGAAGTTGGAAACATTTTGAGTAATATTATCTAACTTAGTTTGTAAACTAGCTTTTTCTAGGTCCAAAATTTTCACTTTTGCCTTAAGCTCATGATTTTCAATAGTAAGAGCATCATTGCTCTCCTTTTGAGTTTCAATTTCTTGACTCAAAAGAGATAATTGAGAGTCAATATTAGATGATGATACTTGAAGTTTTTCAAGTTCCCCTTCTAATATTTCCTTCTCGTCTTTTAACATATCTCGTTCAAACTTTGCTCTACTCAAATTTGCTTTGGCTTCTTTGAATTGTCATTTCATGTCTTTATATTTGACTATGAATTCAGTATTAATATCAAGTACTTCATCAAATGCAGGAATTTGTACCTCATCTTCTGTTGCTATGAAACAAACGTTTTCTTGTTCATTTTCTGTATCACTTTCACTTTCTGATGAAGACGAGTCTGAATCATCCCATGTAACTGAGAATGCGCGTTTCTTTGATTTGTCCTTCCTATATTTGAATTTGTCATTTTCTGACTTGTTCTTTTGCTCCGGACAATCCTTGTGCATGTGCCCCTTTTTGTGGCAGTTGAAACATTCTATAGCGGATGATGATGGTTTATTTGATCCAGTTTTCTTTTTGTTATACTGACTGGCTTTTCGTTGTTTTGGGAATTTTTTGAAATCTTTTGCACTGAACGCCAGATCTTCATCTTCAGAATCTGATTCATCTTCATCTTTTCCAGCATGAAATGCTACATTTTTCTTTTCTTCTTTCTGTTACTTTCTAGCTTGCAAATTAGCTTCATAGGACATTAGATTTCCAATCAATTGATCTGGCTTCATGACGGAAAGGTCGTTAGCTTCTTCAATTTCTAATACTTTTCCTTCCCATTCACTGGTCAAAGAATGTAGGACTATTGAAGCGACATCAAAATCTGAATATTTTTGTCCTAAACCGATAAGTGCATGATGAATAGTTTGAAACCGTGAATATATATCATTGATTATCTCATTCGGCTTCATTTTGAAACTGACTTTTTAGCATGGCTATTTTGGCTTGTTTAACCTTGTTAGTACCTTCATGAGTGGTTTTCAGCGTTTGCCAAATTTGATATGAGGTGGCGCAGATACTAACACGGTTATATTCATTTTGGTCTAATGCACAAAACAACATGTTTATTGCTTTTGCATTTACGGTTGCTGCCGTTTTCTCATCCGGTGTCCATTCTGAATAATCAGTTGAAGGATTCACTATTTCTTTTTGTGTAGCATTCCAGGCATCATAGCTATTTGATTGCATAAAGAATGACATACGTGTTGCCCGATAGCTATAGTTGAGACCATTGAAGAATGGAGGTCTTTGTGTCGATTGACCTTCCATGTAAGTGGCGCTTTGAGTGATAGTGCTGGTACTTGCGTTATTAGCCATATAACTAGACTATATCTGTAACGACCCGCATTCTACGTATCGAAGGATCGTAGAATATTTATTTCTTTTTCATATGAAGTCTTACGGTCATTTAACTTTAGGGAACGACTATTGGGGTCATTTTCCATGTTAACGATTTTTGTCGATTTTTAAATGACAATTTTGCTCCTACCGAATCTTGTTTTCCCCATAACTTCTGATTAGTAAGGATTTTTGACCTTAAAACACTTCCATTGGATTCGGATGATTGTTTACCTTTCTGTAGAGTGGTCACAATAGTCAAACGGACTTACCATTTGGGAAATGTGGCTGAAACAAGGTTTAAAAGGTGAAAAACAGCTTAACTGGACCTAATTAGGGTTATGGGAGTGCTGATAGGGTTTGGAGATTCAGTTTCTGTCATTTTTCAACCGCCACTTTTCATCCTTGAAAACCTAGTAATGGCCTCTATCCTCTAAATCATCCCAAATCACCTTCTAATCACTAATTAAGATATACACCAAACCAAGGTAAATCAACACCAAATCAGAAATGGATCTGCTGTGTTGCATAGGAAAATGCCCCAAAATAGTTAAGTTTCATATCTAAAGTTTTATTTGTGGTGAAGGTGAGTGATTTGCATTGTTTTCACTAATTACGACTAATTAGGGGTGATTAGTGTTAATTAGCGAAATTATGCATGATAAAATTCTGGATAAATTTGTAAAATTCTTAAATATTATTTTAGGGCTTTGATAAAAATTTGGGTTAATTTGGACATGTTTTGTTAATCCTATTATTAAATCATGATTAAGGGGATTAAGGGGAAAATCATGCTTTTGGGGTAGTTTGATCTAAAATGACCTATATGCTTGATGTTTTGACCTTGTTGATATATCCTATATGTTATTACTACTGTTTGGAATGTTTTATGATTGATTAGTAAAGTTATAATGGTTGAAAACGCCGTCGTATGGCGAAAATGGACGATATATGCTCGTTGGAAAATGTGTAGGGTTTCGGATCGGATTATAAGGCTCGGATCGGATATGAAAACTGGGTAAGGAAATTCGAACCGGACTGGGACTTGGAACAAGAGGCTTGGCAAGAAGGAAGGCCAACTGCATAAGAGTTGGAGTTGGGTTCGGATCGAAAGCTAGGGCGTGGAGATCGGATCGGAAATGGTGAGCATGAACTGATCTGAGGCTAGAGCAATCGACCTGAACCGAATGGAAGGTGGCAACCCTAACCTAGCAAGGAGGGCCGAACCGACCCAAATGAGGAGAACACATACACCCGAACCGAACCGATTTGAAGTGGAGCACTGAACATAATGGAAAGCCTGGGGATGATGTATTCGAACTGAACCGACTGAAGCAGATCGAACCGAACCGAATTGAGCTTCCACTACTATGTGATGACTCTTTTGAAGACCAACTCCAATTCGACCAAAACCCGATGCAAATGAAGTCCAAGTGAGTAGTTATAACTCAGGATCCAGTTGGGAACCAACGAGTTAACTTCATGAATTGGACTTTGCTGTGGGACGTGTGCAAAGAGGTTATCGATGTCTATAGCTTTGACTCGCCACTGAGGAACGGATTATTGGCTATGGATCAGTGTCATTAAGTTCTCATGACTTCATGGAGCAAAGTGATCGTAGCAAGGATATGAGCCAGTGCAGTGGAGTTGTTATGACTCCATGGGGCAGAGTCGACATAACAAAGTATTAGTGGTTACGGATCAGTGCAGTGGAGCCGTCATGACTCCATGAGGAAGAGTGATCGTAACAAAGAATTGGGTGATCAAAGTGGTGGATATCATATACTTTACGCACTAAGTGAAAGATGTAAGGATGATTGCTATGTTAGATGTTTGCTATCACCATGACATGCACACCCCCTCCCCATTATTTTCACACCATGTGTTAGTGTCACTTTAGAGTATCGTACATCCTGTTGTGCTAACTCTTTGGTTGTAGGTCCAGGTTCAGGTATGGTTATGTATACCTGTTATTATTCTGTTTTTGCTACTTATTGCTCATACCAGACTTTTGTCTGACCCAGAGTTTTATGTCTCTTCTTATTACTTTGTGTGCTCCTAAACGAGCAGACTAGAGACAGGTTAACTGGTTATGTACGAGTAGCTGTCCAGAGAAGAGCAGGAGGCTTACACGTATTGTTCCCATATATTCTCCCTGTGTTGTTGCTGGCACTACTTTGGGCATTAGTAGTGTACCTTCCTGTTTTGCATTAAAGACAGTTTTAAAAGTTGTAATAATGATGGTTTAGATCATAAGTTGTATTTTGAATCTTTCCACTGCTATGATGGTTTAGTTTTTAACTTATGCATTATCTCGCCTGTTTTATGTTAAAGTTATGTTATTATTATATTTTATCCCATGCACTGTGAGACATTCTACAGGTTCCTTGTTAGTTCAAATTCCTTTCTTTTCCTTTCTTTTGTGACCGTCCCGTGTTGGTTAGACATCGGTACAGCGCATTATAGGGAAATGTCGGCTGGTGCGGAGCGGGCCGTCACGCTTGGTATCAGAGCTCTAGGTTGCGTAGTTAACCTAGGGAAAGACACCAGGGAGAGATAGTATACATATATGAGAGCACATATTTGTGATATTTTGGTTTTCAAAAGTTATATATACATCCTATTAGTATATCTAAGGATGGAGTCGCACTACACTGGCACCACTGAAGAGATGGTTAATCGTTTTCTCCTTACAGATTGAACGATGAGCCAATATACGAGGAATACTGGTTCAGGAGCTAATATTATGAATGCTCCTGATATGAGGACGATGTTCACTGACTTCATGAGAGAGATTCTTAGGGATGTACAGAGGGCAGTTCCTAATGCTGCTAATGGTGGTGGTGCAGTAGTGCAGGCATCTAGTGCCGATTTCACCATGCTCTGTAAGGACTACACTAGTCTTGGTAGGAAGCCGTTCCACGGAATGAAATCGACTACAAAAGATCTGGATTATCTTGATAGTTGTGAGCGCATTTTCGAGGACTTAGGGATTGATGATGCAACGAAGAGAAAGCTAGCATCCCATCAGCTGCAAGGACGGGCTATGAATTGGTGGAATGCTATTAAGGCAGCTACTCCTGAGGATCAAGTTACTTGGGATCAGTTTAAGACCTGGTCCAGTGATAAGTATGCCCCAACTGCTCAGAAATCAAAATTGTTCAGGAAATTCTTGGAGCTTAAACAGAATGGTAGGGTAATCTCGGAGTATATTGCTGAGTTCAATACTTTATCGAAGTATGGATTATCCCTCATTGACACTCCCGAGAAGAAGAATGAGAAGTTCATAATAGGCTTAGATCAGTATTTAGGGGAAAGGTTTATAAACCATATTGATGAAACTTTTGAATCAATTGTTGGGAAAGCTTTGAGATCAGAGAGCCTTTATCTTAAGCCCAAGACTGAAGTCGTTGTTGCATTTGTAGAGGGGCCAAAGCCGCAAGCAAGCGGTGGAGGCAAGAATAATTCTCAGAATAAGAGGAAGCAGAACCAAGCTAAGGATGGTCAAAAAAAGAATAAGAAAGTGGTTTAGTGCTTTAGCTATGGCAAGAAGGACCACTATGCCAAAGAATGTCAAGCAAAGCCAGCGGACAGGAAATGCTTCAATTGTGGCCAAATAGGACATCATAAGGATAAACGTCCACAACCTCTGAAAGAGAAGCAGACTGTGAAAGCATATGCTATTAATGTTGTTCCTTCTTCGTCGAATGCCCCAACTGCGGCGGAGAAAGGAAAGAATGTCGTTATTCAAGGTATGCTTTCTATTTATGATGCTCCTGTTTGAGTACTGTTTGATACTGGGGCTTCCCATTCCTTCATATCTAGTGACATGGTAGATAGGTTGGGATTGGAACCCGAGATAGTCGATAGACCTTTAATTGTGACGAACCCGATTGGTGGTTCGACTAGCCTTAGCATGATTTATCGAAATTTGGTCTTATCAAGTCACGGATGTATGTTTGCTTGTGATTGCTTTTTTTGGGCTTTATGGGTTTGGCATTATTTTGGGAGTCAATTGGCTCCAAAGATATGGGGTGGTGGTAGACTGTGAAGGACTTTCGATGACTATTAGGGCAGATGATGGGCGGAGGGTAGTGTTTGGTGGCCTACCTAATGATGAGGTGAGGGCATATTTCTAAATTCCCTCGACATCCCGTAGGACGAGTTATCAGGGGTTCCCGTTGCTGGTCAGTATCCAGATATCTTCGGGGAAGTGACCGGACTTCCACCACACCGAGAGATTGAGTTACGTATTGATTTATTGAAAGATGCCAGACCTATAGTGATGCCACTTTGT
Organism: Allium sativum; assembly: GCA_030737875.1. Lineage (NCBI taxonomy): Eukaryota > Viridiplantae > Streptophyta > Magnoliopsida > Asparagales > Amaryllidaceae > Allium > Allium sativum. Next base: position 550,224,968 of record CM060915.1, on the reverse strand, counting down.
CGTATGGCACCAAGGGAGCTGCGAGAGCTCGAGGTGCAAGTAAGTGATCTTTTGAGGAAGGGATTTATTCGAGGGAGTGTTTCCGAGTGGGGAGCACCAGTTGTACTTGCTACCAAGGCAGATGGTTCCCTTCGTTTATGTGTGGACTATCGCGAGTTGAATAAAGTGACTAGGAAGAATAAGTATCCTCTTCCACGGACAGATGATTTGTTTGATCAACTGGAGGGATCAAGAGTGTTCTCCCAATTGGACCTCACGACAGAATTTCATCATCTCCGAGTAGCAGCTGAGAGTATTCCTAAAACGGCATTTCGGACGCCTTCTGGATTCTAAGAGTGGTTGGTCATGCCATTCGGGTTGACCAATGCACCAGCATATTTTGTGGATCTTATGAATAGAGTATTCCGAGATCAATTGAATAAGTTTGTTCTTGTGTTCGTGGATGATATACTTGTTTATTCGAGGGCAGAGGAAGAACATAAGGAACATTTGAGAGTAGTGATGGAGATGTTGAGAAAACACCAATTGAAAGCAAAATTTTCTAAGTGTCACTTCTGGAGGAGGGAAGTGATATTCTTCGGCCATGTTGTTTCAGAGAATGGTATTGCCGTGGACCTTGTGAAGGTGGCTACGGTACAAGATTGGTCTACGCCCAAGAATGCAACAGACGTAAGAAGTTTCTTGGGATTGGCTGGATATTATCGTAAGTTTATCCAATACTTCTCCAAGATAGCGGCACCGTTAACTCAGTTGACAAAGAAGAATCAAGCTTTGGTCTGGGATAAAAGGTGCGAGAATTCATTTAAGAGTCTAAAGAAAAAATTGACGTGTGCACCAGTGTTAGTTATTCCCAAGGGGAACGAAGAGATGACGGTATACACGGATGCCTGTGGTACCGGACTAGGTGTTGTACTGATGCAAGGAGGTAGGGTTGTAGCTTATGCTAGTTGGCAACCGAAACCACACGAGAAAAGATATCTTACCCATGGTTTGGAATTGGCAACGATCGTATTCGCGTTAAAGATGTGGAGACATTATCTCTTAGGAGAAAGATTCGAGTTGTTTACCGATCATAAGTCATTAAAGTATCTCTTCTCCCAGAAGGATCTAAATCTCTGACAGCAAAGATGGTTAGAGTTCTTGGCTTCCTATGATTTCGATATCGCATACACACCCGTAAAGGGCAATGCGGTATCCGATGCATTGAGTAGGAGACATGCCAGTTTAGGGGCTATGTTTCTAGAATGGAAGCAACTGAAGTATATCGCTGGGTATGATTTCAAACCAAAGTGCGAATTGGATCCAAAAATGCTAGCAAGTTTGACGATCATACCCACTTTTATTGAGCGTATTGGTTCCAGTGAGAGGGACGATCCTAATATATTAGAAATCATCTCCAAGTTAGAAATGAGAATCGATGAGGAGATGAACAAGTAAAGGCTTGATCGAGAAGGATGGCTTAGAAAGGATGGAGACTAGTTGTACCCATTGTTAATGGATTGAGAGATGAAGTGCTTAGAGAATGTCATCACTCAAAATTGACTATACATCCTGGTAGTAACAAAATGTATCGAGACATGAAGCAGACCTACTATTGGGAAGGGATGAAAAGAGACATTGGGAAGTTTATATCCAAATGCATGAATTGCCAGCTAGTTAAAGCCGAGCAAAAGAAGCCTAGTGGTTTGTTGCAACCATTAGAAATTCCAGAATGGAAATGGGAACAAGTCTCAATGGATTTCATTGATGGGTTACCAAGGACTAGATCGGGCCATGATAGTATTTGGGCGATTGCGGACCGATTGACCAAGAGTGCAAGGTTCATATCGATTAAGTCGAACAGAACGGCAGCTAAGTTAGTGGAACTATATATGAAGTAGGTAGTGAGATTTCATGGAATACCCAAAGGCATTGTAAGCGACCGAGATCCGTTGTTTACTAGTGGATTTTGGAAGAGCTTACAAGAGGCTTTAGGATCAGAATTACATCTCAGTACCGCGTATCTTCCTCAAACCGACTGTCATACAGAGTGGATGAATCGTTTATTAGAGGATCTCTTGAGAGCTTGTATATTGGATTTTGGAGGATCATGGGATGACCATTTGCAGCTAGTGGAGTTCGCATATAATAATAGTTATCAGTCCAGTATTGATATGGCTCCATTTGAAGCTTTGAACGGAAGACCGTGCAACTCACCATCATGTTGGTTGGAAACTGGTGAGAAATTCGTGCTTGGGCTAGATGTAATAAGAGAAACTTCAGTCAAGATCAAGGTTATTCAACAGTGAATGAAGGCTGCTCTAGATAGGCAGAAGAGTTATGCTGATAAGAGGAGAAGAGATTTGAAATTTTCCGTTGGCGACCTTGTGTTTTTCAAGATTTATCCATTAAAAAGCATGATTCTATTTGGTAGGAGAGGCAAGTTAACACCAAGATTTGTTGGTCCATTCCCAGTTCTCGAACAAGCTGGGAATTTAGCATATAATGTTGAATTACCTAACAAGATGGTGGGAGTTCACAATGTATTTCATGTTTCCCAGTTAAGGAAGTTCGTGCACGACCCCGATGTGACTATTTTACCGGATCAGCTGGATGACATCAAGTAGAACCCGAGGCGGTTAGGAATCGCAAGCCGATCCGTATTGTCGAGAGAGATAGTAAGCAACTTCGAAGGAAAGCGGTGAAACTGGTCAAGGTTAAGTGGGGCGAGAATGAGAATGACTGTACTTGGGAAACAGAGGAGAGCATAAGGAAGGCGTATCCAGAACTCTTTGCCTGGGAAGATTTTAACGATCATTTAATTATCCTCTTGTTAGTAAACCGCATGCTAGGATAGGCTTGTTATGTTTCTATGTATGTTTGGTTGTTTGTAAATGGTTGATAGGCATGCGGGACCCATTGTTGTTTCTTAGTTAAGGAATTTCGGGGGCGAAATTTCTTAAGGGGGGGGAGTATAATGACCCGCATTCTACGTATCGAAGGATCGTAGAATATTTATTTCTTTTTAATATGAATTCATACAGTCATGTAACTTTGGGGAATGACTATTAGGGTCATTTTCCATGTTCACGATTTTTTTCCGATTTTTAAATGACTATTTTGCCCCTAGGGAATCTTGTTTTTCCCATAACTTTTGATTGGTAAGGAGTTTTTGCCTAAAACCACTTCCATTGGATTCAGATGATGGTTTACCTTTCCGTAGAGTGGTCACATTAGCCAAACGTACTTACCGTTTGGGAGATATGGCTGAAACAAGGTATAGAAGGTGAAAAACAGCTTAACCGGGCCTAATTAGGGTGATTAGCAGCTAGTCCCATAACCCATTTCGAGATTAGGGTGATGGGAGGGCAGATAGGGTTAGGATATTCAGTTTTTGTCATTTTTCAGCCGCCACTTTTCATCCTCGAAACCCTAGTAATGGCCTTCATCCTCTAAATCATCCCAAATCACCTTATAATCACTAATTAAGAAGATCTACACCAAATCAACACCAAATCAGAGTTGGACCTGCTGTGTTGCATCGGAAAACGCCCCAAAACAGTAGAGTTTCATATCTAATGTTTTATTTGTGGCTAACATTAGTGATTTGCATTGTTTGTCACTAATTACGGCTAATTAGGGGAGATTAATGTTAATTAGCGAAATTATGCATGATAAAATTCTAGAAAAATTTGTAAAATTCTTAAATATTATTTTAGGGCTCTAATAAAAATTTGGGTTAATTTGGACATGTTTTGTTATTCCTATTTTTAAAACATGTTTAAGGGGATTATGGGGAAAATCATGCTTTTTGGGTATGTTTGATCTAAAATGACGTATATGCTTGATGTTTTGACCTTGTTGATTCATCCTATATGTTATTACTACTGTTTGGAATGTTTTATGATTGATTAGCAAAGTTAGAATGGTCGAAAACGCCGTCGTATAGCGAAAATGGATGATATATGCTCCCTGGAAAATGTGTAGGGTTTCAGATCGGATCGGATTATAGGGCTCGGATCGGATAGGAGAACTGGGTAAGGAAATTCGAACCGGACTGGGACTTGGAATAAGAGGCTTGGAAATAAGGAAGGCCATTTGCATAAGAGTTGGAGTTGGGTTCGGATCGGAAGCAAGGGCGTGGAGATCGGATCGGAAATGGTGAGCACGAGCCGAGCCGAGGCTAGAGCAATCGATCCGAACTGAATGGAAGGTAGCAACCCGAACCGAGCAAGGAGGGCCGAACCGACCCGAATGGGGTGAACACATACACCCGAACCGAACTGGGTGAGAGATGTGAGGATGATTACTATGTTTGATGTTTGCTATCACCATGACAAATGCACACTCCCTCCTCATTATTTTCACACTATGTGTTAGTGTCACCTTACAGTATCGTACATCCTGTTGTGCTAACTCTTTAGTTGTTGGTCCAGGTTCAGGTATGGTAATGTATACCTGCTATTGTTCCGTTTTGCTGCTTATCATTCATACTAGATTTTTGTCTGACCCAGAGTTTTATGTCTCTTCTTATTACTTTGGATGCTCCTAAACGAGCAGACTAGAGACATGTTAGCTAGTTATGCACGAGTAGCTGTCCGGAGACGAGCAGGAGGCTTACACGTATTATTCCCATATATTCTCCCTGTGTTGTTGTTGGTCACTACTTTGGGCATTAGCAGTGTACCTTCCTATTTTTCTTTAGAGACTGTTTCAAAAGTTGTAATAATGATGGTTTAGATAATAAGCTGTATTTTGAATCTTTCCGCTGCTATGATGGTTTAGTTTTCAGCTTATGCACTGTCTCGCATGTTTTATGTCAATGTTATGTTATTAATATATTTTATCCCATGCGTTGTGAGGCATTCTACAGGTTCCTTGTTAGTTCAAATTCCTTTATTTGGCGACCATCCCGTGCTGGTTGGACATCGGTACAACACATTACAGGCAAATGTCGGCTGGTGCGGGGCGGGTCGTCACAATATCAAATAACTGTGTTACGGTTATGAGATGACTGAGCTCTGATACCAAATGAGAATATGTGTATGTGCTAGTATAGTACACATCGATCGTGTAATATGATGTATAACACACAAGTATGAAATAATAGCTAATCACAAAAAAAAAATGTAGTAAAATAGAAAAATCACGCCATGGGTTTTTATACTGGTTCGGAGCACCGTATTACATACAGTCCTGGACTTCTATCTGGATTTTCACTAACAATCTCCTCACTTCACCCGGAGGAACAGGTATACAACACCTGAGTAGATGAATGGGATTTCACGCCTCTAACAACACCGAGGACTTCAACACTTGCCGCTTACAACACCGAGGACTTTATCGAAGATGAATACAATTGTTGTTAGCAATATGTGTTCTTGATAACACGAATTTGTCACTTGTGGTACAACCTTCCTATAGTCTTATCCACAAATAAAATATTTGTGTATATGAAGATTTGGAAGTGGATATCGTATTGAATCAAAAGAATATTAAATAGATTCTAGTATTCAAACGATATTTTACTGAATATGAGCAATTTAGTGCTTGAGAATAAGATCAAGAATATAGATAGCAAAAAGTCAAGTGAGTATGATAGAAATCGATGGTAGGAATGATGATCTCATAGTGTTTATATAAAGAATAAATGGTTGTAACCTTTTGTGAAGAGTAACAAACAATGGTTATGATTGTTGGTGAAGAGAAGAAGATGCAACCATTGAAGAAAGGAAGTGTCTATTTGAAAGGTTGCTATCTGTGGAAGAAAATAGTCGACAAGTCAAAAAGGACTAGTAGACAGGAATTTGAATATATATATATATGTTATATTTATGTGTGCACGTTTATTGTGCAAACTGGGAAGAAACGGTTGACTGGTAGAAATACAGGCGGTCGACCGATTTCACCCAGTGTGCACAATTAGTGTGTACACATATATATTTGTATATATATTGATAAATTCGAGGTATGTGATTATTTAAGGATAGATTTTAACATAAGTAACACTACTAAAACAACAAATAATCAACCTATAATGTAAAATACCATATGTATCTCTTTATGTCTCTTCAAACCAATGAATATCTTTTTTTGTCGATCATGGCTTATCTCTTTGTCAGAAATCAGAACTCTATGAAATTCTTGACTCACCAGCGAAGACTCAGCAAGATCGTATTGTCGAATAGGCAGAGTGGTCAAATTGGGGATGAGCATTTGAACGTTTTTTATTGCGATCCATTGAGGAACTAAAGATCGAGGTTCAAAAGCTAAAACCAAAGAAAAATCGCATGGAGCCATATTTTCAATGATATGGCTAATCGGAAATTCAGTTTTCGAAAAGATATAATGACATTTATTGCTAAATTTTTTAAAATACTTTTTTACTTCACACAATAACAATTTTGAGGCACTATTCAATGTTTGTCTATCTTTTAATAATAAAGCTCAATAACTTCTTCCTTTCTTTGCAAAACATTTTAAATGAATGCCCCATTTTAAAATTTATAACATTTGTCAAACGTTCATAAATTCTTGAGTTAAGAGTAAAATAACCTTTCTCATTTTAACACCTGCTTTTTATTAATATTCTGAATATCGGTCTTTAACGTCCTTCAAAACAACAAATGATTTGAGGTAAATGCTTATATTTATTTGAAAACAAGACTTTAATAATTCAACATTAAATCAAGTAGTAAGTAAGCCTTTTAACACACTAATTTCCATATTATTAATTTATGTTGTTATTGCTAATATATATTTTATAACATTAACCCAATACCGTATTTACGTTAGTAGTATAGTTTAAAAATCTTTACTGTCATGCACTCTTGTCAATTTTCTTAATAATGTGCGTTTGATATAAGGAAATCTTTGATCACTCATTATTCTTTATTAGCGCAATGGGGGTGCTTTTTACGAAAATTTAATTAAAAAAGTTTTAAATTTCCAGATTAATTTATTGGGGTTGTTGTTTCCTATTTATTCTACTACTAGTATTACTACTTCCTCCAATACCCCTTATTATAGGAGAACTTTACTATTTCAAATTTTCCCCAAACTTCGGTAAATAAATTTAGTGCCCACTTTCTCTCAAATGGATATATTTGTGATGTTTACCTTGTCAAACTTTTATATATCTTCTTTTCTTTCTCATTTTTATTTCTAATGGAACGTCAAATTTATAGCCATAACTATTATAGGATCTTTAAGAAAATAACCTTTCTAAGTCCATTTTAACAACGAAAGCTTGTTATATTAAGGCAACAATGATTATAAATTTGCCACTATAATCGTTTACTGCTTGACACTTACATTTCTATCTTTTTTTCTTTAGGATGAAAACGTTTACTATCATTCTTTAATTAAGGAATTCATCTTATGTTTTCACTTAAAAATTGTAATTATAGTTTGTCTAAAAGAAGAAACAGTAATCTTTTTTTTTTTTAAATTCCGCAAAACATTTAATTTCTAAAAAACCATATTTCAAAATTTCTTTCCTAAAGGGAATTATTATGCAACTTGAGCCTATAATGAAATGTTAAAATTTTCCCTTTTCAAAATAATTTAATAGCATGTCAAAATTCACTTTTATAGGTTTATGATACTTGATCTTTTCGTATAATCCTTCTGGCTCACTACTCTGCAGAAGTCTATTTCCTTTATGAATCCTCTCTTCCATGTTCCTCTTTTTGACATTCCTAATTATTGTCATTATAAATATTCTTTATGCAATTTTATCCATTAAATTCTTACGGTCATTTATTTCAAATCGAGTATCCATACTTTCGCATAAATTTCCTTAATTACATCCTTAATATTTTCCATTTCAGTATCCATTTCTTTATTGACCATTTAGTTCTCTTTCAAATTTCATATTTCCATTAATTTCCCATGTGGAAGTTTTACCCCCATGTAATAAAAGATACTCTTCTGCTTTTTCCTGGAGCCTTTACACCTTTAAATTATGGACGTCAATTTGTTTTATTCCAAATTCTTACTTCTTATTTCTCCCTTATATTTTCCATGAATGATAATTAAATCACCAACTTATTACCATTAAACGCCTATAAATTTGGGAAGTTTCTTTCCACTTTCCAACTTTCTAGTTCTTACATCCCTTACGTTCATATAGGCTTCCAAATCGATGAGAGAACTACTGAATGACTACATGTCTTCTAGGGATTTTCTAGAAATTAAGGTTAATAGTTTCATAGAAGGACCTACATATATTATTTTCTAAAGGCATGCGTATTTTAAATAAATATATATTTATATAAATATAAAAAAATTGATAACCCTTTTTCAAAATAACAAGTACGCCTCTCATACGTATATATTCCCCTGTAATCAGGTAACCTATGCTTTGATACCAAATGTAATAGAACTGTAACAAGCCACACGGCCTATCCCTTAAAGGACGTGGCTACAAATGGTAGCCACAGGCTCATTTGTTTTATGGCCAGCCTCTCGACTACTCAACAACCAACCCATTCACTTGGGACGTATAGGGGTAAGCGACAAAGCTTCGCCACTATTCGCTATGCGAGAACCCCTTATCACGCTAGGCACACAAGGCCAACAAGTTCTGTTGAATGAAAATGGTATGAGTTTTCAGGAATAACTATCTCCTATATTTGGAAGTAAAAATTCTTCACGATACGTCTACGCAAAGAATCATACACACAAATAAACATGTGAGGCAAACTTACTAGAAGTCACTTAATACCCCAAATCTAATTTTAAGGGCAGGCACCTCCGGTGGTCACTTAATACCATATTTATTAAGGGCAGACATCCCTCTAGTCACTTAATACCCAATGGCGGACCTCAAGCCACTTAAGACCCCGTTCTAACGTTGATAGTTATAAATGATTGCTCTCTTATAGGGCGAGAAATAGTAACAACTATTTACTACTAGGATTTGGGTCAGTAACACGACTTCCAATAAGAAGAACCCCCAGGTGAGCCCTCATGTTACTATCTAGCTATACCTACAAGTGAACTCCTAGCCACTTAATACTTCCCTTAGACAGTGGTTCCTAAATCCATGTATACGTAAGTCGCCCTTAGGTCAACCCTCTCTAGCCCCTATATAAGAAGCGTACATTACTTGAAGAAATACACTTCACACGTAATCGTCTACTAGGACCTTTTAATACCTTATAGGGGAAAGGTGGACCTGAAACACCCCACCTCCGTTAAGGTCACTCACAAAGGGAATGCCTTAAATTTGGTGGAGGTTTATAAGTAAAAGCCACTGATAAACTCAAGACAGATATAAATACACATATTTTAAACAGCGGAAACCAAACAGACTTTTATTTCATCAATACATGTTCAAACAAAACATTTCCATAATTGTCTCAAAATACTTCCAACATTACAACCTCATTATTGTCTTGATTATTAAAGAAGCATAAAACATAAATAAAGTGACAAAAATCCCCATAGTGATATCCAAAGCCTTGATCCGAGCAAAACAGATCCAAATCATACATCTACGGTCTTGGAGCTTGTAAAGAGTCTGACTGAGCTGAGTTGTTTCCTCCCTGTGGACCTGGGGGGTGGGACGAAAGAAAAGAAGACGAAAAGAAAATAGAGTCAGACATAAAGCCTGAGTAAATCTAGTAACTCTTCAGTATGTGGATAAGAAAAGGGCATGATAGATATAAACTGAAAACATGAAAGTGTCACTAGCTAAGGAAGTGTCGTTTAGAATCGAATGTACTATCGCACCCATACTATATCTCTGCACCTACTTGAGCTTATTTTAACTGGCACCCCATGCTGAGGGTGAAGTGATCCCCATTTTCTAAAGATCGGCTCCTACTCGCGTTAACATATGTCATACGGCCCCCAAGAATTGTAGATACCTATGCTGGTCCCGCCGTGGGTTGTATCAAGACCCATGGTGGCGGCCCCGACACAATTTCTAGAAGGCATAGGTTATACTACTTGTGCCCCCAGTGCCCTGTTTGCCTGCTCCGAAGTGTGTGCACGCCCGCACCCCGTTAGAACCTACATTGTTGCACCCACCGCCGTCGCTTTGACCGCTTACAATCAGCCCAGTAATCGTGCCCCACCCTGCCTAGTTTCAGGGTACCATGATACTTAACTTGGGTTACTGCTGAAACGTGTCCCTCGTTACTAGGATTTTCTAGTCAAATATGTTAAGTGGTTAAGTGTCTGTATTTACCTAACCTCCACCCATCAATTCTTGTTAACATGTTGAATTTGGTTAAGTGTTTATAGTTGACTTAACCCTACCATCTGTCTTTAACCTCTTAGAGCACCAGACCACTCACATTAGACAGGTATTGCTACGGTTACTGGTGTTGTATATAACATTGTTGTATACACAATTATATGATTTTTGTTTGATGATAACAACCAAATACATTTTTATTATTGAATGTGTTTGTAAATACACTGATACAGAAATTTGAACAATCACACAGTATTCTATAAAAATATTTTATTTCAATATCAAAAATACATCTTTTTACTCCACTATTTGACATATTACATTTCATTCATACAACTCTGTCACTCACTCTATACAACTGCACATACAAACACTTTCATACATTAACTTTTTTTTAATGTCTTCTATCGTCCATCTTCTGTCTTCACAACCTTCAGTCAAATCCTGACTTCATACCTGTCACAAAAAGAACACACAGTAGACTGCAACAAAAATAAAAATAAAAAAAAATATTTTTAAAATTTTATTTGCCTCAGAATTACAGTGTGTTTCTCATCATTTTTCTAGACTTTGTCTGATATGCAGGAATAGGAAAACTCGTCTGGATGGCTGCATATACACACGTGAATACACGTGTGCACTACCACGCCAATCCAGTATCGCGACTGAAGAGTAGTCAAAAAGACCATCTCAACCCAGTGTACAATCAACAATGGGAAAATCGAATACAAGTCCAAGAAATAAAGTCAATACAGAAAACCATGGCCCAAAATCAAAGGCCAAGATGCAAGTCATGTATCAATTCAATGGACGAGTACATAAGAAGGATGGCACAAGCATAAGAAGTATGGCACAGCAACTAGCATGGATGGTTCAAATTCAAGCACGAGATCATGTGTGCATAGTGGTGTGTAGTATGGCAGGTGATAAGTGCAGGTGCAAATTTTCATGTACAGGGTGATACACAGTGTATTAAATGGTGCAGCAATGGTCGAGCCAGAAAGTGATGCAACAGTTCAGGTTTATGACATGGTGCATAATCAAAACAGTTCATGCTGACACAAGAAAATGGAGCATCAATGCTAATTCAAGTGATCATCATAAGACAAAAGGGTATGCAGCAAATACATACATGGCAACATACAAGATAGTGTGACACAAGTTCAAAGTCTACAACTATAAGTCCGGAAACAGAGTAGTGATCAAGATAGAATTGCATGGTTCAAAGTGTCGAGCAAATCAACAATGCATGAATGGTGATAAACATACACAAAACTTGCATGGTGCAACATGGCCAAGGATGCTCAGGAGCAAAGTGCGTGAAGCAGTAACAAGGATGGAGAAATCAGCAAAAAGAAAATGGTGCAGCAAAACAAATCTGGACAAGTTCATGATGAACACACAAGAAAAATCAAGGATGACATGTACTCTGTGCACAAAAGTCTAGCTGTGTTTAAGTTCAGAAGAAAGCAAACAATTTGTACAAAGCAGCATGGGCATAGCAACCGTCAGCCAAGCCAATAAACATGGGTGCACATATATTAAAATGGCAAAGTGTAGTGACTGCTCTTATCAAAGAATAGCAACAGTTCAAAGTTGAGCAGTACAAACACTCTAAAGAATGTGATCAAGCGAGTATCTATTCTTGTCAGTTCATGTATCAGAAAAACACAAACCAATTTCAAGCGCAAAGAACAAGTGTAGAGGTTAACTCAGAAATGGTCAAAGAAAAATAAAACTCAAAGTTCAAGTGTTCAAAGGAAGATCAAGACAGTGATGATTTGTATCAGTTTTTTTTAAGAGCAATATTGAAGAAGTCAAGCCAATAAGAAATCAATTCCAGAATATTTGACTCCAGAAAAACATATACGGCAATTATTTTTCAAAAGACCAAATCAAAGTTTTTAAAAGAAGCTACCGAGAAGTTTTCTCCAATATATACGGCCAGTTTTAAAATCAAAGAAATTTCAGAAGAAAAGTTCAAATCAGAGCTACCGAGAAGTTTTCTCCAATATATACGGCCAGTTTTAAAATCAAAGAAATTTCAGAAGAAAAGTTCAAATCAGATACCCAAGTAATAAGAACAATTCAAGGTACATGATTCGTCTAGAATCAGAGGCTCAAGGGTTTAAAAAACCCTATAAATACACAATCATCATCGGCATCATATAGGTACCAAAAAAAAAAAAAAAAAATCAAAGTTCCAGCACTAATTCAAACTGAATCACAAATTAAAATTCATACCAGAAAAGGAGGAAGCTTGGATCGGGAATACAACATCAAATCGAATAGAGTCGAAACCCTAGAACCAACCACAGTCGCCATTTCTATTTCAGAAGCAAACCCTAAGAGCCGCTGTATTTTCCAGAGACAAAGTGATCGGGCTCGAGTTTAAAGTGGTGAAGCAAATACAAGAGGGGCCGGCCAAGAAATCAAAGAGGATAACCCTTCCAATTTAAACTCCTAAGAGACTTATTTATCAATTACAAAACTAGAGTTCTTTTCTTTATGTTTTTATTTGTTTCAAAATTCAAGTTTTTTTTAGGAGTCAATAACAACTTGTGTAGTTAGAAAAATCACAGCTCAAGGGATAGAGTTGTGTCAAGGTCTTGAGCGTAGGGTTTAAACAGTCGGGAGCGAAGGTCGCGAGTTACAAGAGTCTGTAGCGTAGAGATTGTTTAAAATTCCTAGTAGAAACCTTGAATGCAGCAGTAGGCATAGTTTTTGCCGAAGCTGGGTATTTTCTGTGTGTGATCTTTTTATTTCTGAAATTATTTTTAAATATACTTATTTGCAATAAACCCTATTCACCCCCCCCTCTAGGGTTAATTTAGATCCTACAAGTGGTATCAGAGCGGGTATTTTTTAACTCTAGAGTCATGAATTTGTCTAACAACGCTTTTTCTGAGGGTCAGTCCATAGCTAGGCCACCAATGTTTAATGGAACTGATTATGCTTATTGGAAAGCTAGGATGAAAATTTATTTAAGCTCAGTTGATTATGATGTATGGGATATCGTTGAAACAGGCTATAAACCTCCAGTCACGACTATCAATGATATTGAAATTCCTAAACCAAAAGATAAGTGGGATGCTAATGATAAAAAATTATTCTCAACTGATGCCAAAGCAATGAATGCTTTAATTTGTGCTCTTGATAAAACTGAATTTAACCGTATATCTCACTGTTCAACTGCGCAGGAAATTTGGCATACTTTGGAAGTTACACATGAAGGAACATCTCAGGTCAAGGAATCTCGTCTTGCACTACTCTGCAACGAATATGAAAATTTCACGATGCGAAAAGACGAAGATATAAAAGAAATGTATGGTTGATTCTCCACACTGATTTATAATGCAAAGGCTCTTGGAAAAGACTATACTGAAGTAGAATTAATACGCAAGATACTGAGAGTACTGCCAATGAATTTCGAAGCCAAAGTAACTGCCATTCAAGAATCAAAAGATCTAAATAAGTTGAAAATAGAAGAATTGATTGGAAATCTGATTGCTTATGAAATGGAGTTAAAAGCCAAAGAAGGACGCGATGATTCAGAATCAAAGAAAAAGACAATTGCTCTAAGCAACACTGTTGAAAGTAACGATGAAACTGAGAATCCTATCGAAGAGTTGGCCATGGTTCTTAAAAAGTGGACTAACAAAAAATACAAGTCACGAAAGAAGAGTTCAAAATCCAACAAATCCAAGAATTCCGACAATTCAGATGATGAAGTCATATGTTACAACTGCAACAAACCTGGCCATATCAAACCAAATTGCCCATTACTTCAGAAAGACAAAAAGAAGAAGAAGAAAAAGAAAGCCTTTGCAGCTACATGGGACGATGAAGAAGGAGAAGAAGAAGACTCTGACAGTGATAAAGAGGAAGCCAATTTATGCCTTATGGCACAGTCAGATCCAGACAGTAGCGAAGATGATTCCACTGAGGTACCAAATTACTCTTATAAAGATTTAATTTTAATGTGTCATAATCTCACCAAAACCGTTGATTCACTTGAATTAAAAATCAAGAAATTAAAATCTGATAGGTTAAAATTGGTCCACGAAAACAATAGGTTAGAAGATGAGCTTGGAAAGATGACAAACCCTGAATGTGAAAACTGCAAGTCATTAAAACAAGAGCAAACAAAATTTAAGACAAATTTTGAAAAATTAAAACAAGAATATTTGGCTTTAAGAGAAAGTGATGACACAAAAAGAAAGAACTTTATTAACAGATGTACTTCTCTTGTAAATGAAAATGAAGCACTTAAAACCAAAGTAAAAAATCTGGAAATAACATTGAGTAAGTTTTCAAGAGGGGAAAAGTCATTTAGAATGTTGCTTGGAAACCAATTATGTGCAAATAATAGAAAAGGATTAGGATTTGGGAAAACATACGTTAAAATGAATGATAATGCGAAGGGTGGAAGTGTTTTTCCTAAATGTACAAAGTGTGGAAAAATTGGACATAGCTATGAAAAATGTCAAAATAGGAACAATAATAAAAAATTCATACAAATTTGGGTTCCAAAAGGGTTGACGAGTAATTGTAATAGATTTGGATTTAATAAAAACAAACAAATTTGGATTCCAAAAGGATCAGTTGTTCAAAATCAAAATTTGTCAGTTACTAATGTTATTAGACCTATGAGTTACTCTAGGTCATTCTCTTCTTCTTGTGTGTAGGTATGTTGGCGGGCTAAGGAACAACAAGAATGGTACTTGGATTCAGGATGTTCCAAACATATGACAGGAAATAAATCAAAGTTCCTTAGCCTTGAAAAATATAAAGGAGGAAGTGTGATAATGGGCGATAACAGAAAATGTAAAATTATCGGTAAAGGTAAAGTAGGTAATAGTACTTTCTCCTTAACTAATGTTTTATATGTTGAAAACTTACATCATAATCTAATTTCCATAAGCCAACTATGTGACAAAGGAATGAGTGTAATATTTGATAATGAATCCTGCAAAATTATTGAAAAATCCACAAACAATATTGTGTTCACGGGAAAAAGAAAAGGAAATGTTTATACTATTTCATTTGATGATTTGACTCTCTCACGATGTTTAGTAGCTACGGATGAAGAAGTATTCTTATGGCATAGGAGATTGGGTCATGCTAGTATGAGTCTCTTGGAAAAACTTGAATCAAAAGAATTGGTAAGAGGTCTACCACATCAGAAATACAAAAATAATAAAGTATGCAAATCATGTGCTATGGGAAAATTCAGTCGTTCAGCATTTCGTCCCAAAAATGTTGTTAGCACTAATAGGGTACTTGAATTGATTCACATGGATTTATTTGGACCAAATGAAATCGCTAGCTTAAATGGAAAAAGGTATTGTTACGTGTTAGTTGATGATTACTCTAGATTTACATGGGTTTATTTTCTAGCCAAAAAATCCGAAACTTTTGATTACTTTTCAAAGTTTGCAAAACTCGTTCAAAATGAAAAAGGTGTTTCAATAAAAACTTTAAGAAGTGATCATGGTGGTGAATTTGAAAATTTGGATTTTGAAAATTTTTGTGAAGAAAATGGTTTTAAACACGAATTTTCTGCTCCTCGAACACCACAGCAAAATGGGGTAGTCGAAAGGAAAAATCGTACATTACAGGAATTGGCTAGATCTATGTTAAGTGAATATAATTTGCCTTTGACTTTTTGGGCAGAAGCAGTTAATACATCCTGCCATGTAATGAACAGAGTAATGATTAGACCAATACTTAACAAAACATCCTATGAATTGTGGTTTGACAGAAAGCCTAACATTTCATATTTTAGAGTGTTTGGATGCCCTTGTTATCTTCTTAATACAGGTGATCATCTTGGTAAGTTTGAATCAAAGGCTGACGAGGGAATTTTCATGGGTTACTCGTCAAGAAGCAAGGCTTATCGAATTTTCAACAAACGATCAAAAACCATTGTTGAAACCATAAACGTGAAATTTGATGAATCAGATCTGGATACGATGGAAAAAGAGAAAAACGATGAGGAAATTACACATGAGGGTGAAAAAGAAAATAGCAAAGAGAAGACTGGAAGTGATGACCAAACAAAACAAACATTTGAAGTCGAAAAGTTGAAATTCAAAACCAACCATCCTCCAGAATTGGTGATAGGAAATCCAACGGCAGGTATACGAACTCGTTCATCATTTAATAAAGATATCTGTACTTTCTGTATTCACAGTTGTTTTATCTCAGAAATCGAACCTAAAAACGTTGAAATTGCACTTAATGATGAAAGTTGGATTTTAGCAATGCTAGAAGAACTTAATCAATTTGAACGGAATAAAGTTTGGAAATTAGTTCCTAGACCGAATGACTATCCAGTAAGTAGGAACTAAATGGGTGTTCAAAAATAAAATTGATGAATCCGGAAATGTAATTAGAAACAAAGCTAGGTTGGTTGCAAAAGGATATAATCAAATTGAAGGCATTGATTTTGATGAAACATTTGCACCAGTAGCAAGGTTAGAAGCCATTAGAATTTTGCTCAGTTTCGCATGTTATAAAGGTTTCAAATTAAAACAAATGGACGTAAAAAGTGCATTTTTAAATGGAGAATTAAAAGAAGAAGTTTTTGTGGAACAACCCCCCGGTTTTGAAGATTATGAATTTCCAAACCATGTATTCAAACTTGAAAAAGCATTATATGGTCTTAAACAAGCTCCTAGAGCTTGGTACGATTGTTTGAGTGCATATCTTTTGGAAAACGGATTTAAAAAGGGCAGTGCTGACACTACATTGTTTCTATTACATGAAGGTGATGATTTTTTAATTGTCCAAATTTATGTTGATGATATTATATATGGTGCTACTAACGATTGTTTGTGTGAGAAATTTGAAAAAGTCATGCAGGATAAATTCGAAATGAGCTTGGTAGGTGAATTAAAATATTTTCTTGGATTTCAAATTAAACAAAGCTCCAAGGGGATTTTCATATCACAAACAAAATACATTGCTGAATTGCTGAAAAAATTTGGACTAGAAAATGCAAAACCACTCAGAACACCAATGAGTCCTTCAACCAAGCTTGACAAAGACGAGAAAGGAGTTGCAGTTGATCAGAAGAAATATCGTGGAATAATTGGTTCACTCCTTTATCTCACTGCATCTAGGCCTGATATTATGTTTGCTGTTTGCTTATGTGCTCGCTTTCAATCCAACCCAAAAGAATCTCATTTAAAAGCCACAAAAAGAATTTTAAGATATCTTTTGCACACACACAAATTTGGTTTATGGTACCCCGCATGCAATAATTTTAAACTAATTGGATATTCTGATGCTGATTATGCTGGATCTCTTGTTGATAGAAAAAGCACTAGTGGAACTTGTTTTATGCTAGGACACTCGTTAGTTTCATGGTCAAGTCGAAAACAAAATTGTGTTGCTTTATCCACAACTGAGGCTGAATACATTGCTTTGGGAAGTTGTTGTGCACAAATATTATGGATGATGCAAACTCTTTCAGACTTTGGCATAATTTACAAAAAAGTACCACTAAAATGTGATAGTAAAAGTGCTATAGATTTGTCTAATAATCCTGTTCACCATTCACGCACTAAACACATAGATGTGAGACATCATTTTATTAGAGATCACATTTCACGAGAGGATATTTGTATTGAGTTTATTACAACTGAAGGTCAACTTGCTGATATCTTTACAAAACCTCTTCCCGAAGATAGATTTTCACGATTACGATTAGATTTGGGAATTATAGAAATAGATTAATCACTATCCCCTTACAAAAAAAAAAAAAAAAAAAAAAAAAAAAAAAAAAATCATAATATATATAAAGTAATAAAATAAAATTTCTTAAATGGTTATTCAAAAGTCAAATGATTGATCATTTGAACTACTCTGGAATTCGTTGAAATTATGACAGATCTTGAAATTGTGATGAGTATTGACTATAATATATTTTCATCATAAGGAAATATTTTAAATCTCATGATGATTGGACAGATTTTATGATATTTTTTGAGTTAAAGCTTATTTCACGACCATCTTCTATATCTACCATACTTCTGCCACTCATCATGGTTTTATTTAATTTGGGGAGTTCTAATTATCCTTGAAATTTAGAAATAAATAAATAAATAAATAATAATATCCTTGGTACTCACTCCCATTTAAAAGTCCTCGCGGTTATGCGTGGGTGAAATACCTTAATCTCTATGTGCTTTCATTCTCACTTAAAAGACCTTCGGGCTGTGCATGGATGAAACTCATCAGAGAGGATAAAGTTAAGTTACTACTAACCCCATTTAAAAGACCTTTGGGCTATGCGTGGTTAGAAAGTGCTTAACATATTTTAAGCATATTTGAAATCTTTAAATTTTGTATTCAAATATTGGACTCTCCTAATTCTATAAAATCCATAGTACATTCATTCTGAAAGTGAAATTTGTCTCAGACTCAAAGAATATTTTGATTTTTGTTTGATTCAATGAGATTTACGATATACTATCCTCTTGATCCGAATTTATATCTCTAGTTTCTATTCATCACTATTTTAATTTATTGTTATTCTTTTGATGATAACAAAAGGGGGAGAATGATCAAGATTTTGATGGATGAGTAAACATTTATAGAATATTTTCAAATTTTGGGATTGATTAATTCATTTTAGAATATTTTCAAATTTGGGATTGACTAATTCATTTCAAAATTTTCAAATCTATGTGCATCAATAAGGGAAGCTTAGTTGTAGGGGGAGCATACAAATAGGGGGAGTAACATACCTCACGTTATCAAACACATTCACACATTCAAAATCTTTTATTTGTTTGTCATCATCAAAAGGGGGAGATTGTTGTATATAACATTGTTGTATACACAATTATATGATTTTTGTTTGATGATAACAACCAAATACATTTTTATTATTGAATGTGTTTGTAAATACACTGATACAGAAATTTGAACAATCACACAGTATTCTATAAAAATATTTTATTTCAATATCAAAAATACATCTTTTTACTCCACTATTTGACATATTACATTTCATTCATACAACTCTGTCACTCACTCTATACAACTGCACATACAAACACTTTCATACATTAACTTTTTTTTAATGTCTTCTATCGTCCATCTTCTGTCTTCACAACCTTCAGTCAAATCCTGACTTCATACCTGTCACAAAAAGAACACACAGTAGACTGCAACAAAAATAAAAATAAAAAAAAATATTTTTAAAATTTTATTTGCCTCAGAATTACAGTGTGTTTCTCATCATTTTTCTAGACTTTGTCTGATATGCAGGAATAGGAAAACTCGTCTGGATGGCTGCATATACACACGTGAATACACGTGTGCACTACCACGCCAATCCAGTATCGCGACTGAAGAGTAGTCAAAAAGACCATCTCAACCCAGTGTACAATCAACAATGGGAAAATCGAATACAAGTCCAAGAAATAAAGTCAATACAGAAAACCATGGCCCAAAATCAAAGGCCAAGATGCAAGTCATGTATCAATTCAATGGACGAGTACATAAGAAGGATGGCACAAGCATAAGAAGTATGGCACAGCAACTAGCATGGATGGTTCAAATTCAAGCACGAGATCATGTGTGCATAGTGGTGTGTAGTATGGCAGGTGATAAGTGCAGGTGCAAATTTTCATGTACAGGGTGATACACAGTGTATTAAATGGTGCAGCAATGGTCGAGCCAGAAAGTGATGCAACAGTTCAGGTTTATGACATGGTGCATAATCAAAACAGTTCATGCTGACACAAGAAAATGGAGCATCAATGCTAATTCAAGTGATCATCATAAGACAAAAGGGTATGCAGCAAATACATACATGGCAACATACAAGATAGTGTGACACAAGTTCAAAGTCTACAACTATAAGTCCGGAAACAGAGTAGTGATCAAGATAGAATTGCATGGTTCAAAGTGTCGAGCAAATCAACAATGCATGAATGGTGATAAACATACACAAAACTTGCATGGTGCAACATGGCCAAGGATGCTCAGGAGCAAAGTGCGTGAAGCAGTAACAAGGATGGAGAAATCAGCAAAAAGAAAATGGTGCAGCAAAACAAATCTGGACAAGTTCATGATGAACACACAAGAAAAATCAAGGATGACATGTACTCTGTGCACAAAAGTCTAGCTGTGTTTAAGTTCAGAAGAAAGCAAACAATTTGTACAAAGCAGCATGGGCATAGCAACCGTCAGCCAAGCCAATAAACATGGGTGCACATATATTAAAATGGCAAAGTGTAGTGACTGCTCTTATCAAAGAATAGCAACAGTTCAAAGTTGAGCAGTACAAACACTCTAAAGAATGTGATCAAGCGAGTATCTATTCTTGTCAGTTCATGTATCAGAAAAACACAAACCAATTTCAAGCGCAAAGAACAAGTGTAGAGGTTAACTCAGAAATGGTCAAAGAAAAATAAAACTCAAAGTTCAAGTGTTCAAAGGAAGATCAAGACAGTGATGATTTGTATCAGTTTTTTTTAAGAGCAATATTGAAGAAGTCAAGCCAATAAGAAATCAATTCCAGAATATTTGACTCCAGAAAAACATATACGGCAATTATTTTTCAAAAGACCAAATCAAAGTTTTTAAAAGAAGCTACCGAGAAGTTTTCTCCAATATATACGGCCAGTTTTAAAATCAAAGAAATTTCAGAAGAAAAGTTCAAATCAGAGCTACCGAGAAGTTTTCTCCAATATATACGGCCAGTTTTAAAATCAAAGAAATTTCAGAAGAAAAGTTCAAATCAGATACCCAAGTAATAAGAACAATTCAAGGTACATGATTCGTCTAGAATCAGAGGCTCAAGGGTTTAAAAAACCCTATAAATACACAATCATCATCGGCATCATATAGGTACCAAAAAAAAAAAAAAAAAAATCAAAGTTCCAGCACTAATTCAAACTGAATCACAAATTAAAATTCATACCAGAAAAGGAGGAAGCTTGGATCGGGAATACAACATCAAATCGAATAGAGTCGAAACCCTAGAACCAACCACAGTCGCCATTTCTATTTCAGAAGCAAACCCTAAGAGCCGCTGTATTTTCCAGAGACAAAGTGATCGGGCTCGAGTTTAAAGTGGTGAAGCAAATACAAGAGGGGCCGGCCAAGAAATCAAAGAGGATAACCCTTCCAATTTAAACTCCTAAGAGACTTATTTATCAATTACAAAACTAGAGTTCTTTTCTTTATGTTTTTATTTGTTTCAAAATTCAAGTTTTTTTTAGGAGTCAATAACAACTTGTGTAGTTAGAAAAATCACAGCTCAAGGGATAGAGTTGTGTCAAGGTCTTGAGCGTAGGGTTTAAACAGTCGGGAGCGAAGGTCGCGAGTTACAAGAGTCTGTAGCGTAGAGATTGTTTAAAATTCCTAGTAGAAACCTTGAATGCAGCAGTAGGCATAGTTTTTGCCGAAGCTGGGTATTTTCTGTGTGTGATCTTTTTATTTCTGAAATTATTTTTAAATATACTTATTTGCAATAAACCCTATTCACCCCCCCTCTAGGGTTAATTTAGATCCTACAACTGGATGTGCCGGTCGGTTCCGGGCAGGTTTACACCGTAGCTCAGTCTAACCTCGGGTCCTTATTGGGCTCAATGCTTAACCACCCACATTGGATATGTATTGTTGTGACTACTGGACAGCCGGCGGGTCCGGGCAGGTTTACATCACAACTCAATCCAACCTCGGGTTAAGCATATCGTGTTTTCTAAATTTACATATTTTATTACTTCTCAATTATATATGTTAATGTCATTTCTTTTATTCTTGGGTATATTAATTCATACCGCTTAAATGTCATTGTCGTTGGCATGTGCCAACCATGCCAACATATATTTTTCATGTTTTACACCCAACGTTATTACCCCCGTTTATTCGCAACATTATAACATGTGTTGGGCTTGTCATAATTCATCCCAACTTTATAAACATGAGAAAAAGGTGAAATCAAGAACATGTAATACATAAAGGTGTGTGGCGCATGAACTTGCAATTTAGCGATTCAACTAACATATAACATGGGTCATATGAACTCGCATTCAAATCAAAGTACAACTAAGTAGGTGACATATGAAATGGCATAGTTTAGGCTAATACAAACTTGTGTTTAAACATGTTTAACTTGACATAATGTCAACCACAAAACTAGCATGTTGTATATTCACCAAAATGTCCAATTATAACATCTAATCACATAGCCTATTTCAACATGAACTTGCATAGCTTATGAAACCCAAACGATACTTAACATAGATCCAATTATACTTGCAAATTAACATAAGAATGATATCATAGGTTTTGGGTCATGTAGGCATAAAAGGTTTCAAATCTAGAACATGTTTGCATAAGCCTTAATTTAGACTTAGTGAATGTATATAGTCCATGCCATAGGCATAAACATAAAGGGATCAAATTCTAGTTTTTGCCACAAATTTGCAAGTGCCATTGTTTTCATATACAATTGTTCAATAGGCTTGCATCAATCAATTTAGGCCACTAATATCAATACACAAGTCATAACAGAATCATTACAATACACATAATTTATATCGTACAATAACACAATTCTATTTACATTTACATCGAATCACATCACAGTTTTTATTCATATTCTGAAAGGTCACTATACTTACAACGAATGTAGAATCTTGAATTCTGGATTCTGAATTCTGAAATTAAGATGCGCTCCTTTGGGTAGATTAACGTTGCGTTGATTAATTTGGTTAAGCTATAATCTTCTTCTTAATTTGATTCGTCTCTAGGCTTTTCTCTCTTGACGGCTATGCTCAATTCCTCCCTGGCAGCATGACGACTCCCATCTTATTTTCTTGTGTGAATTTTCAGTTGAGACTTAGTGTGTATTTACAGATTTTTAAATTGTTTTGAGCCGTCAGATGAAGACAAGAGAAATCTAGACCATACAAAGTTCAAAGAGACAATTAAGAGATGACATGTTAGCCCTAGTGACACACCGAGCCACAGAAATTTGAGCCAGAGCTAGACCTAGCCAGCCAGGTCGACCAGGCAGGTCGACTGGCAGGTCGACGCCCAGGTCGACACTATGGTCGACCTAGGGTGGCCAGGTCGACACCATGGTCGACCCTATGGTCGACCTGGTCTTTGGGCGGGAATTTCATGCCCAGCCCAGTTTGAACCTGTTTTTCGAATTTCGAATTTTAAACTGAGCTGTTTGAATTTAAATTTTATTCTGAAACTTCTGAAGGTCATAACTCCTTCATACGAAGTCCGATTCGCGCAAACTCGGACTCTATCTCAAGCAGAATTCCGAGACGAACGCAATGGCATTACCCATTTCCCTTAATTCTTTCATTTAGAATTAATTATACTTTAATTTGTGAAGCTTAATGTTTATAGAATTCACGGGGTGTTACATTCTCCCCCCTTCAAAGGATTTCGTCCCCGAAATCTTCAAGTTAGGAAGAATGTATATCTTACCATCCAACCATCCATCTACTCAACCAACAAACACAGGCATCCACTGTCCTTAAAAGATTCTAATGCTTCGTGATCATGTGCATAGTGTGTGTACATGTCCTTATCTAATGCAGAAATCAGGCGGTTTACTGATTCAGTCGACCTCCTTAATGCGAATCATGTTAGTGTCATGAATCCATTATGTATGCAAATTTTTCCTACTCATAATTCTATATGAGTGCACAACTGTTCATACAAATGCGACGACCATATGACAGCATATCAAGTTTCAACCATATACAAATGAGAATACATATATATGCATATGCAATATGAAGTGACTGAGCCAATCTATAACCTAGGGTGTGTGTGTGTATATGCATCCACGAGCAACCACTAGCAATCACTAGCAACCATTTGCAGCCATCATCCATAACATGTTTTCAAATACATGTTTGCATCCATTTGTTTTCTACTTAAGGAGTTAGGAAAAGGACCGAGGAGGTATCCCTAAAAAGATAGATAAAGCATAACTTAAGGAAAAAGAGATATCGAAGATGTACCCTCAAAAAGAAGAGGGTAGGCAGCGCGTATTCTGTCCTCGGTTTCCCAAGTCGCGTCTCCCTTGGCGTCGCTCCACTGAACTTTAACGAGTTTGACCTCGCGGTTGCGTAGCTTTTTCACTTCAGTTCCTAAGATGCGGGTTCGAACTCTCCTCATAGTTGCTTCACGTTCCACTTCGGCTTCTTCTAGAATGCTAGGTTCCACCACTTCCGCAGACTCATGCAAACACTTCCGGAGGTGAGAAACATGAAAGACGTTGTGAACTCCGGCCAGTCTCTCGGGTAGCTCTAATCTATAGGCCATCTTCCCAACCTTCTCGATGATAGGAAACGGTCCTACAAATCTTGGTGCTAGTTTTCCCGTGGATCCAAAGCGAACAACGTTCCTTAAGGGAGATACCTTAAGGAAAACCCTGTCCCCGACCTAAAACTCAAGGTCGGTCCTTCTTTTGTCAGCGTAGGATTTTGATCTGTCTTGGGCTGTCTTCATCCTTTTCCGTATCAAGTCCACTTTTTCTGAAGTCTCTCGAATCATGTCTAGACCAAGTATAAGCTTATCTGTAGACTCCCACCAACAAGTTGGTGATTTGCACGGTCTTCCATACAATGCTTTGAAGGGTGCCATGCCGATGGTAGCTTGGTAGCTGTTGTTGTAGGCAAATTCCACTACAGGAAGGTGATCCTCCCAAGTCCCTCCAAAGTCAAGAACGCAAAGTCTCAAAAGATCCTCTAAAATTCTATTCACCCTTTCCGTCTGGCCATCAGTTTGGGGGTGATAGGCCGTGCTCAAACATAACTGTGTGCCTACAGCTTCTTGCAGACTCCGCCAAAACTCGCTTGTGAAGATAGGGTCTCGGTCACTAACAATGCTGGAGGGTATCCCATGGAGTCGAACTATTTCCTTGAGATAAAGAGATGATAGAGATGCGGCAGTCCTTCTACTCTTGATAGGTATGAAGTGGGCGCTCTTAGTAAGCCTATCCACTATTACCCAAATGCTAGTATTGCCTCTTCTCGACCTAGGTAGTCCATCAATGAAGTCCATTGAAATGCTATCCCACTTCCACTGTGGGACCTCTAAAGGGTGAAGTAGTCCTCCAGGTTTCTTCTGTTCCGCCTTGACCCGTTGGTAGGTCATGCACTTAGAAACGAAATATGCCACGTCTTGCTTCATGCCGCTCCAAAAGAAAGTCCTTTTTATATCCTTGTACATCTTATCACCGCCAAGGTGTATAGTCATCTTGGAATGATGCGCTTCCTCGAGAACCTTCTTTGTCAACTCCCTTGCTTGTGGGACGCATAATCTTCCATCTCGCCTCAGCCAACCCTTATTATCGATGGTGTATCTACTGAGGTGACTAGAAGTCTCACCCCTAATAAGTTTATCAATCACATCAACAAGCTGAGGGTCTTCACGTCGTGCAGCCCCTATTGAGTCTAAGAGAGTAGGGCGTACTTCGAGAGATGCTAACAAACCCGGTACAAAATCAGAGGAGGGCCTAAAGTTAAAACTGGCTATATACTCTAAGCTTTGCCTTTCCACAAATAGCGGGCTTAAGGTCAGTTTCTTTCGGCTCAACGTGTCTGCTACTACGTTGCCTTTGCCGAGAGTATAGGAAATTTCAAAGTCATACGAGGCAAGAAACTCCATCCATCTTTGCTGCCTCAAGTTAAGATCCTTCTGCGAGAAGAGATATTTCAACGATTTATGGTCAGTGTATAATTCAAACTTCTCACCTAGGAGATAATGGTGCCAAGACTTAAGCGCAAAGACGATGGCGGCTAACTCAAGATCGTGAGTTGGGTAGTTCTTTTCATGAAATTTCAATTGTCTTCCGCAATAAGTTACTACCCTTCCTTCTTGCATTAGAACGGCGCCTAGTCTCGTTCCACATGCATCTGTGTATACTGTGAACATTTTGCTTCCATTAGGCAGAGTTAGAAATGGGGCTGTTGTAAGAGCCCTTTTAATCGTTGGAAAGCAAACTCGCAGTCCAAATCCCAAGTGAACGCCAGATTCTTCTTTGTTAGCCTTGTGAGTGGGGCTGATATTTTCGTGAAATCCTTAATAAAATTTCGGTAAAAACCGGCTAGCTCAAGAAAGCTTCGAACTTCGGTTGCATTTCTTGGTGTCTTCCAATCTTGCACTGCCACCACTTTCGCGGGGTCCACAGCCAACCCCTCTTTGGACACTATATGCCCCAGAAATCTTACCTCCTTTCTCCAGAAGTGGCACTTGGAGAATTTGGCTATTTGCTGATGTGTACGGAGAGTTTCCATGATTTCTTTCAGATGCTGAGCATGCTCTTCCTCATTCTTTGAGAAGATTAAGATATCATCTACGAAGACAACCACAAATTTGTTGAGGAATTCTCTAAACACCCTGCTCATTAGGTCTACGAAATAAGTGGGTACATTTGTCAAGACGAAAAGCATGACAAGCCACTCGAAGAAACCATCTGGGGTTCTGAACACCATTTTATCAATGCTATCTTCAGCTACTCTTAGCTGATGGAACCCAGTTGCTAGATCAAGTTGGGAGAAGACCGTCACACTTACAAGCTGATCAAACAAATCGTCGATTCGGGGAAGAGGGTGCCTATTTTTCTTGGTCAATTTGTTTAACTCCCTATAGTCGGCGCAAAGGCGAAGTGAACCGTCCGCTTTGGTTCCGAACACCACTAGAGCACACCATTCTAAAATGCTCCGTCTAATGAACCCCTTTTCGAGAAGTTCTTTAACCTGCTTATAGAGCTCCTTTGTCTCCTTTGGAGCCATGTGTCTAACAGGTAAAGCTACAGGCTTTGCATTATCCACAAGATATATGCGGAAGTCTATTTCCCGCCTCGTTGGTAAGCCTTTCACCTCCTCAAAGACATCCGGATATTCCCGGACTACTCTAACTGATTGCAAATTCTCATCAGAAGCATCAAGCGACTCTAGATAACTAAGCATAACAGCATTCAAGGGATTACAAGAAATTTCTAGAGTGTTACCAAGATGTGTCAAGAGTCTAACTACTCTTTTCTCACAATCAAGAATGGCACTATTATTGGATAATCAGTCCATGCCTAAGATCAAACCATATCACGAGAAGCCCAAAACAAAGGCATTACAACTAAACTCAACGCTGAGAATTGAGATTTTCAAACCCAAACAAACCATTGACAAGTAAGCAGAGCCCCCAATTGGATTTGAAACTACTAAGGGATCTTATACCATACAAGTGTCTAGATGCAGAGATTCTACTAAGGCAAATGAAATAAAAGAGTGCGATGCGCCAGAGTCAAAAAGTGTGCGAACTGGATGATCATAAAGATAAACTACACTTTCTACAGAAATATTACTACCTCGTTCCTGTTGAGGTGCCACTAGCGCATGAACCTGACCCCCTGAAGTGGATCCGGCTTTCTGTCCCTGCCCTTTCTTCTTTGGGCAGTCCTTAGCTTGGTGCCCAGTCTCTCCACAATGGAAGAAACCACCCATCTTCGCCTTCCTTTTTCGGCGGTCTTTTGATATATGTCCCACAATTCCACAGAAATTGCACCTTCTCTTCTCACGGGGATTATTGTTCTTCCCTTCTTTCTTGAAGTCTGTTTTCTTTGCTTGTAGACCCTCTTTCTTCTCTTCCACCTTAGTTTCTTTCTTGCTGTGGTCTTCCTCGTGTAGCAACGCCATGTCCACCAAGCTTTCATAAGTCACTCCCGTGGATACATGGGTCATAGCAAGGCTGTGTAGAGGCTCATTCAAACCTTTGACGAAGCGAAGCGCCTTCTTGTGTTGGGTGTTTACTAAGTCTAGCCCAAATCTGGCCAGCTGATTAAACCGATTAACATACTCCCTGATTGTCATAATTCCCTGTTTCAGAGTTAGAAACTTCTCCATTTGCAGGCTTCTTTCAGCTTGGGAGAGGAATTTCATCTCAAACCTTGTCCTGAAGTCTTCCCATGTTTCCACCACCCTCTGAGCATTGGTAATTTCCCACCAATAGGAAGCTTCATCCTTAAGCAACCATACTACTAGCTGTATCTTTTGCCTGTCATCAACTCCGAAGATGACAAACAGATCCTCAGTCTCCTTTAGCCAGTTTCTTGCCCCTACAAAGGATTATGTCCCATAAAAGTCTTTTCCACCCATAGCCTTGAAGTCCCTACATGTTTTTGCGAAGGCATTAACACGAGGAGGTGGAGGAGGAGGAGGAACCGCGGCCACTGGAGGAGGGATGTCTGCTGGGGCCGTGCCATTGGCCCTTACTTCTAAGTATCTCCTAAACCAGCCGGGTATCAGCACTCCTTCAGGGAGGTTAAGGTCTCCAGACATGCTGAAACAGAAAGAAAAATTCGAAACGAAGGATAGAGAGAGATAGATAGGGCACATGGCTTTGGGGGATTTTTACTTTTTACAAATATAACACTTTTTCTTGAAAAATGCTTCTTTAAACTTTCTTTTGAAAACAATTTCAAAATTATTTATCTTATCTGGTAAACCTATGCTCTGATACCAAGTGAAACACCCCACCTCCGTTAAGGTCACTCACAAAGAGAATGCCTTAACTTTGGTGGAGGTTTATAAGTAAAAGCCACAGATAAACTCAAGACAGATATAAATACACATATTTTAAACAGCGGAAACCAAACAGACTTTTATTTCATCAATACGTGTTCAAACAAAACATTTCCATAATTGTCTCAAAATACTTCCAACATTACAACCTCATTACTGTCTTGATTATTAAAGAAGCATAAAACATAAATAAAGTGACAAAAATCCCCATAGTGATATCCAAAACCATGATCCGAGCAAAAGAGATCCAAATCATACATCTACGGTCTTGGAGCTTGTAAAGAGTCTGACTGAGCTGAGTTGTTTCCTCCCTGTGGACCTGGGCGGGGAACGAAAGAAAAGAAGACGAAAAGAAAATAGAGTCAGACATAAAGTCTGAGTAAATCTAGTAACTCTTCAGTATGTGAATAAGAAAAGGGCATGATAGATATAAACTGAAAACAGGAAAGTGTCACCAGCTAAGGAAGTGTCGTTTAGAATCGAATGTACTATCTCATCCATACTATATCTCTCCACCTACTTGAGCTTATTTTAACTGGCACCCCATGCTGAGGGTGAAGTGATCCCCATTTTCTAAAGATCGGCTCCTACTCGCGTTAACATATGTCATACGGACCCCAAAAATTGTAGATACCTTTGTTGGTCCCACCATGGGGTGTATCAAGACCCATGGTGGCGGCCCCGACACAATTTCTAAAAGGCATAGGTTATACTACTGGTGCCTCCAGTGCCCTGTTTGTCTGCTCCGGAGTGTGTGCACGCCCGCACCCCATTAGAACCTACACTGTTGCACCCACCGCCGTCGCTTTGACCGCTTACAATCAACCCAGTAATCGTGCCCCACCCTGCCTATTTTCAGGTACCATGATACCTAACTTGGGTTACTGCTGAAAGAGGTCCCTCTTTACCAGGATTTTCTAGTCAAACATGTTAAGTGGTTAAGTGCCTGTATTTACCTAACCCCCACCCATCAATTATTGTTAACATGTTGAATTTGGTTAAGTGTTTATAGTTGACTTAACCCTACCATCTGTCCTTAGCCTCTTAGAGCACCAGACCACTCACATTAGACATGTATTGCTATGGTTACTGGATGTGCCGGTCGGTTCTGGGCAGGTTTACACCGTAGCTCAGTCTAACCTCGGGTCCTTATTGGGCTCAATGCTTAACCACCCACATTTGATACGTATTGTTGTGACTACTGGACAGCCGGGCGGGTCCGGGCAGGTTTACATCACAACTCAATCCAACCTCGGGTTAAGCATATTGTGTTTTCTAAATTTACATATTTTATTACTTCTCAATTATATATGTAAATGTCATATCTTTTATTCTTGGGTATATCAATTCATACCGCTTAAATGTCATTGTCGTTGGCATGTGCCAACCATGCCAACATATATTTTTCATGTTTTACACCCAACATTATTACCCCCGTTTATTCGCAACATTATAACATGTGTTGGGCTTGTCACAATTCAGCCCAACTTTATAAACGTGAGAAAAAGGGGAAATCAAGAACATGTAATACATAAAGGTGTATGGCGCATGAACTTGCAATTTAGCGATTCAACTAACATATAACATGGGTCATGTGAACTTGCATTCAAATCAAAGTACAACTAAGTAGGTGACATATGAAATGGCATAGTTTAGGCTAATACAAACTTGTGTTTAAACATGTTTAACTTGGCATAATGTCAACCACAAAACTAGCATGTTGTATATTCACCAAAATGTCCAATTATAACATCTAATCACATAGCCTATTTCAAAATGAACTTGCATAGTTTATGAAACCCAAACGATACTTAACATAGATCCAATTATACTTGCAAATTAACATAAGAATGATATCTTAGGTTTTGGGTCATGTAGGCATAAAAGGTTTCAGATCTGGAACATGTTTACATAAGCCTTAATTTAGACTTAGTGAATGTATATAGTCCATGCCATAGGCATAAACATAAAGGGATCAAATTCTAGTTTTTGCCACAAATTTGCAAGTGCCAATGTTTTCATGTACAATTGTTCAATAGGCTTGCATCAATCAATTTAAGCCACAAATATCAATACACAAGTCATAACAGAATCATTACAATACACAGAATTTATATCATACAATAACACAATTCTATTTACATTTACATCGAATCACATCACAGTTTTTATTCATATTATGAAAGGTCACTATACGTACAACGAATGCAGAATTTTGAATTCTAGATTCTGAATTCTGAAATTGAGACGTGCTCCTTTGGGTAGATAAACGTTACGTTGATTAATTTGGTTAAGCTATAATCTTCTTCTTAATTTGATTTGTCTCTAGGCTTTTCTCTCTTGACGGCTATGCTTTATTCCTCCCTGGCTGCATGACGACTCCCATCTTATTTTTTGTGTGAATTTTCAGTATATACTTAGGGTGTATTTATAGATTTTTAAATTGGTTTGAGCCGTCAGATGAAGACAGGAGAAATCTAGACCATACAAAGTTCAAAGAGCCAATCAAGAGGTGACATGTCAGCCCTAGTGACACACTGAGCCACTGAAATTCGAGCCAGAGCCAGACCTAGCCAGCCAGGTCGACCAGGCAGGTCGACTGGCAGGTCGACACTATGGTCGACCTGGGGTGGCCAGGTCGACACCATGGTCGACCTGGTCTCTGGGCGGGAATTTTCCCGCCCAGCCCAGTTTGAACCTGTTTTTCGAATTTCGAATTTTAAACTGAGCTGTTTGAATTTAAATTTTATTCTGAAACTTCCGAAGGTCATAACTCCTTCATACGGAGTCCGATTCATGCAAACTCGGACTCTATCTCAAGCAGAATTCCGGGACGAACACAATGGCGTAACCCATTTCTCTTAATTCTTTCATTTAGAATTAATTATACTTTAATTTGTGAAGCTTTATGTTTATAGAATTCACGGGGTGTTACAGGACCCAACAACTATTTACTTCTCGAAGGGCGGGTCTAGTGACTTAGGTTCTGAACAAAGGAGTGAAACTTAGGAATGAACCTAATTTAACCACTTAATACCTTTTTCCCAAGACATGCCTAATCCGCATACACGACATATATATATATGTATATCTATATATACCAGTACAGAGGCATGCCCAATGGACGTGTGCATAGATAACCGTGACCAAAGCTGCAAATGAATTAAAATGTGAATTGTTGCTATTTATTATTTTATTTATTTTGTGAAAAGTTTGTAGTTGCAATGCATACAAAGACAACAATGTAGAAGTGAAGCATGTTATGTAAGCAGTCTACAACCCATAATAAATTGAAAATAACAGATATTTGCATGCTTATTACAGTTTTAGAGAAAGACGAAGCAAAACCAACAAAGCATCATTTCATGTCATATGTTGTATGTTGCATGCACCAAGAAGAGCAAAAATAAGCATATAATAAAGAGAAGAAAAGGACGTAAATTATTGTATATTGAAGCTGCACAAACATGTAAAAGCAACAAAGTCTTAATTTTTGTATTGCTGGTAAAAGAATGAATGGAAGTGAAGGACGATAGCACATAAGCAAAGGACAAACAACCTACTTACTATATAATTAATTGAAAAAAAAGTATAGATATAGTATGATCAAACATCATCAATTTAAGCCTTGCCCAATATGAATAGTGCATAGTTAACTTTTATTACTGTCCAATCTTTCTTTTCAGCAATGATATAGCACGGCATTCAATGTCTAAGTTCTTTTATTGGGTTTTAAAAACTGGAGTTAGGCTTTCTTCATGTAAAGTCACTATTTTATATTTATTTGGATGTAATGCAACCAAGAATCCCAACGAATATGCCATTATATTTTTTTCATATAATACCCACTTTAATTAGTTGAATACAATGCTACACAGAAGTTATTTTTCTTGTTTCTCCTATATTTTCTTAGTATACACACTAACATATGCATTTTTTAATGCAGTGTTGCATATAGGAGCAGCCGTACATGCAACATATTTTTTTGGTCCTGTTCCAATTTTTTTAAGATGTTGCTAATAGTATTAGCAGGAAGCCTTTAAAATATGCTAAAGTAATCAATATAATGCAACAAATAGCAATAAGATATTATAAACACTCAGTAGATATTTACTTTTAATAACCATTTTGTTTGGCTATACATTTAAGGTTCAAATTCAGCAACATGTTGTTAATATAACAAGTAGGAAAAGCCTTGTGTGATGAATAACTATGAAGAATTCAAACAACATGGCCATCCACCCAAGATCATAATCTTTTACTTTTACTCTCTTGTGTTACATGACTTTACAAAGCAAAACTAATTCTAGAATTACTGAAGTATATGTGACGGCCCGCCCCGCACCAACCGACGTTTACTCCACTTGTGCGCTGTACACATGTCCAATTGGCATGGGATGGTCGCCAAAGAAGAGAAAGAAAGAAGAGGAACCAAATAAAGAACCTGTAATATGTCTCACAGCGCATGGAATAAAATATAATAGCCAACATATACTTGACATAAAACAGATGAGACAGTGCATAAGCTGAAAACTTGAACTAACATCATCAGAGTAGCGGAAATATCAAATACAGCTTATTACAACTTCAAAATACTGTCTCTAAGATAAGCAAAATAGGTATGCTACTAATGCCCAAAGTAGATACCGATCACGACACAGGGAGAATAACTATATATCATACGTGGAGCCTCCTGCTCGTCTTCAGTCCATCTACCAAGCGTACTACCAGCTATCCCTGTCTCTAGTCTGCTCGTGTGAGCACCCAGAGTAATAAGAAGAAACATAAAACTCTGGGTCAGACATCAGTCTGGTATGAGTGGTAGCAAGCATAAACAGAATAATAACAGGTATACTAAGTCATACCTGAACCTGGACCTGCAACCAAAGAGTTAGTACTACACGGTACAACACTCTATGATGTCACAAACACATAATATACGTATACGGGGGTGGGGATGTGTGTGTCAAACAATCAAGCATAGCAACCATCCTTGCATCTCTCACTCAGTGCGTAAAGCATACGGTATCTACTTCTTTGATCACCATAACCCTTCAAGAAAACGACAGAACTCGACTTTGTACGACTATGTACATTCCTACTACCACCAACGCCATACCTATGGGATCACGCCCAACGTTTCCATGACCCCACTCCATTGGTAGGTAGCTCCCTAGTCGCACCATATCCAAAGCCCGAGTCCGTCCATACACCTCTAATACATAGTGATCCAAAGTCATAGACACCGACAACTCCTTAGCACCCGTCCCGCAGCAAAGCCCAATCACGAAGTGAACTCATTGGTTCCCGTCTGGATCCTGAGCTCGAACTTCCACTTGAACTACCTTTGCATTTCGGGTTATGGATCTTCCTCCTTCGGATCGGTTCGGATCATCATCTCTTTCACCAATTCGGGTCGGGTCGGGTTCGTGACCACCCATCGGATCGGTTCGGGTCCACCATCTCGGTTCGGTTCGCACCCTCCATCGTATCGTGGTTCGTGCCGCCCTCAACCACCAAGCATCAGTCCTCGGATCGGGTCGGAGCCTTCTTCATGCCATGGTTCGGATCCCTTTCGTCATCATTGGGATCGTGGTCTTCATCGTCTCGGTTCGTGACTGTTACCTCGGGTCGGATCGGAGTGCACCATCGGTTCGGGTCGGATCCCTGCCTCTCTCTTGTGACGGTTCGGATCGGAGTCCTTCATGGCACACTGGATCGGTTCGGATCCTTCAGCTCGTGGCGCAGCTTGCTTCGCTATAACGATCCGGTTCGGTTCGTGGTGAAGGGAAATGGGCGGTTCGGGTCGGGTAGGGGGCGATCCGATCCGATTTCCTGCACTAATTCCTGCAACTTTCCAGCAAGTGTTTATACGCCTCTCGACGGCGTTTTCGACCATTTTAACTATTGAAACCAATCACAAAGCATACCAAAGGGTCATAGCAACGCATACAAGTGACCTCAAACACCAAAACAACAATGTGACATGGTAAAATAGATCAAACATGCCCAAAACCCCATATTTTCTCTTAAGCATATGTGAGCATAACTAATGACATGATTAGCAAAACTTAACCAAATTAACCCAAACTCATATCAGAGGTCTAAAACATTATTTATGAATTTATAAACATTTTTCCAGAATTTATTTTCGTTTAAAAACGCTAATTAGCACTAATCACCCCGAATAACCATAATTAGTGCAAAAAACAAGCTAATCACTCACCTTAGCCACAAATAAAACAAGATCCGAAATAAATCTCTGATTTGGTGAAGATAACAAGGTGTTGTAGCAGCTCTAATCCCGATTTGGTGTTGATTTGCCTTGATTTGTCGTTGCTAATCTCTTTTCTTCAAGTTTGGAGTGGTTTGGAGTGATTTAGAGGTTGGAGGTCATTAATAGGGTTCTATGAAATGAAGTGGTGGCTGGAAAAATGACTAAAAGGATGTTTTCTAACCCTAATCAGCCCTTATACAGCCCCAATCCCGAAATCCCCTTATGGGCCCAATTGCTAACTACCCGGTTTAGCCCAATTATGCAGTTTTTCACCCTCCAAACCTTGTTTCAGCCATATCTCCCAAACGGTAAGTCCGTTTGGCTATTATGACCACTCTACGGAAAGAGAAACCATCAAACGAATCTAATGGAAGTGGTTTCAGGTCAAAATTCCTTCCCTATCAAAAGTTATGGCCAAAACAGTACTGGCTAGGGGCAAAATGGTCATTTAAAAATCGACAAAAATCATGAACAGGGGAAATGACTCTAATAAATGTTTCCCAAAGTTACATGACCATACAACTTCACACGGGAAAGAAATAAATATTCTACAATCCTATGATGTGTAGAGCACGGGTCGTTACACTCTCCCCCCCCTTAAGAAATTTCGCCCCCGAAATTCCCTAATCAAAACACACACAAGGGTCCCGCATGCCTATCAATCATAAAACAACCATCAAACATGCAAAACAAGCAAAACAAGTCTATCCTAGCATGCGGAATAACTAAATCGCAAAGTAAATCTTACCAGGCAAAGAGTTCTGGATAAGCCTTTCTAATGCTCTCCTCTGTCTCCCAAGCACAATCATTTTCGTCCTCGCCCCACTGAACTTTGACTAGCTTCACCGACTTTCTTCGAAGTTGCTTCGTATCATGCCCCACAATACGAATCGGCTTGCGGTTCTCAACCGCCTCAGGTTCTACTTCGAAGTCCTCTAACTGATCAGGTGAAATAATCACATTTGAGTCGTGAACGAACTTCCTTAGTTGGGAAACATGAAACACATTGTGAACTCCTGCCATTTTCTCTGGTAAGCCAACTCTATACGCCAAATTCCCAACTTCCTCGAGAACTTGGAAAGGACCCACAAATCTTGGTGCCAACTTGCCTCTCCTGCCAAATCGTATCACGCTTTTTAACGGAGAGATCTTGACAAACACCAAGTCACCAACGGAGAATTTCAAGTCTCTTCTCCTCTTATTAGCATAGCTTTTCTGCCTATCCTGAGCAGCTTTCATTCGTTGCCGAATGATCTTGATCTTATCGGAAGTTTCTCTCACCACATCTGGTCCAAGCACAAACTTCTCGCCAGTCTCTATCCAACATGATGGTGAATTGCACGGTCTTCCGTACAAAGCTTCATATGGAGCCATACCGATACTGGATTGGTAGCTATTATTATATGCAAACTCCACTAGATGCAAATGGTCATCCCATGCTCCACCAAAATCCAATATACAAGCCCTCAAGAGATCTTCCAATATCCGATTCGCCCTCTCTGTCTGACCATCGGTTTGAGGATGATATGCGGTACTGAGATGTAATTCTGATCCTAAAGCCTCTTGTAAGCTCTTCCAAAATCCACTAGTAAACAACGGATCTCGGTCACTCACAATGCCTTTGGGTACTCCATGAAATCTCACTACCCACTTCATATATAGTTCTGCTAACTTAGCTGCAGTTCTGTTCGACTTAACTGGTATAAATCTTGCACTCTTGGTCAGTCGATCCACAATTACCCAAATGCTATCATGTCCCGATCTAGTCCTTGGTAAACCATCGATGAAATCCATCGAAACTTGTTCCCATTTCCATTCGGGAATTTCTAATGGTTGCATCAACCCACTAGGCTTCTTTTGCTCGGCTTTAACTAGCTGGCAATTCATGCATTTGGATATAAACTTCCCAACGTCTCTTTTCATCCCTTCCCAGTAGTAAGTCTGTCTCATGTCTCGATACATCTTATTACCACCGGGATGTATAGTCAGTTTTGAGTGATGACATTCTCTAAGCACTTCATCCCTCAATCCATTGACATTGGGTACAACTAGTCTTCCATTCTTCCGAAGCCATCCATCTCGATCAAGCCCATACACATTCATCTCCTCTTCGATACCCCTCTCTAACTTGGAGATGATTTCTAATAGGTTAGGGTCGTTCCTCTGGCTAGAACCAATCCGCTCTATCAAAGTGGGTCTGATCGTCAAGCTAGCTAGCATAACTGGATCCAATTCGCACCTTGGTCTGAAATCAAACCCCGCGATATACTCCAGCTGCTTCCATTCAAGAAACATTGCCCCTAAGCTGGCATGTCTCCTACTCAAGGCATCGGCTACCGCATTACCCTTCCCAGGTGTATACGCGATATCAAAATCATACGAAGCCAAGAACTCTAACCATCTCTGCTGACGGAGATTCAGATCTTTCTGAGAGAAGAGATACTTTAACGATTTATGATCGGTAAACAGCTCAAATCTTTCTCCCAAGAGGTAATGTCTCCACATCTTCAGCACAAATACAATCGCTGCCAATTCCAAATCATGGGTAGGATACTTCTTCTCATGTGGCTTTAGCTGTCGACTAGCATAAGCTACAACCCTACCTCCTTGCATCAATACCGCACCCAGTCCGGTACCACAAGCATCCGTGTATACCGTCATTTCTTCATTTCCCTTAGGAATGACCAACACTGGCGCACGCGTCAACTTTTCCTTTAGACTCTTGAATGCATTTTCACACCCTTCGTCCCAAACGAAGGCTTGATTCTTCTTAGTCAACTGAGTCAACGGTGCCGCTGTCTTGGAGAAGTCTTTAATAAACTTACGATAATATCCAGCTAACCCCAAGAAACTTCTTACGTCTGTTGCATTCTTGGGCGTAGACCAATCTTGTACTATAGCCACCTTTGCAGGATCCACGGAAATACCATTTTCTGAAACAACATGGCCCAAGAACCTCACTTCCCTCCTCCAGAAGTGACACTTAGAAAATTTCGCTTTCAGTTGGTGTCTTCTCAGCACCTCCAACACAATTCTCAAATGTTCCTTGTGTTCCTCTTCTGTCCTCGAGTAAACAAGGATATCGTCTACGAACACAAGAACAAACTTATTCAGTTGGTCTCTGAATACTCTATTCATAAGATCCACGAAGTATGCTGGTGCATTGGTCAACCCGAATGGCATGACCAACCACTCATAAAACCCAGACGGCGTCCTAAATGCCGTTTTAGCTATACTATCAGCTGCTACACGGAGCTGATGAAATCCTGTCGCGAGGTCCAACTAGGAGAACACTCTCGCTCCTTCCAGTTGATCAAACAAATCATCTATCCGTGGTAGAGGATACTTATTCTTCCTCGTCACCTTATTTAACTCGCGATAGTCCACACACAATCGAAGGGAACCATCTGCCTTAGTAGCAAACACAACTGGTGCTCCCCACTCGGAAACACTTCTTCTAATAAATCCCTTCTTCAAAAGATCGCTTACTTGCACCTCGAGCCCTCGCTGTTCTCGTGGTGCCATACGACGGAGTGGCATCACTATAGGTCTGGCATCTTTCACTAAATCAATACGAAACTCAATCTCTCGGTGTGGTGGAAGTCCGGTCACTTCCTCGAAGATGTCCGGGTACTGGCCAACCACGGGCAAACCTGATAACTCATCATGCGGAATGTCGAGGGAATTTACAAAACTAGCCATTACCCCATCACAGGGTAGATTACCAAACACTACCCTCCGCCCATCATCCGCTCTAACTGTCACCAAAAAGCCCTCACAGTCTACCACCACCCCGTATCTTTGGAGCCAATCGACTCCCAAAATAATGCCATACCCAGTAAAGCCCAAAACAAAGCAATCAAAAACAAACATACATCCATGACTCGATAAGACCACATTACGACAGATCATACTGAGGTTTGTTGAACCACCAATCGGGTTCGTCACAGCTAATGGTCTATCGACTAACTCGGGTTCCAATCCCAATCTATCTACCAGGTCACTAGATATGAAGGAATGGGAAGCCCCGGTATCGAACAAAACTCTAACAGGAAGATCATAAATGGAAAGCATACCTTGAATGACGACTCCCTTTCCTTTCTCCGCCGCAGTTGGGGCATTCGACGAAGAAGGAACAACATTGATGGCATATGCTTTCACCATCTGATTCTCCTTCAGAGGTTGCGGGCACTTATCCTTAAAATGTCCCTCCTGGCCACAGTTAAAGCACTTCTTTCCCACTGTCTTGGCCCTACATTCCCTTGCATAATGGCCCTTCTTTCCACATTTGAAGCACTCGACTTCCTTCCTGCTTTTCTTCTGGCCATCCTTAGCTTGGTTCTTCTTCCTCTTATTCTGAGAGTTATTCTTGCCTCCACCGCTTGCTTGCGGCTTTGGCTCTTCAGCAGATGCAGCAACAACCCCAGTCTTCGGCTTAGGGTAAAGACTTTCTGACCTCAAAGCTTTCCCCACGATCGACTCAAACGTCTCATCGATGTGATTAATCAGCCTCTCCCCTAAGTATTCATCCAAACCAGTGATGAACTTCTCATTTTTCTTTTCGGGAGTATCGATTAGAGATAACCCATACTTCGACAAAGTGTCGAACTCAGCAACATAATCCGATACTGCCCTCCCATTCTGCTTAAGCTCCAAGAACTTCCTAAACAATTCTGATTTCTGGGCAGCTGGGATATACTTGTCGCTAAAGCGAGCTTTAAACTGACCCCAAGTAACTTGATCTTCTGGTGTGGCTGCCCTAATAGCATTCCACCAATTCATCGCTCGTCCTTGCAGCTGACGAGACGCTAGCCTTCTCTTCATCGCATCCTCGATACCCAAGTCATCGAAGATTCGATCACAGCTATCCAACCAATCCTGAACATCCGTGGCCGACTCTGTTCCGTGAAACGGCTTTCCACCAAGATTAGTGTAATCCTTGCTCAGCTTGGCGAAATCGGCCCTAGGCGCTTGCACCGCTGCACCTCCAGCATTGGCAACATTAGGAGCCTCCCTCTGAATATCCACAAGCATCTCTCTCATGAGGTTGGTAAACATAGCCCTCATGTCAGGGGGATTCCCATTATTGGCCCCTCTGCCAGCACCTCTTCCTCGTCTCATCGTCAAATCTGTTAAAGAGAAAACGATTAACCATCTCCATAGTGGTGCCAGTGCAGTGCAATGCGACTTCATTCTTAAACATACTAATACTATATATAGATATAGCTTTTGAAAACCAAAATAATCACAAATACGCGCTCTCATATACGTACTATCTCTCCCTAGTGTCTTTCCCTAGGTGAATTACGCAACCTGGGCTCTGATACCAAGTGTGACGGCCCGCCCCGCACCAACCGACGTTTACTCCACTTGTGCGCTGTACACATGTCCAATTGGCATGGGATGGTCGCTAAAGAAGAGAAAGAAAGAAGAGGAACCAAATAAAGAACCTGTAATATGTCTCACAGCGCATGGAATAAAATATAATAGCCAACATATACTTGACATAAAACAGATGAGACAGTGCATAAGCTGAAAACTTGAACTAACATCATCAGAGTAGCGGAAATATCAAATACAGCTTATTACAACTTCAAAATACTGTCTCTAAGATAAGCAAAATAGGTATGCTACTAATGCCCAAAGTAGATACCGATCACGACACAGGGAGAATAACTATATATCATACGTGGAGCCTCCTGCTCGTCTTCAGTCCATCTACCAAGCGTACTACCAGCTATCCCTGTCTCTAGTCTGCTCGTGTGAGCACCCAGAGTAATAAGAAGAAACATAAAACTCTGGGTCAGACATCAGTCTGGTATGAGTGGTAGCAAGCATAAACAGAATAATAACAGGTATACTAAGTCATACCTGAACCTGGACCTGCAACCAAAGAGTTAGTACTACACGGTACAACACTCTATGATGTCACAAACACATAATATACGTATACGGGGGTGGGGATGTGTGTGTCAAACAATCAAGCATAGCAACCATCCTTGCATCTCTCACTCAGTGCGTAAAGCATACGGTATCTACTTCTTTGATCACCATAACCCTTCAAGAAAACGACAGAACTCGACTTTGTACGACTATGTACATTCCTACTACCACCAACGCCATACCTATGGGATCACGCCCAACGTTTCCATGACCCCACTCCATTGGTAGGTAGCTCCCTAGTCGCACCATATCCAAAGCCCGAGTCCGTCCATACACCTCTAATACATAGTGATCCAAAGTCATAGACACCGACAACTCCTTAGCACCCGTCCCGCAGCAAAGCCCAATCACGAAGTGAACTCATTGGTTCCCGTCTGGATCCTGAGCTCGAACTTCCACTTGAACTACCTTTGCATTTCGGGTTATGGATCTTCCTCCTTCGGATCGGTTCGGATCATCATCTCTTTCACCAATTCGGGTCGGGTCGGGTTCGTGACCACCCATCGGATCGGTTCGGGTCCACCATCTCGGTTCGGTTCGCACCCTCCATCGTATCGTGGTTCGTGCCGCCCTCAACCACCAAGCATCAGTCCTCGGATCGGGTCGGAGCCTTCTTCATGCCATGGTTCAGATCCCTTTCGTCATCATTGGGATCGTGGTCTTCATCGTCTCGGTTCGTGACTGTTACCTCGGGTCGGATCGGAGTGCACCATCGGTTCGGGTCGGATCCCTGCCTCTCTCTTGTGACGGTTCGGATCGGAGTCCTTCATGGCACACTGGATCGGTTCGGATCCTTCAGCTCGTGGCGCAGCTTGCTTCGCTATAACGATCCGGTTCGGTTCGTGGTGAAGGGAAATGGGCGGTTCGGGTCGGGTAGGGGGCGATCCGATCCGATTTCCTGCACTAATTCCTGCAACTTTCCAGCAAGTGTTTATACGCCTCTCGACGGCGTTTTCGACCATTTTAACTATTGAAACCAATCACAAAGCATACCAAAGGGTCATAGCAACGCATACAAGTGACCTCAAACACCAAAACAACAATGTGACATGGTAAAATAGATCAAACATGCCCAAAACCCCATATTTTCTCTTAAGCATATGTGAGCATAACTAATGACATGATTAGCAAAACTTAACCAAATTAACCCAAACTCATATCAGAGGTCTAAAACATTATTTATGAATTTATAAACATTTTTCCAGAATTTATTTTCGTTTAAAAACGCTAATTAGCACTAATCACCCCGAATAACCATAATTAGTGCAAAAAGCAAGCTAATCACTCACCTTAGCCACAAATAAAACAAGATCCGAAATAAATCTCTGATTTGGTGAAGATAACAAGGTGTTGTAGCAGCTCTAATCCCGATTTGGTGTTGATTTGCCTTGATTTGTCGTTGCTAATCTCTTTTCTTCAAGTTTGGAGTGGTTTGGAGTGATTTAGAGGTTGGAGGCCATTAATAGGGTTCTATGAAATGAAGTGGTGGCTGGAAAAATGACTAAAAGGATGTTTTCTAACCCTAATCAGCCCTTATATAGCCCCAATCCCGAATCCCCTTATGGGCCCAATTGCTAACTACCCGGTTTAGCCCAATTATGCAGTTTTTCACCCTCCAAACCTTGTTTCAGCCATATCTCCCAAACGGTAAGTCCGTTTGGCTATTATGACCACTCTACGGAAAGAGAAACCATCAAACGAATCTAATGGAAGTGGTTTCAGGTCAAAATTCCTTCCCTATCAAAAGTTATGGCCAAAACAGTACTGGCTAGGGGCAAAATGGTCATTTAAAAATCGACAAAAATCATGAACAGGGGAAATGACTCTAATAAATGTTTCCCAAAGTTACATGACCATACAACTTCACACGGGAAAGAAATAAATATTCTACAATCCTATGATGTGTAGAGCACGGGTCGTTACAGTATACCTCAAATATAATATCTATCCTGGTATATTGAAAGCATTTCAACATAAGAAATGAAAAGGGAAACATGTTTAAAGTAATCTTATCTATAGTTCATGTACTCTTCTTGACTTGATTAAGGGATTAACATCACACATACACATGGTTTAATTTTGTTTAGTGTGAAAGAATATTGCATTATACATGTGCACATAAATGTTAATGTTAACCTATATGGCATCATATCTAATTTATCCGTTTGCTTAATTTTTTGCTATAGACTTTCATTCTTGTAACATTTGAATTTTAAAATATAATTTGAGTTTTTTGAAATGGAAAAGCCAAGCATAGGATATGTAAGAAAATGTAAAAGAAATGAAATAACAGCATAAGCATTAGCTGCTACCAACGGTGTTTATACAAACACAGTAACTGTCACAACAATCCTTCACTTTTTTCTAACCATTCAACAATAATAATTAAAACGTATGGAATAAAGCTTGGTAGCAAAGATCCAACCATCCAATCGACCCACTAGGTCTGAAACAAATCGTCTGACTGCCATTGATCCATCCTAAACAAATCCCAAAAACGAATATTAAACGAAACATAGCCAGAATTACTTATAGTTTCAGTGGAAGTGACAGGAAATTTTATATTAATATTTCATGATTCTAGAAACGTACATCAGATGAGTACATTCTTGGGCTATCATTAAAGAAACCTGCATATAAAGAGAAGATCAGATTCAAGTGCCTAGATTCACGGACAGAAGAATAATTGGATATTTTGTAGAAGATAAAAAACTAGTAGAATATGCAAGTAATAAACATTGAAAAATATAGCTATTGTGTGCTCTTGGAAAACGACTTACGTTGGGAAATCATTCGAATATGTTGCAAAAATGACTAAAGATTTTCAGTGGAATATAGCGACAATATAAAATTACCAAACATTTATTTAAATGGTTGGACTACAAAAACTAAATGTTACTATTGCATAATTTAAAGTAAGTACAATGAAGCAGCAAATTTCACCATCGTAAAATTGACAAAATCATCAAAATACACAAAGGAATCCATAGAATTCAAGCCTTTCCGAAGTTAAAATGTGGATTCGAACGAATCCCAGTCCATTTTTCTTTGCAAAAGCAATTATTGGATCCGTCTCTGAAACTCTGAATTTTTTCTGTATAATTAAAGAAAATTAATTACTGAAAAGTGAATTACTGATTGGAATAAGCAGAAAAGGAATCAAAGCTATTAATTAATAGTTTTAGGAGGAAGAGTTTCAGTTTTCCTTCTTGACATAGATTGTTATTCCTAATTTCCTTGAAGTAAGTTTGTTTGAAGCTTTAATGCGTAGGAGGAAGAAAATAACGGAGCAGTTGCGTGGATAAAGAAGTTACGTGCGAAACATGATAGAACATGAGAGAGAGAATGCAGTAAATTAGCAAATATTCCCTCAAATTTTCAATGTAAACAGTTTCAAGAAGCCTCTGCATAAGGGTATTTTTGAAAGATCCAAAAAGCTTCACCATCCCTGAAGCATCTGCATTATTAGTGAAGATGTGTGTGTATGTGTGTGCGTGTGTGTGTGTCTGTGTGTAACACCCCCACTCTGGTACACTTATCCATATGTGGTGATGGTACATATAAGCCATGGAGCTAATATAAGAGTATCACAACTTAATAGAAACTTGTCGGAATATAAAATCATTCATCGTACATGATTTTAAATGGAATAGCTATTATACAATCATCCCATTGCAGAATATGGTTACAAAGATCCAAGAGACTAAACATTAAATAATTATATATAGTGATACATAAAAAGATAATCCACATAATAAAAGTCTTCACTTTAAGGCTTCCAACTAACCATCTAAACTTGACATGTTTTAAATGTAGCATCGTGAGAAACACAGACCCAGTGAGATA
This sequence comes from Allium sativum, assembly GCA_030737875.1. NCBI lineage: Eukaryota > Viridiplantae > Streptophyta > Magnoliopsida > Asparagales > Amaryllidaceae > Allium > Allium sativum. Next base: position 550,180,138 of record CM060915.1, on the reverse strand, counting down.
ACTGTTTAAGTTAGTTTTCAAGTCATTTCTTAATGGGTTGTATTACAGTTTCATCATGATTCTTCTCTTCAAAAGGTTTCGTCAATCCAAATTTTAAGAAAAAAATCAAGGAGGACTTAGAGATATAAAATCAAATAAGTTTATAATAACTTCGTTCCATCAAACCCATAACTTATCTAATATATAGTTATGAATCTAAACCACACCCTCTACTTAGTTTAGAAGTTTGGAATGTTATCCTAATGCGTTGACATCCCGTCACTAAGTAGGGATGTACTCTACCGGCTCAATACCAACACAGAGTAATAGTGCACTACCCAAGATATATTGTCTTATACTGTACCCCGTCAAAGAAATATAGTTAAGAAAATGTTTCTCGAAAGTAATCTTAAATTACGTTTTCAATTTCATACTCCTAAGGGTTAAGACAAACCCAAAACTAACTCAAAATTATTCCAATCTATGTTAAGAAGAACTTCAAAACCACTTCATAAAGGTTTTAAAATCCAAAAGAAAAGGAAAAGTTAGCATTTCAAAACGCTTTAAAATGTTTTAGCATCAATAAAAATAAAAACTTCAGCATTTAAAAAACATTTTGGAAAGTTCTGGGCTTATTAGATTACTTAACAAAAAATTCAAAAAAAGATAGCATTTTCATAAATGCTATGAAAAGTTCTAGATGGTTTATAATAGTTTTAGGCTTAAAACAGCTATTACAGCGTTTCAAACGTGTTGTAAAAAGTTCTTGGTAGTTTATAATGCTTAAAATAGCTATTACAGCATTTCAAACGCGCTATAAAAAGTTATGTTCCTGTTAGAGTACTTTATAATCAACTCTGAAAAAGGCAGCGCTTCGTAAATGCTACAGAAAGCCCTTGGTGGTTTAGACTAGTTTAAAATAGATATCGTAGCGTTTCAGATGCGCTGTGACAAGTTCTATGGTTACGTACTTTATAAATAATTCATAGAAAAGATAGCGCTTCAGAAATGCAATGAAAATATCTGGGTTGAGACACTTCAGTATTAACAACTTTTAAAAGGTGTTTCAAATTCCAGAAGTGTTTCAATTTTCTGAAAAATCAGCTTTTTGACAAGTTTTTCGATAAAATGTTTGATGCAATTTCTCTATGATAATATAGTTTTTAACATCAAATTTACTATAGTAAGAAGCTTCCTTAGTCTACTTAATTAACATGAAAATAAACCCTTAAAAACATTTATTTATTTAATAAATAAAATTCTACATCATAAGGTAGTTTAACATGTCCATTTCAGGCATATTCTTACCTGAATTTGCATCCAGTTTTCAGGTACACATGTGATCGAATTAGAAAAAGTGGTCAAAGTGAAAGTTATAGGCCTTTGAGTTAGGTTTCCAGATTGATAAAGAAATAAATTTTCATCAAAATAGCAAAAGTTATGGTCAAAATACCGAACGTCATTTTTCAGGGTTCAAGTCCAATCATTCATTCTTAAATTTCACTACTTTTCTTCAAAATATTGAATGAATACATGAACTTAAATAGTTTTTCTTAACTTAGAATTGTAGATTGAGCTTGTATTTATTCTCTTCACATTTTCTAAGCTTATTCTTTTTATCTTATATTCTTTTTGTTTTGTGAATGCACGAAAAGAAGTGAACATTTCTATCCTTTATATAGTATTTTTCAAGGCTGGTTTGGTAATTTAGTTTTGTTCACTTGTCCACCTTATCTTCATGCAAGCTTTAGGGTGTAGACATATGCCTCCTTAGTTCTCTTTAGATGCTTCTACACATGGATACCTAATGGGTTTATATGTCTTTACCTGATTAAATCCCATGACATGTGCATTGTTCATTTGGAAATATATACATATTCCATTTGTTTTTAGTTAAAATCAATGTGTTATATATATGTACATTCAACTATATTTTTTTTATATGCAATCATTGTACCAAAATTCTTGAATTGGATCGAATTTATATATTCAAAATTTCTAAAGCCTTTTCATACCCGGTTTTTGAGTTAGGTCGTTCACTCTACCACCCTTAGAAAAAGATTTCGTTCTTGAAATCTAAGTTTCAAAAATTTTTGGATACATTCTACGGATTTCTGACTCCACCTCCCATGATGCTTCGTCTTCATTATGATGGCTCCATTAAATTTTCACTAAGGGAATTTCGTTCATTCTTAGTCTCTTAACTTTTCTTTCAAGAATTTGAATAGGTCTTTTAATGTACTTGGTCCCTTTTTTAAATCGCTTAAATTAATTACATGAGATGGATCATAAATATACTTTTGTAGCAATGATATGTTAAACACATTATGTATATGGTGCGTTTGGCACAGGTCCTTGTTAAATTTGGAAATTAGGCTCAGGTCCAGTCCTTAACTTATTATAAAATACATCCCTATTTTTCGAAATTCATCAAAAACATAATAAAAAAATCATGAAAATTCATCTTTAAATTAAACATGCAATCATCATAAATTTCAGATCATAACACCACCAAAAACTGCATCAAAATACACAAAAACAATGAAACTGCAGTAATTTGCGTTAAATCATGCAAATATTTCAAATTCGTGCATTCATCTATGCAACTATTTTAGTGTTGCATCTTCGTTGGCTTTTTTGCACACATGCATGCAAGTAATACAGATTCTTACATACAAATGTGCAATAATTCACAGTCATGCAAATCAGCTGATGATTATTTGCATATACGTATGCAATAAAATAGAATATTTACATACATGTTTGCAGCAATCTACAGGTAAAAATATCAGTTCACGTTTACTTGCATACATGTATGCAAGAAAACATAGTACCTGCATACATGCATGCAAGTATTCATGCATATTTTTCAACCTGGAATCTTCATGATTTACTTGCATACATGTATGCAAGTATTTAGAATAGTTGCATACATGTACGCAAGATTTCACATAGAATTTCAGTGTAAATCGCTTCAGGAATACTTGCATACATGTGTGCAACTATTGTGTATACTTGCACACATGTATGCAATTTGTTTTGTGTTCTTCTGGAAATATTTGCAGATTAAGATTTTTTTTTACTTTTCAGCGCACAAATTTTTGGCAAAAACACATAACCCGAATTCTAGGGACCCGCTTTACATTTAAAAGATGGGAGGGAGGCTGTTTACATTTTAAACATAAATAAGGATGGCAGCCTAATTTCCACTTATGCATATCTAATAATTTCTCAGGTAAGTCGAATTTGTATGCAACCTTTCCAATTTTCTTGGTAATACGAAAGGGTTCGATAAATCATGGTGATAATTTTGCTTTCTTCTTTCCAAATCGCATTACCCCTCGTACAGGAGAAACCTTAAGAAAGACATGATCTCCTACTTTGAATTCCAAATCCTTTCTTATATTGTCTGCATAACTCTTTTTCCTACATTGTGTTGTTCGCAATCTTTCTCTTATAATGAAAATCTTCTTGGTTGTTTCCATTACTAGGTTTAGACCAAGAAGCTCATGATCTCCAACTTCTGCCCAACATACTGGTGAACGAAAAGGCCTTGTATACAAAGCTTCATAGGGGGCCATACCAAGACTTACATGATAACTATTGTTATATGTAAATTTGATTAATGGTATGTGAGTTTACAATGTGATTTCAAATTCCATTGTACAAGACCTTAACATATCTTCTATGATTCGGTTCACCCTTTCAGTTTATCCATCTGTTTGAGGATGAAAGGCTATACTCAGATATAGTTATGTACCTATTGCGTTTTGAAGACTTCTCCAAAACCTTGAAGTGAATTGTGAATCTCTATCCAAAACTCTGGTAATTGGTATACCATGTAGTTGAACAATCTACTTTCAATAAAGTCTACTCGATTTCTTCATTGAGTAGGTCATGTTATAAGGTATGAAATGTGTTGACTTTGTCAAGCGATCCACCACTACCCATATAGCATCATGACCTTATTTTGTCATTGGTAATCGAGTGATGAAATCCATTGTTATATGTTCCCATTTCCATTCAGCAATAGGAAGTGGTTGCCAAAGTCATGCCGGTCGTTGTTGCTCTACCGTAATTTGTTGGCACGTAAAACATTTTGCCATAAATTCAGCAACATCCCTCTTCATTCCATTCCACCAAAACCAACGCTTAAGATTCTTAAACATTTTTGTGATTCCCGGATACACCATAAGGCTTGAGCAATGTGCTTCTCTAAGAATTTTGTTATTCAATTTGGTTGATTTGCAACACATAGTCAATTTTTGAATCTATAACTTCCATCTTTACTAGTGTTCCAACCTATAGACTCCTTATTCTTCATTTCATAAATAACTCTTTCAATTCCTCCTCTTCATCTTGGGCTTTCAATATTCTATTTACTAGAGTTGGCTGAAAAATAAGATTACACAGATGTACTACTTTGTTAACCATAGCTATATTAATCATCCTTGTGCAAGCATTCATATCAGCAGAGTCTCTAGAGCTCGTCGTTCTCTTATCATTAAATGGGATACCATACCATAAGTTTTTCGACTTAGTGCATGTGCAACTGTATTTGCCCTTTATCGATAGTAATGTAATGTAAAATCATAATCTTTTATAAATTCCATCCACCTTCTTTGTCTCATATATAGTTATTTTTGAGGGGAAAATATATTTTATACTCTTATGGTTAGAGTAAACACGGAATTGTTCTCCATAAGGTTAATGCCTCCAAATTTTTAAGGCAAACACAATCGTAGCTAATTCTAAGTTATGAGTTGGATAACTGGCTTCATGTGGCTTTAATTGATGAGAGCCATAAGCAATAACTTTACCTTGCTGCATTAGTACACATCTAGTACTTGTCCACATGCATCAGAATATAATTTATAAGGGACTCCAGTCTTGGCAAAGACAGAATTGGTTCCTCGGTCAACCTTTTCTTTAAGGTTTCAAATGCTAACTTACATTCTTCATTCTGAATAAACTTAGTTTCCTTACGAGTTAGTTTTGTTAATGGAGATGCTATCTTTGAGAAATCTTGAATAAATCTTCGGTAGTAATCAACTAATCACAGAAAACTTCGAACTTCTAATGGTGTTGTCGGAGGGTTCCATTTCAGTACCATCTCAACCATCGATGGGTCTACACCTATTCCATTTTTTGAGACAACATGTCCAAGAAATTTTACTTCCTCCAGCCAGAATTCACATTTACTTAACTTTGCATATAGCTGATGTTCCTTTAATGTTTGGAGACATAAACGCAGATGTCAATCATGTTCCTCCTTTGTCTTAGAGTAGCTAAGGATATCATCAATAAACACAATAACAAAATGATCAAGATATGGATGGAACACACGATTCATTCGATCCATGAATACTGCTGGAGCGTTGGTAAGGCCAAAAGACATCTCCAAGAATTCATAGCGTTTGTACCTTGTTTGGAAAGTTGTCCTTGGAATATCTTCTTTTTTTATCTTAATTGATGATACCCAGATCTTAAGTCAATTTTCAAAAATACGGTAGCTCCTTGGAGATGATCAAATAAATCATCTATCTGAGGTAATGGATATTAGTTCTTAATTTTTACCTTATTAAGCTCTTGATAATCTACACATAAACGAAACGTTCCATCGTGCTTCTTTACAAACAACACTGGTGCTCCCCAAGGAGATTTACTAGGTCTAATAAATCCTTGATCCTCCATCTCCTTAAATTTTCTCTTTGATTCTTGATTTTTCGTAGGAGACATATGATAAGCTGCTTTAGAAATAAGATTTGTACCAGGGATTAAGCCGATAGTAAAATCAACTTCTCTTTTTGGTGGTAACCCTGGTATTTCTTGAAAAACTTCTTTAAATTCCTTAATTATCGGGATTTGGTCCACCATTTGATCCTTATCCTCAATATTGATATTAGCAATATATCCAGATTTAAAAGCATCTTCAACTTTATCACATGAGTAAACAAAGGTTTCCTGTTCTCTAATTGTCAAACTTATGGTTTTGATGTGACAAAGCAAGACGGCTTGAGAAAGCCAATCCATCCCAAGGATGATATCAAAACGTTCCATTGGAAATATAGTTAAATTAGCCACCATATCCTTACCTTCAAAGTTAAGGATATAGTTCTACACATACTCTCAAGTTTAGCTCTACCTCCTACTACACTATCTATTTTAAAAGGATTCGATAGTTGCTCGATAGGTAATCCTATCTTAGTAGCAAATATTTCATCAATAAGACAATGTGTGGCACCAGTATCAAATAAAATTCTAGCTTGAAAGACAAAAAGAAACACGGTACCTTCTACTTTAGTTTGTTCAGAAACAACTGCATATACCAATCCTTGTTTCCCCATGTTATCCTTCCTCGGCTTCTTACAATTCCAACTAATGCACCCAGATTCATTGCAATTGTAACATACGATTGCCATAGTACAGACTGGAGAAATGTGTCATGTTTCGTTGCACCAGTAACATCTCCTTACTTTGCCAGACTCCTTTTCTTGTCCCGTCGATCCTTTACTCCCTCCATTTGGTTTTTTCTTTTTTTCATCTGGCTTCTTTTAATAGTCAAAAAGATTATTTGGTTTCCTTTTATTTGAAACCTTCCTTTCTTGCTGGAATTGAAGATAGTCTTCTTTCAGATTTAAATCTTCTGCTACTATGTTCTCATAAGTTTTTTCGGCTATTACCAATTACATGTCTTCTTATGGGACGGTTTAATCCTTTTGCAAATCGTCTAGCCTGCTTTTCAGGTGTATCAATTAAATGATTCCTGAATCTTGATAGTGCCTCAAACTTATTTTGGTATTGGGATACTTACATACCTTCTTAAGTAAGATTTTGAAATTTTGTCTCCATCTTCTATCTATCATTCTCCGGGAAATACTTATCAAGAACTTCTCCTTAAATTATTCCCACGTCATCTGTTCCATCTCGTCTGTATTAGTTATTGGTCTACCTAGCTCCCACCAATTTTGAGCTTCCTCTGATAATTGAAAGACAACCAACTTCCTCTTATCGACTTCATTACACTCCGAAACTTCAAATATATCCATTAGATGTTGATTCCATTGCTTTGCCTTAACTGGATCTGCATATCAAACAAATTTGCCAGGTTTCAAACTTTTAAAACAGCTTAAAAGGCTGTTTGTTGAAGATGTTGAAGAAAGTTGCTCCATCTGCTTTATAAAAGATGCAAACAATTGCATAGCATCGGTTTGTGCGAAGCACTGAGCCTCTTGACTTTGAGATGTCGAGTTATTTTGATTTGCCATGACCTTCAATAAAAAAATCTTGTTATGGTCATGGGTGAAATACACCTTTAGTTATAAATATTTAATGACATGCTCTAGTCATGAACACACAAATATGTTTATTACTTATAACCCTTATCTACAAACAAAATTTTGGGTGTTTATTCACAACCTCCCTAAAATATTGATAATCATTCATACTACTTTATATGTTAACTAATACTTAACTTTCTATTTTATTTTTAATCTGTCACTATTATTTCTTCTGATGAGGAAGGACCCATTTTAGCCTTTGCATCTCGAGAAGGTCCAGTGACTTCTTGAGAGTAATTATTTGAGCCAACTGTCTCTGACTCCCCTTCATCATATTGTTCCGCTATTTTATTTGGAATTCGTTTACGTCTTATATTCCCTCCTTGGGTTGGTAATTCTCCTTCTAGCCTTAGAAATTCTAAAGCCTCTTCATAATCAGTTCTTTCTGCTAATTTAATTTCCATTTAAAATGGTTTCATTTTCTGGTGTCGACGGTAAAGAATAACATCTATTTTTAGACCATCTTCATAATCGTTAGCTCTATGATAAACTTCATATATCTCATCAAGGAGAATCTTCTTTTCTCTCCTTTTAAGCACATTCTTTTATGTTGTGCGACTTGCAGCAACTAATCGTTCGTTTGGTGTGGTGGTGCACTAAACACTACCCCATGAATCCCCCGTGTACCAAGTTCTGTTGCTTGCCATAACTTATAACTGCAAATAGTCATAAAGATGTCAATAATTGTATAAACTTCCTATTCCAACAATTTAAATTCTGATACTATATAATTTTCTAAAGCACCCCTTAAACCTTGGCTCTGATACCAATTTCTGTAACACCCCCACTTTGGTACACTTATCCAGAAGTGGTGATGCAACATACAAGTCATGGTGCTAATACAAGAGTATCGCAACTTAACAGAAGCTTGTCGAAATATAAAACCATTCATAGTACATGATTTTAAACGGAAGAGTCGTTATACAATCATCCCACCACAGAATATGGTTAAAAAGATTTAAGAGGCTAAAAATTAAATAATTATACGTAGATCTACATAATAAAAGTCTTTACTTCAAGGCTTCCAAATAAGCATCTAAACTGGAATGTTTTAACTGTAGCATCGTCAACAACACAGACCGAGTGAGATAACTATTTAAGTTAGTTTTCAAGTAATTTATTAATTGGTTGTATTATAGTTTCATCATGGGTTTTGTCAATCCAAAGTTTAAGATAAAAATCAAGGAAGACTTCAAGATACTTAATCAAACAAAATTATAATAAATTCATTCCATCAAAACCCATAATTTATCAAATACATAGTTATGTATCTAAACCACACCCTCGACTTGTTTTAGATGTTAGGATATGTTATCCAATTGTGGTCAGCATCCCGTCATTAAGTAGGGATGTAATCTACTTGGCTTAGTACCAAATACAGTAATAGGGCAGTACCCAAGATCTATTGTCTTATACCGCACCCCATCAAAGAAATATATTTAAGAAAATGTTTCTCGAAAGTAATCTTAAATTACATATTCAATTTCATACTCCTAAGGGATTAAGACAAACCCAAAACTACCTCAAATTTATTCCAATCTATGTAAAGAAGAACCTCAAAACCACTTCATAAAGGTTTTAGAATCCAAGAGAAAAAGAAAAGATATCATTCAACAATGCTATAAAGAGTTTCAGCATTAATACAAATAATAACTACATCATTTAAAAAGCGTTATGTAAAGTTTTGGGCTTATTAGACTATTTAATAAATAATTTAGAGAAAAGAAAGCGTTTTCATATATGCTATGAAAAGTTATGGGTGGTTTATAGTGGTTTTAGGCCTAAAACAGCTATAATAGCATTTCAAATGCATTATAAATAGTTCTTTGTAGTTTATAATGCTTAAAACATGCATTACAATGTTTCAGACGCGCTATAAAAAGTTTTGGTTTCTTAATAATGCTCAAAATAGGTATTGTAGTGTTTCATACGAGCTATAAAAAGTTTTGTCCTCGTTAGAGTACTTTATAATCAATTCAGAAAAAGATAGAGCTTCAGAAATGCTACAGAAAGCTCTAAGTGGTTTGGAATGGTTTAAAATAGATACTGCAGCGTTTCAGATGCCCTGTAACAAGTTCTGGTATTGTTACGTGATTTATAAATAATTCATAGAAATGATAGCACTTAAGAAATGCTACGAAAAGATCTGGTTTGAGAAACTTTAGTATTAGCAACATTTAAAAAGTGTTTCAAATTCCAGAAGTGTTTCAATTTTCTGAAAATCGGCTTTTTGACCAATTTTTCGGCAAAATGTTTGATGTAATTTCACTAAGATAAATATGGTTTTTAACTTCAATTTTTCTATAGTAGAAAGCTTCCTTTGTCTACTTAGTTACCATGAAAAGAAACCCTTAAAACCATTTATTTATTTAGTAAATAAAATTCAACATCATAAGGCACTTTTAACTTGTCCATTTCAAGCAGATTTTTACCTGACTTTGCATCCAGATTTCAGGTACACAAATGATCGAATTAGAAAAAAATGGTAAAAGCAAAAGTTGTAGGCCTTTGAGTTAGCATTCCATATTAATAAAGAAATAAAATTTCATCAAGAATTGCAAAAGTTATGGTAAATATACCGAATGTCATTTTTAGGAGTTCAAGTCCAATCATTCATTCTTAAATTTCACAGTTTTTCTTCAAAATATGAAATCAATACATGAACATAAATAGTTTTTCTCACCTTAGAATTGTAGATTGAGCTTGAATTTATTCTCTTGGATTTTCCTAAGCTTCTCCTTTTTATCTTATCTTGTTTTTTTTGTGAATGCATGAAAAGAAGTGAGCATTTCCACCTTTTATATAGTATTTTTCACGGGTAGTTTGGTAATTTAGTTTTGGACACTTGTCCACCATATCTTCATGCAAGCTTTAGGATGTAGACTTGCCTCCTTAGGTGTCCTTATATGTTACTACACATGGACACCTAATGGGTTTATGTGTCTTTACCTCCTTAACTCTCATGACATGTGCACCGTTCATTTTATGAAACTTGCCCTTATCATTTCATTCCATATTTTTTATTTTTAAAATATATACATATACCATTTATTTTTAATTAAAAGATATGTATTATATGTATGTATTTACATATATATATATACATATATCTGTGTGTGTTTATATTTGTATACATTCATTGCACTCAAATGTTTGAATTAGATCGAATTTATATGTTAAAAATTTCTAGAGAATTTTTCATACCCGGCTTTTGAGTTAGGTCGTCACAATATATATATATATATATGTGTGTGTGTGTGTGTGTGTGTGTTTGTGTGTGTGTGTATGCACACTAGACATCTCACATAGGCCTACCACTTGTAGATGCTGGATTTGTCGACTGGTTACGGGCAGCCTTCTACTACAAGTTGGGCCTGAACTCGCAACATAGCATACTATTATAATGGCCCATAGCACCTAGACCTCTCACATTAACTATATTTACTTGTTGACGCTGGATATGCTAGTCGGTTCCAGGTAGACTTCTACTACAAGTGACGGTTCATCTCATGTCTATGTGTCATTAATGTTAATTAAGCCATTAACTCACATGCATACAAATTAACACATTCCTATGGGGACATTCAAATTCTATTCCTAATTAAATGGTATTTAGTTTTCACTTAATATGTATTAATATACATTGATTATGTTATTTATATACGTATATATATATAAATATAAATGTAAATTAAGCAAATGGGGTTAGCGTCCTTACCACCTTTTTGAAATGTCAATCCTATTAAATTCTTAAGGTGTACAAGTCATTTTCCTATATTTTCCCCCAATCATTGAACAAATGTACATATTGACATATTACAATAAAATGGGAAAAACAATCACAACTTGCGACCCAAGTTTTGATTATTGTAACAATAAGAGATAAACATAACTTTATACATCAAATATACATATATGTTTATAGTTCCCATTTTGGATATATTCCTTTCTTATATTTGATTATACACAAAACCTTAATGTTTAGAGATATTCTAAATAATACGTTCCAATACTCTATTTAGAGAAATAGAGATTCAAACCTATTTAGATTTACAAATTTATCCAAATCTTAATCTTTTGTATTAGATCAAACATATGGATTTACTTGAAATAGAATAAAAAGGAATCTAAACAATATAGATAATTATACACAAGCATCTTGTCCTTCTTTTATTGTTACAATAACCCAAAACCACAAATACAACTGAAATGGTCATTTCTACAAACAAATAAAATATGAGGTATTTGGAGGATGTTTAATATTATATTTTCGTTTTGATCCTAATTCCCTTAAGCATATAGATCCAAATCCATGGTACAAAATAGGGAAAATAGCAAACTAATGTAATTTGCACTCACAGTGCTAAGAAGGATAAAACAGAGGAAATCCAATGGTGTTTGCTTTTGGATCCAGTCCCTCGTACAAAATGTTCTCTAATTCTTGTTAATATGTATATAAGAATCAAAAGCTTAGAGTCTTATATTTAAATCTTTGAATTCCAGAATATAAAATCTAAATCTAAACTTAAATAAGAATAGAGAAGAAAAGAATTTTAGAGTAAGGATTTAGAAGAAAACCTAAACTTTTCTCTAGAGTTCCGATGGTAGAATGGAGCGCAGGAAGAACATAGATTAACGTTTGGGAGGGGATAGGTAGGTGGTATATATAGTTGTAAGTGTGTATACAAATCGTTAGATCAATTCGATTTAATTTGGACAATTCATTGCTGGCAATTTATATATAAGTCCCTATAAAAACAAGTCATTTCCACCAAAATCTCTTAAGGGCGGCCGACCAACCCCCCCCCCCCACTAATAGGGTGCTCGACCCCGTTCTGGGTGAGCCCAGGAGAAAATTGTCTCATGTACGTTACTTTTTAATTAATTCTTATTGATATATTTTATTATGTTCATTATTCTTGTCCCCGTTGTATATGAATATAAATACACAAGTTTGAATTAAAAAGGAATATTCTTTTTCATTCTTATCCAATTAATATATCCTACGGTTTTATATTTATTTATTTGAAATTCAAACTTTGTATGTTTAATATATACAAACAACTTAATTTATAAAAAACTTTTGCATATGAACTTCGTTTTAAGTAAATAAAATATGAAAATGGATCAGAATCTCGCCACGAATATAAAACTTTCATGGCCCAATTCTCAATTTTCCATGATTCTTATTTTCAATCAATTAATATTTTGTTAATTTATTTTTGTTTATACTTAATTTAATTATCTATATCTATTTAGGGTATATTTTTACGGGTTGTTATAGGAAGTGCCATGTGTGTCGAGATAAATCCTTTTCAAGCCACGCGCGAGTTCAGTGTATGTTGGGAACTTCGTCTCGAAGTGAGGTCATGTATTCTGATCATCCCAATATTTAGCTTTTCCTTTTCTTGGGGAAGATGGTCCCTCGTTTGTTTTTGAGTTGATTTGATACACATGTTTTTCATCATGGTGTCTTCCTCCCTCAGAAATCTGTGTGCTTCGAAGTGGATTTGGCGAGATCCCCTGGAGGGTCCCATCGCAATGAGATTTTGAATTTGGTTTTGTCAAGAATGATGGAGACGACGGCCATTAGAACCATGGATGGGTCTGGTCTATCGACGGAGGCCACCACCATGTTGAATCTTTCCAAGGACTTGCGCAAAGTCTCGCCGGTCCTTTTTCTTAAATCTTGTAAGAGTAATGACATTCTTGGGTTGGGAGATGTGAACCCTTAACTTCTCAACAAACTTGAAATCATTCCAACTACTAATAGATTCAGGTTCTAACTGCTTGAACCACAAGGCGGCAATGTCTGTGAGATAGAGTGGGACGTGATTGAGACGATACTGATTCTGAGAATGAAATATATTTTAACTCGATTCCGAGCAAGTAGCGACTTCGACCAAATCGCTTAGTGCTTCCGAGAGGACGTGCTCAAGTCCAATCACATTGCTAGCCATAAACTTGATGTGTGATTTCTTTGACCAAAAAGTGGGTAAACAGCTGCCCATAAAATGCTTCGTAAAGGGCCATACCAATTGTCGCTTGATAACTATTGTTATACGAAAACTCCACTAATGAAAAATGCTACTCCCAAGCACCTACGAAGTCAATGATGCAGGTCTAAGTAGGTCCTCAAAAATTCTATTGACTCTCTTTGTCTACCTTTCAATTTGTGTGTGATAGGCTGTACTCAAACTCAGCGTCATCCCCAAAGATGCTTTGGATTCTTCAAAAATCACCATTAAACAAAGCGTAACCTATCATTAATTATGTTAGTCGGGATTCCATGCAGTCTAACTATTTCCTTGACGTATAAGTGGGATAACGAAGCTGTGGTCCAATTCTTCTTGATCAAGATAAAACGAGCACTCTTCGACAATCTATTCACAAAGATCTAAATCGCTTCATTTCCCTTCTAACTCCTTGGAAGCCCATCTACATGTGTTCTCATTTCCATGTTTGAATCTTTAAGGGTAGCAACAACCCTCTGAGCCTTGCTTTCTATGCCTTAACCTTTTGACAAATCAGACATCTAACTACAAACTCTGTAGCATAATTCTTCATTCCTTCCCACTAAAGACTTCTTATATTCCTAAAGATTTTATCTTCTCCGCGGTATATGGCCATCTTCGACTAATGACACTCCACTAGAACTTTCCTTCTAAGGTCTCCATTCTTAGGGACACAAGGTCAATCATCCCTTCTCAAAGTACCACTACTATTAATGGTATATCCATCAAAATGAGAAAAGGGTTCTCCTATAGAAATCCTTTCCTTTAACATCCTCAACTCATCATCGAAGTCTTGCTTGATCTTAATTCGTTCTACTAAAATTGGCCTCAATTCCATAACGTCGAGAAATCCTTGAGCCGCTTCAAACGGAGGCTGTAAATTGAAACTATAAAGAAACTCCAAGTGCTTCCACTCGGTAATCGTACTTAGGGTAGAAATCCTCTGACTTAAAGCAATGGAAACGACTTTACCCTTCCCTGGGGTTTACTGAGTAACAAAGTCGAATGATGCTGGACGCTCCACCCACCGCTGTTGTCGAAGGTTCAAATCTCGCTGAGAAAACAAGTATCCACTAGACTTACGACCTGTAAAGAGCTCAAACTTTTCTCCAAAATGGTAGTTTTTCCATATTTTTATGGCAAAAACCACAGCTACCAATTTTAAGTCATGGGCAGGATACCTCTTCTCATGGTCCTTAAGTTGTTTACTTGCGTAGTCAACTACTCTACCCTCTTGCATGAGTACCGCTCCATAACCATTCCTACAAGCATTTGTGAAAACTATAAACATCTTCGTTCCATCTGAAATAATAAGGATAGGCGCACTTATAATAGATTCCTTCAACCATTCGAAAACAATACCACACTTCTCACTTGCACGAACTCCAGATTCATTTTCGTTAACTGGGTTAGAGTTATTGCAATCCTCATGAAGTTCTAAATTAATTTTTTGTAGTAGTCTGCTAACCCAAGAAAAAGTCTAACCTTCATCACATTGCTGGGTGTCCTTCACTCTTGAAAAACATCAACCTTTACGGGGTCTATGACCATTTCTTTCCCCGAAACAATGTGTCTAAAAAATTACTTCTGTTTTCCAAAAGTGACATTTTGAAAATTTCGCCTTAAGTAGATTTTCCTATAGAATGCCTAGGACCTTTCTTAGGAGATCCTCATGCTTATTACAGTCCATGGGAAAGATGAGATGTCATCTATGAACACCACAACTATCGTTTTAAGAATGCCCCTACATACCCTACTCATAAGATCCACAAAGAAAGCAGGGGCATTCGTTAGACCAAAGGAAATAACCTCCACTCAAATAATCCATCTGATGTCCTAAATGCTATGTTAGGTTTAATCTCTTTGGAAATACTGAACTGGTGAAATCTTGTTGTCATGTCTAAGTGAGAAAAGTTTTGGGCACCTACCAAATGGTAAAAAATGTATATCATAAGAAAGGGTACTAAATCTTCTTAGTTAGCTTATTGAGTTCCCTATAATCCACACACAATCTTAACATCCATTTGATTTGGTGGATAATACTGTCGGTGTACCCCACTCAGATGTACTCCTTCGAATAAACCATTTTTGCAATAACTTAGAATTTTTTATCCAACTCTCTCCTTTCTCTGGAGCTATGTGCCTTAATGGAAATGTGTGGCGATCGCCCACAACCTCTGCACTAAACAAGGGGAATAATGCGCTGAAAGGTTTGCCAAGCAGCTATGGATGATCATAATAGGTAAACATCAACATTGGAACCTGTCATAGAACTCACAACACAAGGATAAAATATGGTAGAAAATATACAACAAGTAATAATAGTGAAGCATCATATAACAAACCTTTGAAACTTTCACAACATCCTGAAAGATTATCCAAACATCATAGGTGTAACACCCCGTGAATTATATAATGCTAAGCTTCACAAATTAAAGTATAATTAATTCTAAATGAAAGAATTAAGGGAAACGGGTTATGCCATTGCATTCTTCTCAGAATTATGCTTGAGATAGAGTCCGAGTTTGCGCGAATCGGACTCCGTATGAAGGAGTTATGGCCTTCGGAAGTTTCAGAATAAAGTTTAAAATTCAAACAGCTCAGTTTTAAATTCAAAATTCGAATTTCAGGTTCCAACTGGGCTGGGCGGGAAAATTCCCGCCCAGAGACCAGGTCGACCATAGGGTCGACCATGGTGTCGACCTGGTCACCCCAGGTCGACCATGGTGTCGACCTGGTTCCCCTCAGGTTGACCATAGTGTCGACCTGGGTGTCGACCTGCCTGGTCGACCTGGCTGGCCAGGTCTGGCTCTGGCTCGAATTTCTGTGGCTCTGTGTGTCACTAGGGCTGATGTGTCACCTCTTGATAGGCTCTCTGAACTTTGAATGGCCTAGATTCCTCCCATCTTCATCTGACAGCTCAAAACAACTTAAAAATCTATAAATATACCCTAAGTCTCAACTGAAAATTCACACAAAAAATGAGAAAGGAGTCGTCATGGTGCTAGGGAGGAATTAAACATAGACGTCAAGAGAAAAGCCTAGAGACGAATCAAACTAAGAAGAAGATTAAAGTTTAAATCAAATTAATCAACGCAACGTTAGTCTACCCAAAGGAGCGCATCTCAGTTTCAGAATTCAGAATCCAGAATTCAAGATTCTGCATTCGTTTTAAGTATAGTGACCTTTCAGAATATGAATAAAAATTGTGATGTGATTCGATGTAAATGAAAATAGAATTGTGTTATTGTATTGTATAAATTCTATGTATTGCGATGGTTTTATCATGACTTGTGTATTGATGTTTGTGGCATAAATTGATTGATGCAAGCCTATTGAATAATTGTATATGAAAACAACAGCACTTGTAAGTTTGTGGCAAAAACTAGAAATTGATCCCTTTTTGTTTATGCCTATGACATGGACCTTATACATTCATTAAGCCTAAATTAAAGCTTATGTAAACATGTTTTAGACTTGAAACCTTTTATGCCTACATGACCCAAAACCTATGATATCATTTTCATGTCTATTTGCAAGTATAATTGGATCTATGTTAAGCATCGTTTGGGTTTCATAAATTATGCAAGTTCATGTTCATTTGCAAGTATAATTGGATCTATGTTAAGTTCGTTTGGGTTTCATAAACTATGCAAGTTCATGTTGAAATAAACTATGTGATTAGATGTTATAATTGGACCTTTTGGTGGATATACGTTATGCTAGTTTTGTGTTTGATATTATGCCAAATTAAACATGTTTAAACAAAAGTTTGTATTAGCCTAAACTATGCCATTTCATATGTCACCAACTTAGTTATACTTTGATTTTAATGCAAGTTCACATGACCCATCATTTATGTTAATATCGCTAAATTGTAAGTTCATGCGCCACACACCCTTATATGTTGTCAACTATTACATGTTCTTGATTTCCCCTTTTCTTACGCTTATAAAGTTGGGCTGAATTGTGTCGAGCCCAACATTTGTTATAACATTGCGAACGTATAAACGGGGGTGATAATGTTGGGTGTAAAACATGAAAATATATGTTGGCATGTTTGGCACATGCCAACGACAATGACATTTAAAGCGGTATGAATTGTTATACCCAAAAATAAAAGATATGACATTTACATGTATAATTGAGAAGTAATAAAATATGTAATTTTAGAAAACACGATATGCTTAACCCGAGGTTGGATTGAGTTGTGATGTAAACCTGCCCGGAACCGTCCGGTTGTCCAGTAGTCACAACATTACCTATCCAATGTGGGTGGTTAAGCATTGAGCCCAATAATGACCTGAGGTTAGACTGAATTACGGTGTAAACCTGCCCGGAACCGACCGGAATATCCAGTAACCGTAGCAATACCTGTCTAATGTGAGTGGTCAGGTGCTCCTAAGAGGCTAAGGACAGATGTTAGGGTTAAGTCAACTATAACACTTAACCAAATTCAACATGTTAACAAGAATTGATGGGTGGGGTTAGGTAAATACAGACACTTAACCACTTAACATGTTTGACTAGAAAATCCTGATAACGTGGGACCCGTTTCAGCAGTAACCCAAGTTAGGTATCAACGGTACCCTAAAACTAGGCAGGGTGGGGCACAATTACTGGGCTGATTGTAAGCGGTCAAAACGACGGTGGTGGGTGCACAGTGTAGGTCTAACGGGGTGCGGGCGTGCACACACTCCGGATCAGACAACCAGGGGACTAGGGACACCAGTAGTATAACCTATGCCTTCTAGAATTTGTGTCGGGGCCGCCACCATGGGTCTTGACACACCCCATGGTGGGACCAGCATAGGTATCTACAATTCTTGGGGGCAGTATAACACATGTTAACGCGAGTAGGATCCGATCTTTAAATAAAGTTGGGGATCACTTCACCCTCACCATGGGGTGCCAATTAGAATAAACTCAAGTAGATGCAAAGATATAGTATGGGTGCGATAGTACATTCGACACTCCTTAGCTTGTGACACCATCCTATTTTCAGTATATATCTATCATGCCCTTTTCTTATTCACATACTGAAGAGTTACTGGATTTACTCAGGATTTATGTCTGACCCTATTTTCTTTTCGTCTTCTTTTCTTTCGTCCCCCCCCCCAGATCCACAGGGAGGAAATAGCTCAGCTCAGTCAGGCTCTGTACAAGCTCCTAGAACGTAGATGTATGATTTGGGTCTCTTTTGCTCGGACAATGGCTTTGGATATCACTATGGGGATTTTTGTCACTTTATTTATGTTTTCTGCTTCTTTAATTATCAAGAAAGTAATGATGTTGTAATGTTGGAAGTATTTTAAGACAATTATGGAATGTTTGGTTTTGAACACATATTGATGAAATAAAAGTCTGTTTGGTTTCCGTTGTTTAAAATATGTGTATTTATATCTGTCTTGAGTTTATCTGTGGCTTTTACTTATAAACCTCCACCAAAATTAAGGCATTCCCTTTGTGAGTGACCTTAACGGAGGTGGGGTGTTTCACTTGGTATCAGAGCACAGGTTTACTAGACAAGATAAAAATTTTTGAAATTGTTTTCAAAAAGAAAGTTTAAAGAAGCATTTTTCAAGAAAAAATGTTATATTTATAAAAAGAAAATCCCCAAAGCCATGTGCCCTATCTATCTATCTCTATCCTTCATTTTGAATTTTTCCTTTCTATTTCAGCATGTCTGGAGACCTTAACATCCCGGAAGGAGTGCCGATTCCCGGCTGGTTTTGGAGGTACTTAGAAGCAAAGGCCAATGGCGTGGGCCCAGCAGACATCCCTCCTCCAGTGGCCGCAGTTCCTCCTCCTACTCCTCCTCGTGGAAATGCCTTCGCAAAAACCTATAGAGATTTTAAGGCTATGGGTGGAAAAGACTTTTATGGGACAGAATCCTTTGTAGGAGCAAGAAACTAGCTAAAGGAGACTGAGGATCTGTTTGTCATCTTCGGTGTTGAAGACATGCAAAAGATACAACTAGCGGTATGGTTGCTTAAGGATGAAGCTTCCTATTGGTGAGAGGTTACCAATGCTCAGAGGGCGGTGGAAACATGGGAAGATTTCAGGATAAGGTTTGAAATGAAATTTCTCTCCCAAGTTGAAAGAAGCCTACAAATGGAGAAGTTCCTAACTCTGAAACAGGGGAGCATGACGATCAGGGAATATGTTAATCAATTTAATCAGCTGGCCAGATTTGGGTTAGACTTAGTAAACACCCAACACAAGAAGGCACTTCGCTTCGTCAAAGGTTTGAATGAGCCTCTACACAGCCTTGCCATGACTCATGTATCCACGGGAGTGACTTATGAAAGCTTGGTGGACATGGCGTTGCTACACGAGGAAGACCATGGCAAGAAAGAAACTAAGGGGGAAGAGAAGAAAGAGGGTCTACGAACAAAGAAAACAGACTTCAAAAAAGGAGGGAAGAAGCCCCGTGAGAAGAGAAGGTGCAGGGACAAAAAGCTGGATCCACTTCAAGGAGTCAGGTTCATGCGCTAATGGCACCTCGGCAGGAATGACGTAGTAATATTTCTGTAGAAAGTGTAATCTATCTTTATAATCATCCAGTTCGCACACTTTTTGACTCTGGCGCATCACACTCTTTTATTTCATCTTCCATAGTAGAATCTCTGCATCTAGACACTAGTATGGTAGAAGATCCCTTAGTAGTTTCAAATCCAATTAGGGGCTCCACTTACTTGTCAATGGTTTGTTTGGGTTTGAAAATCTCTATTCTCAGCATTGAGTTTAGTTGTTATGCCTTTGTTTTAGGCTTCTCGGGATATGTTTTGATCTTAGGCATGGACTGGTTATCCAGTAATAGTGCCATTCTTGATTGTGAGAAAAGAGTGGTTAGACTCTTGACTCGGCTTGGTAACACTCTAGAAATTTCTTGTAATCCCTTGAATGCTGTTATGCTTAGTTATCTAGAGTCGCTTGATGCTTCTGATGAGAATTTGCAATCAGTTAGAGTAGTCCGGGAATATCTGGATGTCTTTGAGGAGGCGAAAGGCTTACCTCCGAGGCGGGAAATAGACTTCCGCATATATCTTGTGGATAACGCAAAGCCTGTAGCTTTACTTGTCAGACACATGGCTCCAAGGGAGACAAAGGAGCTCAGTAAGCAAGTTAAAGAACTTCTCGAAAAGGGTTTCATTAGACGGAGCATTTCGGAATGGTATGCTCCAGTGGTGTTCGCAACCAAAGCGGACGGTTCGCTTCGCCTTTGCGTCGACTATAGGGAGTTAAACAAATTGACCAAGAAAAATAGGCACCCTCTTCCCCGAATCGATGATTTGTTTGATCAGCTTGTTGGTGTGATGGTCTTCTCCCAACTTGATCTGGCAACTGGGTTCCATCAGCTAAGAGTAGCTGAAGATAGCATTGATAAAATGGCGTTCAGAACCCCAGACGGTTTCTTCGAGAGGCTTGTCATGCCTTTCGCTTGACAAACGCACCCGCTTATTTCGTAGACCTAATGAGCAGGGTGTTCAGAGAATTCCTCAACAAATTTGTTGTTGTCTTCGTAGATGATATCTTAATCTTCTCAAAGAATGAGGAAGAGCATGCCCAGCATCTGAAGGAAATCATGGAAACTCTCCGCTCACATCAGCTAAAAGCCAAATTCTCCAAGTGTCACTTCTGGAGAAAAGAAGTAAGATTTTTGGGGCATATAGTGTCCAAAGAAGGGTTGGATGTGGACCCCGCGAAAGTGGTGGCAGTGCAAGATTGGAAGACACCAAGAAATGCAATCGAAGTTCGAAGCTTTCTTGGGCTAGCCGGTTTTTACCAAAAGTTTATTAGGGATTTCGCGAAAATCTCGGCCCCGCTCACAAGGTTAACAAAGAAGAATCTGGCGTTCACTTGGGATTTGCACTGCGAGTTTGCTTTCCAACGATTGAAAAGGGCTCTCACAACCGCCCCAGTTCTTACCTTGCCAGATGGAAGCAAAATGTTCACAGTATACACGGATGCATGAGGAACGGGACTAGGCGCTGTTCTAATGCAAGAAGGAAGGGTAGTAGCTTATGGCGGAAGACAACTGAAAGCTCATGAAAAGAACTACCCAACCCACGATCTTGAGTTAGCCGCCATCGTCTTTGCACTTAAGTCTTGGCGCCATTATCTCCTAGGTGAGAAGTTTGAATTATACACTGACCATAAATCATTGAAATATCTCTTCTCGTAGAAGGACCTTAACTTGAGGCAGCAAAGATAGATGGAGTTTCTTGCCTCGTATGACTTTGAAATTTCCTATACTCCCGGCAAAGGCAACGTATAGCAGACGCGCTGAGCCGAAAGAAACTGACCTTAAGTCCGCTATTTGTGGAAAGGCAAAGCTTGGAGTATATAGCCAATTTTAACTTTAGACCCTCCTCATATTTTGTACCGGGTTTGCTAGCATCTCTCGAAGTACGCCCTACTCTCTTGGACTCAATAGGGGCTGCACAACGTAAAGACCCTCAGCATGTTGATGTGATTGATAAACATATTAGGGGTGAGACTTCTAGTCACCTCAGTAGGTACGCCATCGATTATAAGTGTTGGCTGAGGCGAGATGGAAGATTATGCGTCCCACAAGCAAGGGAGTTGACAAAGAAGGTTCTCGAGGAAGTGCATCACTCTAAGATGACCATACACCCTGGCTGTGATAAGATGTACAAGGATATAAAAAGGACTTTCTTTTGGAGCAGCATGAAACAAGACATGGCAGATTTCGTTTCTAAGTGCATGACCTGCCAACGGGTCAAGGCAGAACAGAAGAAGCCTGGAGGACTACTTCATCCTTTAGAGGTCCCACAATGGAAGTGGGATAGCATTTCAATGGACTTCATTGATGGACTACCTAGGTTTAGAAGAGGCAACACTAGCATTTGGGTAATAGTGGATAGGCTTACTAAGAGCGCCCACTTCATACCTATCAAGAGTAGAAGGACCGCCTCATCTCTAGCATCTCTTTATCTCAAGTAAATAGTTCGACTCCATGGGATACCCTCCAGCATTGTTAGTGACCGAGACCCTATCTTCACAAGCGAGTTTTGGCGGAGTCTGCAAGAAGCTGTAGGCACACAGTTATGTTTGAGCACAGCCTATCACCCTCAAACCGATGGCTAGACGGAAAGGGTGAATAGAGTTTTAGAGGATCTTTTGAGACTTTGCATTCTTGACTTTGGAGGGACTTGGGAGGATCACCTTCCTTTTGTGGAATTTGCCTATAACAACAGCTACCAAGCTACCATCGGTATGGCACCCTTCGAAGCCTTGTATTGAAGACCGTGCAAATCACCAACTTGTTGGTGGGAGTCTACGGATAAGCTTATACTTGGGCCAGACATGATTTGAGAGACTTCGGAGAAAGTGGACCCGATACGAAGGAGAATGAAGACTGCCCAAGACCGACGGAAATCCTACGCTGACAAAATAAGGACCGACCTTGAGTTTGAGGTCGGGGACAGGGTTTTCCTTAAAGTATCACCTTTAAGGAACGTCGTTCGTTTTGGATCCGCAGGAAAGCTAGCACCAAGATTTGTAGGAACGTTTCCTATAATCAAGAAGGTTAGAAAGATGGCCTATAGATTAGAGATACCCGAGAGACTGGCCGGAGTTCACAACGTCTTTCATGTTTCTCACCTCCGAAAGTGTTTGCATGAGTCTGCGGAAGTGGTGGAACCTTGCATTCTAGAAGAAGCCGAAGTGGAACGCGAAACAACTGTGATGAGAATTCCAACCCGCATCTTAGGAACTGAAGTGAAAAAGTTACGCAATCGCGAAGTCAAACTCGTTAAAGTTCAGTGGAGCGATGCCAAGGAAGACGCAACTTGGGAAACTGAGGACAGAATACACGCTGCCTATCCTCTTCTTTTTTAGCGTACATCTTTGATCTCTCTCTTTTTCCTTAAGTTATGCTTTATCTATCTTTTTAGGTATATCCCCTCGGTCCTTTTCCTCACTCCTTAGGTAGAAAACAAATGGATGCAAACATGTATTTGAAAACATGTTATGGATGATGGTAGCAAATGGTTGCTGGTGGTTGCTAGTGGTTGCTCATGGATGCATATATATATATATATATACACACACACCCTAGGTTATAGATCGGCTCAGTCACTTCATATTGCATATGCATATATATGTATTCTCATTTGTATATGGTTGAAACTTGATATGATGTCATATGGTTTTCGCATTTGTATGAACAGTTGTGCACTCATGTAGAATTATAAGTAGGAAAATTTGTATACATAATGGATTCATGACACTTACATGATTCGCATTAAGGAGGTCAATTGAATCAGTAGACCGCCTGATTTCTGCATTAGATAAGGACATTTACACACACTATGCATATGATCATGAAGCATTAGAAGTCTTTTAAGGACAGTGGATGCCTGGGTTTGTTGCTTGAGCAGATGGACTGTTGGATGGTAGGATATACATTCTTCCTAACTTGAAGATTTCGGGGACGAAATCCTTTTAAGGGGGGAAGAATGTAACACCTCGTGAATTCTATAACGCTAAGCTTCACAAATTAAAGTATAATTAATTCTAAATGAAAGAATTAAGGGAAACGGGTTATGCCATTGCGTTCGTCTCGGAATTCTGCTTGAGATAGAGTCCGAGTTTGCGCGAATCGGACTCCGTATGGAGGAGTTATGGCCTTCGGAAGTTTCAGAATAAAGTTTAAAATTCAAACAGCTCAGTTTTAAATTCAAAATTTGAATTTCATGTTCAAACTGGGTTGGGCGGGAAAATTCCCGCCCAGAGACCAGGTCGACCATAGGGTCGACCATGGTTTAGATCTGGTCACCCCAGGTCGAACATGGTGTCGACCTGGTTCCCCCCAAGTCGACCATAGTGTCGACCTGGGTGTCGACCTACCTGGTCGACCAGACTGGCCAGGTCTGGCTCTGGCTCGAATTTCTGTGGCTCTGTGTGTCACTAGGGCTGACGTGTCACCTCTTGATTGGCTCTCTGAACTTTTAATGGCCTAGATTCCTCCTATCTTCATCTGACGGCTCAAAACAACTTAAAAATCTATAAATATACCCTAAGTCTCAACTGAAAATTCACACAAAAAAATGAGAAAGGTGTCATCATGCTGCTAGGGAGGAATTAAACATAGCCGTCAAGAGAAAAGCCTAGAGACAAATCAAACTAAGAAGAAGATTAAAGTTTAAATCAAATTAATTAACGCAATGTTAGTCTACCCAAAGGAGCGCATCTCAATTTCCGAATTCAGAATCCAGAATTCAAGATTCTGCATTCGTTGTAAGTATAGTGACCTTTCAGAATATGAATAAAAATTGTGATGTGATTCGATGTAAATGAAAATAGAATTGTGTTATTGTATTGTATAAATTCTATGTATTGCGATGGTTCTATCATGACTTGTGTATTGATGTTTGTGGCATAAATTGATTGATGCAAGCCTATTGAACAATTGTATATGAAAACAATGGCACTTGTAAGTTTGTGGAAAAAACTAGAAATTGATCCCTTTTTGTTTATGCCTATGACATGGACCTTATACATTCATTAAGCCTAAATTAAAGCCTATGTAAACATGTTTTAGACTTGAAACCTTTTATGCCTACATGACCCAAAACCTATGATATCATTTTCATGTCTATTTGCAAGTATAATTGGATCTATGTTAAGCATCGTTTGGGTTTCAAAAATTATGCAAGTTCATGTTTATTTGCAAGTATAATTGGATCTATGTTAAGTTCGTTTGGGTTTCATAAACTATGCAAGTTCATGTTGAAATAGGCTATGTGATTAGATGTTATAGTTGGACCTTTTGGTGGATATACGTCATGCTAGTTTTGTGTTTGACATTATGCCAAGTTAAACATGTTTAAACACAAGTTTGTATTAGCCTAAACTATGCCATTTCATATGTCACCTACTTAGTTATACTTTGATTTTAATGCAAGTTCACATGACCCATCATTTTTGTTAATATCGCTAAATTGCAAGTTCATGCGCCACACACCCTTATATGTTGTCAACTATTACATGTTCTTGATTTCCCCTTTTTTTACGCTTATAAAGTTGGGCTGAATTGTGTCGAACCCAACATTTGTTATAACGTTGCGAACGTATAAACGGGGGTAATAACGTTGGGTGTAAAACATGAAAATATATGTTAGCATGTTTGGCACATGCCAATGACAATGACATTTAAAGTGGTATGAATTGTTATACCCAAAAATAAAAGATATGACATTTACATGTATAATTGAGAAGTAATAAAATATGCAATTTTAGAAAACACGATATGCTTAACCCGAGGTTGGATTGAGTTGTGATGTAAACCTGCCCGGAACCGCCCGGTTGTCCAGTTGTCACAACAATACCTATCCAATGTGGGTGGTTAATCATTGAGCCCAATAATGACCCGAGGTTAGACTGAGCTACGGTGTAAACCTGCCCGGAACCGACCGGCATATCCAGTAACCTTAGCAATACCTGTCTAATGTGAGTGGTCAGGTGCTCCTAAGAGGCTAAGGACAGATGGTAGGGTTAAGTCAACTATAACACTTAACCAAATTCAACATGTTAACAAGAATTGATGGGTGGGGTTAGGTAAATACAGACACTTAACCACTTAACATGTTTGACTAGAAAATCCTGGTAATGTGGGACCCGTTTCAGCAGTAACCCAAGTTAGGTATCAACGGTACCCTGAAACTAGGCAGGGTGGGGCACGATTACTGGGCTGATTGTAAGCGGTCAAAACGACGGCGGTGGGTGCACAATGTAGGTCTAACGGGGTGCGGGCGTGCACACACTCCGGAGCAGACAACCAGGGCACTGGGGACACCAATAGTATGACCTATGCCTTCTAGAATTTGTGTCCGGGCCACCACCATGGGTCTTGATACACCCCATGGTGGGACCAGCATAGGTATCTACAATTCTTGGGGGCCGTATGACACATGTTAACGCGACTAGGAGCCGATCTTTAAATAAATTTGGAGATCACTTCACCCTCACCATGGGGTCCCAGTTAGAATAAACTCAAGTAGATGCAGAGATATAGTATGGGTGCGATAGTACATTCGACACTCCTTAGCTTGTGATACCATCCTATTTTCAGTATATATCTATCATGCCCTTTTATTATTCACATACTGAAGAGTTACAAGATTTACTCAGGCTTTATGTCTGACCCTATTTTCTTTTCGTCTTCTTTTCTTTCGTTTCCCCCCAGGTGGAGGAAACAGCTCAGCTCAGTCAGGCTCTGTACAAGCTCCAAGAACGTAGATGTATGATTTGGGTCTCTTTTGCTCGGACTATGGCTTTGGATATCACTACGGGGATTTTTGTCACTTTATTTATGTTTTCTGCTTCTTTAATTATCAAGACAGTAATGATGTTGTAATGTTGGAAGTATTTTGAGACAATTATGGAATGTTTGGTTTTGAACACATATTGATGAAATAAAAATCTGTTTGGTTTTCGCTGTTTAATATATGTGTATTTATATCTGTCTTAAGTTTATCTGTGGCTTTACTTATAAACACCCACCAAAATTAAGGCATTCCCTTTGTGAGTGACCTTAACGGAGGTGGGGTGTTTCAATAGGAAATATCAAAGTCTGTACATAAATCCTCGCTACAACACTCATAGAGCAACTCAAACAACATAAATAGAAATACTAGATAGTAAGTAAGATAATACGCTAGCCTCCCGCTCGCCTCCGAATTGCAATACCGTACTCATTAGGCTATCACATGTCACCTACCACCTAGTCTGCCCATCCAAAAACTGAATGAACATCCCAAGGTAATAGGAGGGAAACATAAAACCTTGACTCAGACAATAGTCTTAATGAGTGATAAAACATCTATCTAACATCAGTAATAAAGTATACGAGAATGATAGATAAACATACTTATCTAGACACAACACCAGAGAAGAACTCGACCCTGTCTTCCCCACATCGCACAGTGATAGCCTTTACATCAAATGCTTCATTCATGGAAACCAAAACAACCATTCTTTCATGGCAATCAGATGCAAGCACCACTAGCACTCATAGCATCCAGATTATTTGTATCCCACGTGAACCATCCTAATCGAATTTAACATCCCTCAAGCACAAGACCCAAAGGTCTAAACCAATATCATACAAGCACCCAAGAAACATCTCCTTCGACATTAGGCAGTCTACATGAGACGGTGCAAACAAAACATCCAGCATGCATGAAAGACTCTGGCTATCACCGCCAATCCTGCTTTGAATCTATCGTTAATCTTATGACGACCAACCTTGCCATACGTCAAGGGTTAATGGTAACCCCAGTTCTAGCATAAACTCCATACGCCTTTCAACGATACGTATGTTTGTCCAACCTTGACAACTAGGCCTTTCAATGATACCCAGGGTATTTGACCAGCAACCTTCCGATCTTTTGGGTACCCCCATTGTACCCCTGCTTTGAGCCTGCTAGAACTTACAGCAATGATAATCTCTCGGCATTCGAATCTCTAGTCATCCAATCTGACGACTTTTCATAGCTCAAGCAACCTTCTCGAGCAACCATTATCCACTAACTCAATACCTTTGAGTTGTCATCTAATTCGTTGTTCTACACTGATCAACGAACACATTCAACACTTCGAATATTCCCACTTGAACTTACCTTGAAGTCACAACATAACTGAGCCAAATAACATCACTGCGCTGCGGCAAGGGTTCGGGGGGTTCCCCCTAAATTTTTTTATGCCCTTTTGTTTAAACCTGGGTCGAACTTGAAAAACATAATTTTTCAGAAAATGACCCTGTGTGACCGAACCATCTTTTTAGAGCCGACTGACCAAACCTTCTGACCATTCCGACTTCCAGACCAACTGACCTATCACTTAGCATCTAGGCCAACCGACGCGACCTCTTGTGAAACACGACCAACCCAAATCCAAAAGCACCGACCGGTCCAAACCTCCACCGGAAGCACGATCGATCCAACTCATAGAAAGTAGACCAATCGACCCAAAAAGTAACGACCAACCCACCTTCACACCAACTCTGCTTGACCGACCCGCCTCCAAGCATCTCGACCGACCAGCTTCAAACTGATCAACTAAAAAATGACCGAGCACCCTCTTTAGAATCATAACCGATCTACCCCCTCTGCTCGATCGACCGACCCACGCATGCCAACTGACCCATGACCTGTTGTGTTCCCCAAGTCATCTTATGACCGACCCATCTCCTTCCGACCAACCAAGGGCCCGTACCGATCCAAACCATCACCAAATTCGACCAAAACTTCGCCAAACGACAAGATCTACGAAATCTACTCAACCAATTCATCACATACAATCATAAACACGTTATGAAATCACTAACAACATGAATATGACGATCTTCACCAAAATTATGCAAATTTTACTTGAAAGCATGATAAATGAACATTTGAACTAAATGATTCATATGAAAATAAGTTACCATGATGTAGATCTGAGGAAAACGACTCGAATTTGATGAAAAACAAGATCAAACACTCATATACTTGATTTAATCCATGTGAGAGATGCATATCATTCACCTATTTTCCAAAACAAGCTAAAAGAAATGAATTATGATTCCGGACAGCAAAGAATTTGATCCAAACCCTTCGATTTGATGATCTTCCCTTGGATCTACGTAGATCTAGCCTCAAATGTTGTGGATCTTCCAAATGAGAGAATGGAAAAAAGTAAACTATTCTCCATGCCTCCTATTGGAAAGCTGAAGAAAATGGAGGAATGGAAGAACTCTAGCTCTTCCAAATGAGAGAATAGAGAAAGTAAACTATTCTCCGTGCCTCCTACCCCCTATTTATAGCCTCCACCAAGCCACTAATGGGCCTCCCCAAATCAGCCCATTAGGGCTTACCAAACCTGAACAGCTAACCTTAAAACAGCGATTCCTCCCAAATCGCTGAACCAATTCTTTAATGTGACCACACTACGGAAAGGGAAACATCATTTACTTTCCAATGGCATAGGTCTCAACACCTGATTCTGCCTGAGTCAAAAGTTATGTCTTGTACAAGACTAATAGGGGCAAAATGTTCATAAGCAAAATTGGTAAAAATTATGGATATGTCTCACATCTCCATAAGCATCATATTAAAATATGAGAATCATTCAACCTCAGGGAATAAAATAAAATATTTTACGATCTCTCGATACGTAAAATGCGGGCTGTTACACAATGCTACTGGACTCGCGTCCCTCTCGAGGTCTATCCTAAACGATATTTCTCTGTGGGATGGAAGTCCCATGACTTCCTCAAAGACATCTGGAAACTCGCGCATAGTGGGTACTAAAAATGACCCTCCTAATTCGAATGATAAAGAGTGAAATAAGACTGAATTCCTATTCCAGTCCTACAAGGGATCTCTAAGCAATGACCACCATGACTTCTCAATCAAACAATTCTCTTATCACAGTTAAGGATGGTCTCATAAAATGATAGTTAATCCATCCCTAATATAAGACCATACCACTCGAAATCTAATAAAGACGCATCATAAAAGAAATCGACGTCGTCGATATTTTATACTAGGTCTTTACAAACAAGAAAAGGTTGCTTAGCTCCTCCGATAGGGTTAGACACCCCTATTGGACTTCTAGCAAAGGACAAAAGAAGTTTCAAGGAATCAATAATCTTTCTAGCGATGAAAGAGTGGGTTGCTCCTGAATCAAGCATGGTACACACAGTGGTTCTAAGAATAGAGATTATGCCTTCCAAAGTTGGTCGTCCTTAGTCTCTTGGGCGTTGACTTCGAAGAGGTGCTACCTCCAATGCATATTTTTTCCCACTCTGTCCTCTTTTGGTTTAGGGTTTTCCTTGCCAACTGTCCATGACAATTGAAGCACTTTCCTCTGAATTCAAAATTTGCAAGGTTCACCCTACAATCCTTAGCCTCATCGCCCTTCTTGTGGCACCTCGACACACCTTTTCTTCTTTCTTAAATTTTCCTCCTTTCTTTCTCTTCGGCCAAAAACTTTCCTTTTTGTCCTTTCCAAAACTAGAATCATCTTCCCCTTTCTGATTTTTAGTTTCCTTCTTTTCCTTAGCCATATAGAAGATAGTTATCCTAACAAGCGCCTTGAACGTAGCTCCAAAATTCACTTAATCCAATAACATTTCCCTCAATGGAGAATTCAATCCCTTAAAAAAATCTTAATGCTTTATTCATATGGGTGTCTACCAAAATCCTTCTAAATTTTGATAACTCCGTAAATCATGCGACATACTCTCTCAGACTTAACTCTCCTTTCTTTAGCTGAATAAACTTCTCCATGTATAGACTCATCTCGGCATTTGATATGAACTTATTTTCAAAGCGGGTCTTGAACTCCTCCCAAGTAAATACTCTACCCATATACTCCTCGGAAATCATGTTCCACCATTTTAATGCTTCTCCTTTAAGTTGCAAAGTCGTGCCCCTACAATTCAACTAGTCTTCCCATCTTGTATCTTCGAAAATACGTTCACACTTGGATATCCCTGTCTTATCTTCAAGGAAACTATCGGTTCCTAAAAAGGGATTACCACCTAAATTGACGAAATCTTCACAGAGATGAGGAAAATTAAAAAACCACTTCAACGGGTTTAGCTCCTGGTTTCACTGGGATGGGGTTGGTTATAGGGACTTGTTCCACAGTATTAAGGTACTTGTTAACCAGCCTTTTGATCTGGTTACTAAAAGTACGCAAGGCACGCTCAACTCAACGTATTATCTGAAGTTAAAACCGAGAGTGTAGCCAAGGAGTGAAGGAAATGAGCCGAGAACGGATCATGCCGACAGGAGCTCACCGCCCCTCCAAACATCGCCAAACCAATACCTCGAACCTTAGGAAGTCACAAGTCCCAACCTCGACTCCCTTTGCCCATTTTATTATTCTTCATACCCCTCAAGGTACGAATTTCGTACCCAAAGGGGTACAGAATTCATACCCCAGGGAGGGGTACGAGTTCTGGGTATGAGCATCAGGGGATCTGAGGTTCTGATGGTTGGCTACATGGGATACGAGATTTTTGGTGTGGTCCCCTACTTCTACCCACTCATACCTACTCCCACCTAACCATCCACTATAAATACCCCTCAAGCTCACACTTCAAAGGGGTTGGAATTTGGTGATTCAATTTCTCTTGAGAGCTCCAAGTAGCCTCATTGCTTTGAGGAAAAAGAAGAGAAAAGGTGTCTTTTTCCTAATATTTTGCATATGACCATTATGACCCCGTATAACTTAGAGATGTATGTAAAGGGATGTCATGAGATAGTCTCAACCTTGTAACTCTTTGTTATCAATAATATTCCAATGACTCTTCCAAAGTGGATGTAGGACTCTCACGAGACCGAATCACTATAAATCTCTTGTGTTATTTATTGGTTTTCGCACTTACTTTTCCACGTGAAACTATAATTCTTAAGTAAGTAAGAATCTTGATGTTTAAGACATATTTTGCCATCAACATTTTGGTTCTTTCACTGAGAAAACTCGGATTTGTTTATTTTCCACGCATTACCATCTCGACTCCGACATGCTTCAGGTTACTTCGCTAACCTTCCACCAAGTCCGCTTACAATGGCAAAGCAACTAAAGAATGCAATGATTGGCTCTTCTTCCATAGCCGAATCTGGTACTTCCCAGCAACCTCAGCCGGTGGATATCCAGCCACCACCGAAACCCTTCTTGATGTGGACTTCGAAGCTCCCGCAACACAAGTGCAGATCCCTGCGCTTAATGATAAATTTGAGAACACGGCTATCGAACTCAATCAGGTGTGGAGAAATAACATCGACCTTATGAACCAATTTCACGAAAGTCAACGCATCGTCGCTCGACTTCAGCTCGCTCAGAACAACGCCCGACCTCGACGTACTATCTTGGAAACTTCGTCTTTTGAGTCAAAGGGCCCACATCAAAGAGGGAGGTTTAACCTCATCAGCAATGTCTCCGTCCTCTCCAATGCCCCGGCCAACGGCAATGGCAACGGCTACACCAATAGCAATGGAAATGTGAATGGAGACCAAACTACAGTGACTTATTGCGAGGGGGCACAATATCGAGACCTTTCTCGACTGATTATCAATGATGAACCGGGTTCGAGAAACCGATACCCTCCTCAATAGAACACAATTGCCATCGTCTTGGATCAAGGACCAACTCTCCTAGCGTCCCATGCTTTTCCAGATCAAGATGCACAACAACCTGCTCAGCCTCATTGTCCATACCAAAACCCGTTCATAGATGTTGATGACATGGAACATGATGACCCGGATGTGCATTACAGAAGACGACCGTAGAACAGAACTCCCGAGGTCCGACAAAACCTATTGATCCTGCCAGCGGACCCACATCCGACATATCTCCTCAGCATGGTCCGAAGGATCATGAGGGAAATGCGAGGGAATTCCAACAAATCATGGGAAACTCACCTAAGGTGTAATCCCCTCACGAGGATTGCGCATGATGATGAATGGCCACGGTGTTTCTGTATGCTATAGATGCCACTTTATGACGACACGAGCAATCTCTGTGCCTTCCTGAATCGCCATGAATAACAAATGGATTCTAGCCTGGCTATCGAACCCGGTCAAATGCAAGTGTTTCCTGATCTTCCTTTCAAGATCTTCTTTACTCTGGTTCTCTCGCCTTCCGCTCTATTCAGTCAACAACTTCAGCCAATTGGCCACAAAATTAGTTAAACAGTTCAAAATGCATGCTCCAACTCCAGTGAATGCTCTCTCCCTATCTAATCTATACGAGGGACCCCTGAGTCACTCAAGAGATACCTCTAGCGATTTAATACCACCCTTGCAGAGGTAGATCACCCAGAGCCTCATACCGTGCTTTTACAACTTGCAAAAGGAGTCCTTTCCACGTCCAAGTTTGGAGCCTGGATTGGCAGAAAACAACCCAAGATTCTCGATACTTTCTACGAAAAGGTCGGACAATTCTTATGTCAAGAAGAAGCGAGGCGCAACCGAATCTCCCGGACCAACTCCTCCAACAACCCGCATGTCGATACCATCGACGATAACACCAAAGGGAAATTGATTGGAGAACCTTTCGATAAGAACAAGGGGGCATGTCCCAAAATCAAAGCTAGGTAAAGGCAGGTAGGGCGGCAGCAACACCAACCAGGTCCCAACGGATCCCAAGAGGCCCGGCCGCTACCAAGCTTACAGGACATACACTCCATTGAATAAAGACTTAGAGACAATCTATCTGGAAACATGTAATATGCTTCAGTATAAGAAGCCACATACTAGGGAGTCCACTATCCACGAGAAGAACAACGACAACTACTGTCGATACCACGACATGTATGGGAACAATACCAATGATTGCCGCCAACTCAAGGATGCAATTGAAAAGCTTATCCGCGAAAATCACCTTGAGCAATATGTCTAAGAAGCCTTACCTCTCAAAGCAAACTCAGATCCTCCTGCATCGGCACCTACGGCACCCGCCAAGGCAGCCCCAGGTCCGTTTAACCAAAGGTGGGATATTGTGATCAACACTATATGTGGCAGGCTATACCCCACACACGAAAACTTCCGAAAAATGGAAGAATACATGAGTGCTATAAAGAAGGCCACTTATGAAGCTTACTCCACTCCAGATGAATCCATCCTGGCCAAGCTTTATAAAAAATGTGGGATGACATTGTCTTCCATG
Organism: Allium sativum; assembly: GCA_030737875.1. Classification (NCBI taxonomy): domain Eukaryota; kingdom Viridiplantae; phylum Streptophyta; class Magnoliopsida; order Asparagales; family Amaryllidaceae; genus Allium; species Allium sativum. The sequence goes on along the minus strand of CM060915.1, from coordinate 550,146,114 downwards.
AAAGCGAGTCTACAGGAATCGAGATCCCAACTACGGACCCTCGTGATCACCGCTCAGTTCAGTGTTGCCTTCGTTCGAAGAGTATTAATTGACTCAGAAAGCTCGGTCAACATCATCTTCAAAGATACCTACGACCAAATGAAGCTGGACACCAAGAATTGAAATCCTTCCACGCCACGATCCATGGCTTCAACGGATCTTCCAACAGCCCAGTAGGTATGACTGACCTACCTGTTGAACTAGGTGACGGGGATCGGAGCTGGGTCCGAATCCTCACTTTCGTGGTTATCGACATTATCTCTCCAAACAATGACTTCTTCGAACGACCGTTCCTTACGGAGTTCTAAGTCTGCATGTCCCCATGGTCTGTCCTAATGAAGTTCCTGACGGAAAACGGGATCGGCACAGTTAAAGGCGACCAAGCAATTGCAAGAGATTTTTACGTGAATAGAATGAAAGAACGAGCACAGTAAGGAAAAGGGAAGGTTGTGCTCCTGCCTTCTTATGCCACGACCATCCCAGTATAGCAATCATGGGCTTTGGCTTAGGCGGCACTGCCATCTTTACTACGATCTTGATCCAAGGAAGGATGAAGAGCCCGACTATGAGAGGGCTACTCCAGTTGAACCTATGGTGGACATTCCGATCGACCCCGATGACTCATCAAAGGTCTTGAAAATCCGATCGCTACTCCACCCCGCGATAAAAGAAGATCTTGTGGATTTCCTAAGGGCCAACCTAGACATATTCCCTTGGACCCGCTCAGACATGAAAGGCATCGACCCCTAGATAGCTTGCCACCGATTAAACCTCGATCCCACGCTACCTCTGGTCAAACAAAAATGCCGCTTCCTTTGCCACAAAAGATCTAATGCACTCATGGAAGAGGTAGATAGGCTACTCAATGACTACATCCGCGAAGCCGACTACCCCAACTACCATCAATGGGTCTCCAACCCGGTTCTGGTCAAGAAAGCCAACGGCAAGTGGAGGACATGTATCGACTTCTCCGACTTGAACAAGGCGTGTCCGAAAGACAGCTTCTAACTTTCGAAGATCGATCGACTAGTTGACTCGACTGTCGGATACCAGCACTTATCTTTCATGGATGCCTATTCGGGCTACAATCAGATTCCGATGTGTCCTCGTGACCAGGATCACACTTCTTTCATAACCGATCTCGGACTCTACTTCTACCGCGTCATGCCTTTCAGTCTCAGGTACGTGGGAGCCACTTATCAATGATTGGTTAACCTCCTCTTTAAAAACCAGATCGGGAGATCTATGGAAGTGTACGTGGATGATATGCTGGTAAAATATAAAATATCAAGCGACAACATCCACCACCTCTTCGAAATGTTTGATGTCCTCCGCCAATATGACATGAAACTCAATCCCCTAAAATGCTCCTTTGGAGTTGCCTCGGGAAAATTCTTGGGTTTCATCATCAATTCCCAAGGCATCAAAGTCAATCTAGACAAAATCAAAGCTATCTGGGATATCCAAGTCCGTTGGAACATCAGGGATGTCCAAAGTTTAAATGGGAATCGCCGCTTTAAATCGATTCATCTCCAAAGCAACTGACAAATGCGTTCCATTTTTCAATTTGCTTCGAAAGGGGAAGCGCAACTTCGAATGGACCCCGAAATGTGTTGTCGCATTCGAGGACCAGTTGAATCACTTAAAGTGACTACCTATCTTGTCCATGCCTGTGGACTACGAAGAATTATATGGTTATTTGGTTGTTTCCATGCAGGAAATCGACTCGGCGTTAGTGCGCGTCGAAGACCGTGTCCAGCGACCCGTCTACTACACCAGCAAACGATTAGCGAGGGCGGAGAAGAATTATCCGAAGCTTGAGAAACTAGATTACTACTTATTTATTTTCTCTCGGAAGCTTCTACCACACTTCCAGTCTCATCCTATAAAGGTTTATACCGACCAGCCGCAACGACCGATCCTACAATGACCTGAGGCATCCGGACGACTATTAAAGTGGAGTATGGAGCTGAGTCAATTTGAGATAACATTCATCTCTCGTCGAGCCATCCTCGGACAAGCTCTCACCGATTTCATAGTAGAATTCACCACTCTCGAGGAGACTCCTACAGAGAACGTCGAAGCTCCCGATGCTAAAAGGAAATTATTTGTGGATGGGTCCTCTAAAAGAAAACATTCTGGAGTCGGAGTTGTGCTCATCACTCTGGAGAAAAGCCCGATATGCTACGCATTAAAGCTCAACTTCCCTACTACAAACAACGACGTAGAGTATGAGGCCTTGATAACCGGACTTAGAATCGGTATCGAACTTAAGTTAAAGACCATCCAAATCTTCTCTGTTTCACAACTTATTGTGCGCCAAGTACAGGGAGAATATCAAGCCGAGGGAGCACGGCTTGCCGCATATCTCACCCAAGTTTAGGAATTGCTCAACAATTTCGATCACTTTGTCATCACACACATTCCCCGAGAACAGAATGAGAAAGCAGACTCGATAGCCAAGTTGGCGAGCACAGAGGATGCACGGCTTATGGAAATCACCTCAGTTGAAGTGCTCGATTCATGAAGTATTAAACAGATGCAAACCGAGGTGTTCATGAACGCCGAAACCGAACTGAGTCCTTGATGACCCCGATCAAGAACTATCTGCAACATGGGACTCTCCCTAGATGTTACAAGCAAAGACGAGCGCTCACTCGCCAACCATCCCGCTACATTCTTATGGATGGAGTACTCTACCGCATAGGCTTCTCTGTCTCATTACTAAGGTGTGTAGCCTACGACGATGCCAAAAGTGTGCTAACAGATGTACATGAAGGTGAGTGCGGCAGCCACACCGAAGGGAAAACCTTAGCAAGAAAGATCATCAGGCATAGATACTTTTGGCCCACGTTCGATCAAGATGCTGCAAACTATGCCCTCAAGTGCGACAAATGACAACTCTTTGCAAAGATTCCAAGAGCCCTGCCTACCGAATTGACACAAATGGTCAGTCCTTGGTCGTTTACCATGTGGGGAATAGACATCATTGGGACTCTTCCAATGGCTAGAGGCGGGGCACATTATGTTATCATCGTAGTTGATTACTTTACCAAATGGGTAGAAGATGAAGCTCTCGCCACGATCACCACCAAGACGGTAATCAACTTCGTCGTCCACAACATTATCACCCACTATGGGGTCATCCAGGTCATCATCTCTGACAGTGGAACCCAATTTGAGAGCGCAGAGTTCAAGGCCTTCTGTTAGTGGCACAGCGTCGAAAAGAAATTCTCAGCGGTAGCTCATTGTCAAGCCAATGGGCAAGTCGAGGCTGTTAACAAAGTGATCAAATCCATCATCAAGAAGTGTCTGTAAAAAGCCGGAGGCATGTGGGCAGACGAACTCCCTCTAGCCTTATGGGTATACCGAACCACACATAAGTTTGTAACCGGACACATTCCGTTCACCCTTACCTATGGATCCGAAGCCATCACCCCCATTGAGCTGAAGCTTCAGTCCCACCGGGTTACGAACTATGTTCCAAAACCAACCAAGATTTGCTTATGGGATCAGTTGATTTATTCGAGGAAAAAAGGAACGAAGCTAAACTCAGAGCTACCACCCAACAACAATGAGAGACCTGATACTTCAACTTCAGTGTCCGCCCTAAGGATCTCAATATTAGCAATCTCGTCCTGAAACAGGCCTTTCCCCAATCAACCAGCCTCCGTCCTCGCTGGGATGGCTCGTACGCCATACAATGTAAGCTCAGAGACGGAGCTTTCAAGCTAGCAATCGTAGATGGAATCGAACTCCCCAGGGCATGGTACAGCGAACACATCCGCCACTACTTCACATAACTTAGTGTGCAGTTGTTTACGCTTTCCAACAATGTTTTGTTTTTCTTGAAATTCAAGGCATTGTAAAGGCTGTTACCGCCTGTAACACCCTGTATTTTTAACAAAACTAAAAGAGGATAAATTAAATAATTATTAATTTAATATTCGGAATTAAGGGAAACGGACCATGCCATTGCGTCTGTCTCAAGATTCTGGTCAAGATAGATATTTGGTTTGCATAAAACGGACACTGTATGAAGAAGTTATGAGGGTTTTAAGTTTGTATACACGTAGAAGAATTATACATATACATATGCGTCAGATATGAGTCAGAACCTTATCAAAATCGTTTAAAAACCAGAATGTCGGAAGGCGGCAAATTTTCCGCTCTAGGGGGTCGACCCCCTAGGGGGTGTCGACACCGGGGTCGACTCCCTATAGGGATGTCGACACCAGGGTTGACCCATCTACAGGGGTATTGACACCCCTACGGCTGACGTGGCAGTCGGTTTCAGAGGGGTTGGCAGCTATAAATACATGGTCGTTTCTCTTGTTTTCTTCGGTGAGAATCCATGGGGGCCAAACTCTGTAGGTGACTGAACTGAATGGAATTATCTTCAACAGCTAAAAACTTAAGCAAATCAGTTAGAGATTCAAGATCCGTTCTTCTTCTATTTTCTAATCCAAAATCTATGAATCCTAGTTTCTTTTAGATTTAAATATTTAAAAGTAAATGTGATATGACTATAGTTAGGATTTGTTCATATGATTGAATTATACCAGATCCATTGTAAATTGTGAGCATATGACATTCTAAATTAGTTATAACCTGGATCTAAATCATTATCTTGTCGGATCTAGTGTAACTTCTATGACATTCTATGATATGGATCTTGACCTTATTTATGTTATAATTTTTTTTAATTGCGGACATCTAAATTACAAATCAGATCTAGTTATCACCTTGTGCCTATCATATTAGATCTAAACCAGTTGGACATCTAAATTGTTAATTTAGTTCTTATTATGCTTATTATGACATCATAGTTATGTTAGAATTAGTTAACTGCCACAGGTTCATTAGACTTATGCTCATATGTCCACTTTATCGCCATGTTAGTATATTTATGCCAGTTATGTTAGAACAATCATTTTTGTCATATTCGCATCACTTTTCCCTTTTTATTGTTTATGACTAGGTTATTATCTAGCTTAGGCATGCCGCAAATTATGTGAATGTGCTAGTTAGGGAACGGGGGGAAAAGGTTAGAATTGGCATAATTTAAATAATGTTTATATGAACTGTACATATAATTCAAAATGGGGAAAAAGGGGCATAATCACATATAAAGGAATAGGTAAGAATTGGATAAGAATGAAATGTCTAATAATTATAATTAGAAATCATAATTGCACTTATGACATGAGGTAAGGTTGCATTAGAGGTGGAAGTCTGCCCGGACCCGACCGACATATCCAGCAACCACTAATGTTGAACCTAATGTGAGAGGTCTAAGTTGTGCAAATACGAGACGTGCTATAACAGGAAGTTAGGCCCAATTTGTGGAAGAAGTCCGCTCGGACCCGACCAGTATTCAGCATCCACAAGTTGTAGGTCTAATGTGGGAGGTCTAGCCCATTATAAACCATAAATGGACATGGTAATAAATTAGACTACTTAACCTAATCTAATCCATAGGGTTTGTATGATTATGAACTAAAGTTAGGGTTAAGTAAAACTGGTTGGACAGTGGGTGGGTTAAGAAAATCTGAGGGGTTGGGTAATATTTACATATGGGCCCACAAACTTAACTCGATACGGTTATGTAATTAAAGACTCCTAGTGGTATACATGAATGATGGGAATAATAAAGTTATGTAATTAAAGACACCTTTTAGGGTAAACATAACTAGTTGAAATGGTAGGGTTATGTAATTAAAGACAGCTAGTGGTATACATAGCCAATGAAAACCTAGTGGGGGATACAAGACAAAGAGGAGAACTTGTATCATATTGTGTGGGCCCATTTCAGCCAGTAACCCGGAGTAGGTATCAAACATGTACTACGAACTAGGTCGAAGAAGGGGCATGCTTACTGGACTGATTGTAAGAGATCCAAACATGGAGGACAGTGTGGGCAGCGCAAACCGACTGGGCCATGTTCGTGCATGGACAGAGGGGGATAAGATGACCGTGACACCTGTAGATATAGGGCTGTGCATATCAGCAGAGGGTTGCCACTTTTGGACGTGATACATCCTACGGTGGGTCCGGCACAGAGTATCTACACGGATTAGGGAGTCGATCGATTAGGGTAGTAGTTAAGATACATTTGGGCGAATGCCAAGGTCTACCACCTTATTATTGAAGGGATCATCTTATTTTGGATATACTAGTAGTAGTGCATAGTAATCATTAGTGAAACGTATACACCTTATCATGTCTACCTTGTCACACCTGTATTTTATGTAGTAATCTCTCTTATCCACTTTATATGCCTGTCATGCTACTTTTATTTATTTACTTGCTAAAAGTAATTAGAATCGCCAGACTTTATGTTCGATCCTTTATGTTTCTCTGTCTTTCTTCTGTCCCCCCAACCCCCGGTTCTCAGGGCGGAAACACTCATACTTGACCATGATTCTGCTTACCTTTGCTGGAGCTGCTGAGATGTATGGATCAAGCTCTTATCCTTGTTGCTATGGCTATATTTTGTTTTTAGGGAATTTCATTTCTTTTATGTACTGTGATAACTTTGAAGTACAAGACAGTAGCTTTTATGTTGTAATGGGCTTTTGTATTTCAGACATGTGATGTTTTTGAACCACGGTATTTTATGATAAATAAAGTTTTTATTCTGCAGTTAGTATATATGCCTGTCTTGTCATATTTATGTTCTGTTTACTATAACGCTTCACGAAACTTAATGCATTCCCTTTGTGAGTGATATTAACGGACGTGGGGTGTCACACCTTGTATCAAAACTGAAGGTTACTAGATTAGATAAAAGTTTTTAAAAGCTATTTTCAAAAAAAAGGTTTTAAAAGAAAGCATATTCAAATAGAAAAGTCTGTTTTGAAAAACATTCCCCAAAAATCCATAAATAGTATCTTTCGATCCCTTGTTTGAATCTCTTTCTTTTTCTTTTTCAGCATGTCTGGGGAACCCAACATTCCAGAGGGTGTTACGATACCAGGATGGTTCGATAGGTATCTGGAGGCCACGGCGCCTGCCAAAGGCCAAGGAAACGTTCCTCCCCCAGCTACACACGTTGTTCTTCCTCCTCCTCCTCCTCCGCGTGCAGATAACTTCTCAGAGATCTATAAAGATTTCCATGCTATGGGCTTGTCGTTCCATGGAACTGAGACGTTTGTGGAAGCCAGGAACTTTCTCAAGGAGACCGAGGATTTGTTTGTAATCTTTGAAGTAGAGGATCGAAGAAAGATTCAGTTAGCTGCTTGGCTATTGAAGGATGAAGCTTCATTTTGGTGGGAGGTAACCTAAGCAGGCCATCAGGTGGAAACTTGGGATGACTTTATACAGTGATTTGAGATGAAATTCCTTTCCCAAGATGAGAAGAGCATGCAGATGGAGAGATTCTTAGCACTCAAACAAGGGAACATGACGGTTAAAGAGTATGTGAACAAATTTAACCAGCTGGCAAGATTTGGACTGGAACTGGTAGACACGCCGCATAAAAGGCATTGCGGTTTGCTAAAGGGCTAAATGAACCTCTTCATGGGTTAGCTGTGTCCCATATTCCAATTGGAGCCACTTTTGCAAGACTTGTCGATATGCCCTTGATGTATGAAGAAGAGAAAGGAGAAAAGAAGGAAGTAAAGGCTGAGGAAACAACGCAAAATAAGAAGGTGTGGCCCAAGAAGGGACAATAATAGTGGCAGCAACAGAAGAAAGGAGAAAAGAATGACAAGGGTAAGGAGAAAATGAAGTGTCATAGTTGTGGGAAAGAGGGTCACTTGATCAAAGACTATAAAAGAAGGAAGAACACTTGCTTTAATTGTGGAGAAGTCAGACACTTTACTAGGGAGTGCCCGAAGAAACAGGGATCATAGGGACAAGGTCAAAGGGCAGGTGCATGCTCTCTCGATCAGTGCTCCTGATAGAGGTAGAAAAATTTCTGTGGAAGGTTTAATTTCTTTTTCAAACCATCCTATTAGAACACTTTTTGATTCTAGTGCTTCACTTTCATTTATATCCAGTTCTGTGGTTGAATCTTTGCACTTAATTACTAGTATGGTAGTGGATCTCGTAGTTGTCTCAAACCCTATTGGTGGTTCGGCTCATTTATCTATGATTTGTTGGGGTTTGAGGATATCTGTGTTAGGCATCGAGTTTGAATGCGATGCATATGTGCTTGGGTTTATGGGCTATGGGTTGATTCTAGGAATGGACTGACTTACCAAGTATGGTGCCATTCTGGATTGCGAGAGGAGGGTCGTTAGGCTTCTGACTTGTCATGGGAAGACCCTTGAGATTTCTTATGATCCCCAAGGGTCTGTTATGCTTAGTTTCCTAGAGTCTCTTGATGCATCTATCGATGATCTGCAATCTGTTCCAGTAGTCCGAGAATATTCTGATGTTTTTGATGAGGTACGGGGTTTACCTCCGAGGCGCGAGATCGAGTTTCGTATATATCTGGTGGACAATGCAAAACCAGTGCATTTCCAGTGCGCCATATGGCTCCAAGGGAAAGGAGGGAGCTGAGTAAGTAAGTCAGGGATCTACTTGAGAATGAATTTATAAGACGAAGCATATCTGATTAGGGTGCTCCAGTTGTATTCGCAACTAAGAAAGATGGTTCGCTTCGTTTGTGTGTCGACTATAGAGAGTTGAATAAACTCACTAAGATAGGCACCAGCTCCCGAGGATTGATGATTTATTTGATTGGCTTGTTGGTGAATTCTCTCAGTTATACTTGTCCATGGGATTTCAATAGTTGAGGGTGGCTGAGAACATCATAGATAAGACTGCTTTTGGGACTCCAGATGATTTCTTTGAGTGGCTAATTATGCCTTTTGGGATGTCGAATGCACCTGCCTATTTTGTCGATCTAGTGAGTTTGGTGTTTCAGAAGATCCTAAATAAATTTCTTATAGTCTTTGTTGATGATATTTTAGTCTTCTCCAAGAGTGAAGAAGAGCATGCCCAGCATTTGAAAGAAGTTTTGAAAACTCTCCGTGACCATCAGCTTAAGGCAAAGTTCTCCAAATGCCATTTTTGGAGAAAGGAGGTGAGTTTCTTAGGGCATGTAGTCTCCAAAGAAGGGATAGTTGTGGATCACGCGAAAGTAGTTGCGGTGCAAGATTGGCAGATTCATAAAAATGCAACAGAGGTGAGAAACTTTCTTGGGTTGGCAGGTTATTATAGGAAGTTCATTAAGGACTTCGCAAAGATATCAGCCCTACTCACCAGGCTGACGAGAAGAACTTGGCATTTTCATGGGATATAGATTGTGATGTTGCTTTCCTACGTTTGAAGAGGCTCTTACAACAGCCCCAGTCTTGATTTGACTGATGGGAAAGTGTTTACAATTTACACTGATGCATGTGGTATAGGGCTTGGTGCGGTCCTGATGCAAGAAGGAAAAGTAGCGTGTTATGGGGATAAACAGTTGAGAGTTCATGAGAAGAACTACCATACCCATGATCTAGAGCTAGCTGCCATAGTATTCGCGTTAAAGACGTGACATCATTATTTATTTGGAGAGAAGTTCGAGTTATACACCAATCATAAATCTCTCAAGTATATGTTCTCACAGAAGGATCTTAATTTAAGCAACAAAAGTGGATGGAGTTCTTAGCTTCTTATGATTTTGAGATTGCTTATACCACTGGCAAGGGTAATGTGGTGTCTAACGCACTAAGTAGGCAGAGGATGGCCTCAAGTCCTCTCTTTGTGGAGAGGAAGAGCCTGGAGTTCATATCAACCTTTGACTTTAGACCCTCCATCAGGATTTTTCCTGATTTGTTTGCATCGCTAGAAATACGACCAACACTTATGGATCAGATAGGAGCTTCACAACAAGGTAACCCACAGATTTTAGACATCATGGATTAGCTCAGAAAAGGGGAGACTTCTAGTCACCTCAGTCGATATACCATAGATGAAAAGGGGTGGTTGCGACAAGATGGAAGGCTTTATGTCCCTCAAACTGGAAGCTTGATAAAGGCATTCCTAAAAAAAAGCCCACCATTCTAAGATGACTATTCATCCAGGTGGTGGTAAGATGTACAGAGACATGAAAAGGGTTTTCATTTGGGTTGGCATGAAGAAAGATGTGGTAGAATTTGTTTCTCAATGTTTAGTTTGCCAGCAAGTTAAATCTGAGCAAAAGTAGCCCAACAGTTTACTTCATCCTTTGGAGGTTCCGCAGTGGAAATGGGAGAGCGTCTCTATGGATTTCATAGATGGTTTGCCTAGATCGAAGAAAGGCAACACCAGTATCTGGGTTGCGGTGGATAGACTCGCTAAGAGCGCTCACTTTATTCCAGTTAAGAGTAAGAGGATGACATCATGGTAGGCAGCAATTTATGTCCGAGAGATAGTTTGTCTTCATGGAGTCCCTTCCAACATCTTGAGCGATCGTGGCCCCATCTTCAACAGTGAATTTTGGAGGAGCTTGCAAGAAGCATTAGGTTCACAGCTGTGTTTGAGCATCGCTTATCATCCCCAGACAAATGGGCAAACGGAGAGGGTGAACATAATTCTTGAAAATCTTGTAAGGTTGGGTATCCTAGACTTCGGAGGGACTTGGGAAGAGCATCTTTCTTTAGTAGAGTTTGCCTATAACAACAGTTATCAATCTAGCATCGGCGTGGAACCCTTCGAAGCATTATACGGACGACCCTGTAGATCACCAATTTGTTGGTGGGAATCTACAGAAAGATTATTATTTAGGCGAGATATGGTTAGAGAAATGTCCAAGAAGATTGACCTTATTCGATTGCGGATGAAGGCAGCTCAAGATAGGCAAAAATCCTATGCATACAAGATAAGGACTGACATCGAATTCAAAGTGGGAGACTTAGTTTTTATCAAAGTGTCACCTTTGAGGAACATGGTTCGCTTTGGATCGGTAGGGAAGTTAGCACCTAGGTTTGTGGGACCATTTCCCATAACCGAGAGGATTGGCCAAATGGCTTATAGACTAAAGCTTCTAGAAAATTTATTCAGTGTTCATGATGTTTTCCACGTTTCTCATCTGCGGAAGTGTTTGCATGACACCGCGGAAGTTGTTGAGCCAAGTACATTAGAGGAAGTAGAAGTGGAACGGGAGGCGATGGTCAGACGAGTCCCTACCCATATTCTGGGATCAGAAGTTAAGAAGCTACGCAATAAAGAGATCAAGCTGATAAAGGTTCAAGGGGAGGTAACCCAGAGGATGCGACTTGGGAGACTGAAGACAAGATTCAGGCTTTGTATCCTTTTCTTTTCGAGGGTTTGTTCTTAACTCCTTTTCCAAAATTTTATCTATGCTTATTTCTATCATCTGAATTTATCCTACCCATAGTATTTTCGACCTTTAGATAGCAATCCTACGGATGTAAACATGTGTTTGAGATATGTTGATGGATGCAAGTGGATACAAGTGTTCGCTAGTGGCTACTTGTGGATGCATATATACACACATTAGGCACTAGATCGGCTCAATCACTATCATACTGCATATGGATGTGTGTGCATTTTCTTTTCTTTTATGGATGGAAATGGATGTATTAGCATATAGATGCTTCATTTGGACAAATGAGTGTGCACGCATATAGAAATTACATATTATAATAGGATTATTTGCATACATATTGGACTCATGGCACTAACATACATTGCATTAAGGAGGTCAACTGAATCAGAAGACCTCCTGATCTTCACATTAGTATAGGGACATATACACACACCTTTGCATATGTACATATAAGCATTAGAAATCTTTAAGGACAGTGATGCCAGTGATTGATAGATGAGTAGATGGATGATGGATGGTAGGATATGCTTTCTTCTCAACTTAGAGATTTCGGGGATGAAATCTTTTAAATAGTGGGGAATGTAACGACCCGTATTTTTAACAACACTAAAAGAGGATAAATTAAATAATAATTAATTATTATTCTGAATTAAGGGGAATGGACCGCGACATTGTGTATGTCTTGAATTTTTGTCAAGATAGACATTTGTTTTGTGTAAAACGGACATTGTATGAAGAAGTTTTGAGGATTTTAAGTTTGTATACGCGTAGAAGAATTATACATATACATATGAGTCAGAACCTTATCCAAAATCGTTTAAAAATAAGAATGTCAGAAGGCGGCAAATTTCCTGCTCTAGGAGGTCGACCCCGTTATGGGGTGTCGACACCAGGGTCGGCCCCCCTACAGGGGTGTTGACACCCCTAGAGCTGACGTGGAAGTCGGTTTCAGAAGGGCTGGCAGCTATAAATACATGGTCATTTCTCTTGTTTTCTTCAGTGAGAATCCACGGGGGCCAAACTCTACGGGTGACTTAACCGAATCAAATTATATTCTACAACTATCAACTTAAGCAAATCAGTTAGAGATTCAAGATCCATTCTTCTTCTATTTTCTAATCCAAAATCTATGAGTCCTAGTTGCTTTTAGATTTAAATATTTAAAAGTAAATGTGATATGATTATAGTTTGGATTTTTTTCATGTGACTAAATTATACCAGCTCCATTGTAAATTGTGAAAATATGACATTCTAAATTGGTTATAAATTGGATCTAAATCTCTATCTTGTCGAACCTATTGTAACTTCTATGACATTCGATGATGTGGATCTTGACCATATTTATGTTAGATCTATTTTTTCTTAACATTTGGATTCGAATTATGTGGACATCTAAATTACTAATCAGATCTAGTTTATCACATTGTGCCTATCATAAACTAGTTGGACATCTAAATTGTTAATTTAGATCTTATTATGCTTATTATGACATCATAGTTACGTTAGAATTAGTTAACTGCCACAAGTTCATCATATTTATGCTTATATGTCTACTTTATCACCATGTTAGTATATTTATGCCAGTTATGTTAGAACAATCACTTTTGTCATATTCCCATCACTTTTCCTTTTATATTGTTTATGACTAGGCTATTATCTAGCCTAGGCATGCCACAAATTATGTGAATGCGCTACTTAGGGAACGGGGGAAAAGGTTAGAATTGGCACAATTTAAATAATGTTTATATGAACTGGACATATAATTAAAATGGGGAAAAAGGGCCATAATCACCTATAAAGGCATAGGTAAGAATTGGATAAGAATGAAATGTCTAATAATCACAATTAGAAATTGTAATTGCACTTATTACATGAGGTTAGGTTACATTAGTGGTGGAAGTCTTCCTGGACACGACCGACATATCCAACAACCACTAATGTTGAACCTAATGTGAGAGGTCTAAGTGCGCAAATACGAGACGGGCTACGACACGAGGTTAGGCCCAACTTATGGAAGAAGTCTGCCCGGACCCGACCGACATATCCAGCATCCACAAGTTCCTAATGTGGGAGCTCTAGCCCATTATAAACCATAAATGTACATGGTTATAAATTGGACTAATTAACCTAATCTAATCCATAGGGATTGTATGATTATGAACTAAAGTTAGGGTTAAGTAAAATTGGTTGGACATTGGGTGGGTTAAGCAAATCTGAGGGGGTGGGAAATATTTACATATAGGCCCACAAACCCGATAAGGTTATGTAATTAAAGACACCTAGTGGTATACATGACCGGTAGGAATAATATAGTTATGTAATTAAAGACACATTTTAGCATGAACATAACTAGTGGAAATGATAGGGTTATGTAATTAAAGACACCTAGTGGTATACATAGCCAATGAAAACCTAGTAGGGGATACAAGACAAAGGGGAGAACTTGTATCATATTGTAAGGGACCCGTTTCAGCTAGTAATCCGGAGTAGGTATCACACATGTACTCCGAATTAGGTCGGAGAAGGGGCACGCTTACTGGACTGATGGTAAGAGATCCAAACGTGAAGGACAGTGTGGGTGGAACAAACCGACTGGGCCATATGCGTGCATGAGCCGGGCAGAGGGGGATAAGATGACCGTGACACTTGTAGATATAGGGCGTGCATATCAGCGGAGGCTTGCCACTTTAGGAGGTCATACATCCTACGGTGGGGCCGGCATAGAGTATCTACGCGGATTAGGCAGTCGATCGATTAGGGTAGTAGTTATGATACATTTGGACGTATGCCTAAGTCTACCACCTTATTGTGGAAGGGATCATCTCATTCTGGATATGCTAGTAGTAGTGCAGTGTAATCATTAGGGAAATGTATACACCTTATCCTATCTACCTTGTCATACCTGTATTTTATGTAGTAATCTCTCTTGTCCACTTTATATGCCTGTCATGCTACTTTTATTTGTATACTTGCTAAAAATAACCAGACTCGCCAGACTTTATGTTCGACCCTTTTTGTTTCTCTTTCTTTCTTTTGTCCCCTCCCTCCTCCCCTCCCTTCCCCAAGTTCTCAGGGCGGAAACACTCAGACTTGACCGCGATTCTGCTTCCTTTTGCTGGAGCTGCTGAATGTATGGATCAAGCTCTTATCCTTGTTGCTATGGCTATATGTTGTTTTTGGGGAATTTCATTTCTTTTATTTACTCTTATATTTTTGTAGTACAAGACAATAGCTTTTATGTTATAATGGCCTTTTATATTTCAGATATGTGATGTTTTTGGACCGTTGTATCTTATGATAAATAAAGTTTTTATTCCGTTGTTATTATATATGCTTGTCTTGTAATATTTCCATTCTGTATACTATAGCGCTTCACGAAACTAAATGCACTCCCTTTGTGAGTGACATTAACGGACGTTAGATGTCACACTGCCGAAGTTATTAGTAGAAATGATGTTCAGTTTCCTGTCTCCTCTCCATATTTACTTTCTGCATGATATGTTTGATTAACCATCACAACTGACTTATGTACACCGCATCGGCACGCCGAGCATGGGAGCCGATGCTGCCTTTCAAACCTCGAACCTACATCGAGCATAAACATCATTATCACGGATTAGCACCCCAAGCATGAGAGCGGGCGCTGCTACTCGAGTCCCCGGCCCGTGACGCGATCGAGTATAAATAACTCTAACTCGAATCTCGGCCCAGCAGCAAAACCGAGTATAAATCGTTCCACCCTCATGTCCTCGGGCTTGGGGGCTACACGCCATCCAACCTAACGCGATGTCACCTACTCGCGTGGCTACATCTGGCTCCTTGGGTCAGGATCCAGGTATTTGTCAAATCTCGGCGTAGCACCGAGACCGAACTTAAATCGTTTTCCACCCCCAAGCCCTAGGGCTTTGCGGCAACCCAACGGCCACCATCCAACCTCCAGGTTTGGATTAGGGTACTCTGAGGGGAATAAATGACTCCTCCTCTTAACCCAAATGAACAATGAAAGAGCCACAAACTGGACGAATTACAACGTCCTCGCCTTAACTCTACTTGGAACTAAATCCGGGCAGTCCAAGGCAGAAGGCACCTAGCCTGGTTTCCACAACCAATGGTATTCCTAAGCTGAGTGAAACCCAACAAATGAAACCAACGCTCGATCTCTAGGAAACCCGAAATACCCCAAAGCGAGATCACTGATCGCATTTTTGTTAGTGTAACAATAAGTACGCTTGTGCAAGTACAAGACGCTGGAAAACATGAGAAGGACTTTGAACACTTAACATGAAATGTGATTTTTTTACTAATTAATATTTCATTTCTCTCACTTACACACACTAAATAAACTACGTGTCTGACATCTTTCCTTCCTAATGACAAGATGTACATGAGAACCACACCATGCCTTTAAAAACAAAAAGCAAGGGTCGTAATCGCATGTATTATCGGCCTACATAACCAAAATAATGGTAACATCTATGTAACACCCCACGTCCATTAATGTCACTCACAAAGGGAATGCATTAACTTCCATGGAGCATTTTAAGTGTGTATAGAACAGAAACTTAACAATAAGACAGATATAAACAGTACTAAAACTTTAAAACTTTATTCATTGCAGCGGTAAACACATAAGTTTGGTTACATCATCAAAAACCAGAGTCAAAGTACATAATATCCATCTTGACTAAACCAAAGTACATAAATTGAAAGACATAACCCCAATACAAAATAGCCATGAATAAGAGAGGCTGAACTTTACTTCAGCGATCCAAGCAACTTCTAAAAGCAAGTGATACAGCTGTCCAAAATCAAGCTCCACTGTTGCTAGTTCCAACCTGAGCACCTAGGGGGGAAATGAAGAAAAGAGGAGGAAACAAATGGGGTCAGACATAAAGTCTGGCGAGTGCGATAACTTTAACAATATAATTACCAAAATAACTAGGCCAAGGCATAAGTTGGAAAATAAGGAAATGACTGTGAACAATTGGGTATAACAGAGTAAACAAGGAAACAAGATGAACAAAGATAACGTTAAAGGCGCACCTAAACCACTATAAGATAATTACTATACTGCACCACTATACTATACTGCACCACCACTAGTCACCCTAAGGTTGATCCCGCCTACAGAACTTATTAATGATAATGGTAGTTTCGTGCACCCCTAGTTGCCTTCATAGGTGCTGCCTGCCCCTATCCCCATTAGGTGTACCCACTACCCCCATGCGATCGGCTCCCTAACTCGTAGATACCCGTGCTGGCCCCACAGTGGGGTGTATCACTCCCCAAAGTGGCAACCTGATACCACCAATAATGCACGGCTTATACCTACACAATGCAACAACGTCTTACCTACCACCCAGGGTCCACGCACGCATATGAACCCGTTGGACTTGCGTTGCCACCGCTAACCCGGTTTGGCCTCTCAGTCAAGCCCAGTATGTGTGTCCCGTCCTCGACTTGGGTCGAGCACACAAAGATACATATGGGTTATTTGTTGAAATGGGCCCCCATTACTTGACATAAGCTATCCACCTAAGCTTGGTCCCCTCAGTACATCCCACTTAACCCCCTTCTTATTCATGTTCACTTACATGTTTCAATTTTGGTTAAGTGTTTCTAATCGTATTTCAAATGCCACCCAAGGCACCCACTAGATTCCACATGCCACCCAAGGCACCCACTTAACCCCCTCATGCCCCACTACATGTTTATCTGGTTAAGTGTTTCTTAATTCATTAAGACCGTAACCTCATAAAGACCTCTCATATTAGACTAGCATTTGTGGCAGTTGGATTTGCTGGGCAGGTCCGGGCGGTCTTACACCACAAATGAGCCTAACCTCGTGTCTTTACAATTGTTACACATTTAATTTGTGCCTAAGACCTCCTACATTAGACTGGCATTTGTGGCAGCTGGATTTGCCGAGCGCGTCCGGGCATTCTTACACCATAAAAGAGCCTAACCTCGTGTCTTAGACGATTAATTACTCCTAACTAATCATTCCCCAATTTGAATTAATTTCCCTATTCAAATTATCAATTCATTCCAAATTTAACTATGGCCATAATTGACTCAATTATGTCTATCTATTTATGGTATTTAAAATCATACCAATTTTCATCACAATTTTATTTTATGCCTTTTAAGGCATTTATGCCAATTCTCAATATTAAATATTTTAATATTATCCACTTTACCCCACGTTGTACGTTCGTTCGTTTAACGTAAAATATACGTTAAACTCGAATAGTCTAACTCATGAAATAAAGAGAAAACATCACAACATACATAGAAATAAAACTAGATCTAAACATAAGGGGTGAACTTGCATGTGTGAATGAGGTTCTACATCTAAAACTTGCATAGGCCAAAGTTACAACTTGCATAAAACAACATATGTCATAGATCCAATTCTAAAGGTGTAAACTTGTTTAAATGATCGTCACAAACTTGCATAAATCATATATGGAATAGATCTACATCTAAAGGTGTAAACTTGCATAGGCAATAACCACAAACTTACATAACATGATTCATATTCCAAACCCATGTATTCATATAAACTTGCATATGTGATTTATGCAACATAACAATGGTGTAAACTAGCATGTAGAATTTAGCATATAACTCACACATGTCATAGCCTAACTTTAGATCAAATTTTCACATAAACTAGATGTCATGAAACATGTATGGTTACATATAATTTTTCCCCAACTTGCATATGATTCATGTCTAAATAAAAATCTAAACTTTCATACATACTTATGATTTATCATATGAATCAACATAACCTAACTAGCATATGAACAACATGATGATTTGATTATACATAAGCCAATCTTAGAATTACAACATAGATGATAGCATCATAACTTTACAAAATAGATGATAACATCACAACATAACATCATAGAATTTTATAACATATATGATAACATCACAATTTTACAACATAATTATAACATGCGGTCAATAATTCACATCATATCCAAATAATCCACGTCATAACTCAATCCAATTAAATTGCTAATTATTTTATTAAAGAAATCGAACTCACAACTCAAAGAAGGTCTTGAGTTCTGAATTCTTAGTTCTGAAGTTGTAATAGCTTTCCTTTGAAGAAGATTCATTGTTAAAGTTGAAAAGAATTGAATTAGATTAGTTATCTTTCTCTCTAATTGGTGGCGGCTATTCTGAGTTTCTAGATGACAGCATGGAGGCCACGAATCTAATTTTATTTTGATTTTAGGGTTTGAGTCTATAGGTGTTTTTATAGAGTTTAGGATTAGTTTAAGCAGTCTGATCCACCCAAAATTAGTCCCAGCCAATCAGAGCATATCAGAAACCCTAATGAGTCAGCATCTAGTCATAAACAGGTCATCAATTAATTCTGCCCGGGGGGCAGGTCGACCCCCAGGCCGACACTATGGTCGACCTGGCCAGGGTAGGTCGACCCCCAGGTCGCCCCTATGGTCGACCTGGCCCTGGCGGGAGTTCTCCCGCCTAGCCTGTTTGACTCTGAAATTTGAATTTTCTGAAATCTGTTTTAAATTTTTTGAAACTTCCGATCGCCATAACTTCTTCATACGAAGTCCAATCACGTAAACTCAGACTCTATCTCAACCATAATTCCGAGACGAACACAATGGTGCAACCCGTTTCCCTTAATTCTCACATCTGAGATTGGTTATTCTTTAATTTGTGAATATTAATACTAACATAAATACGGGGTGTTACATTCTCCCCTCCTTAAAGGATTTCGCCCCCGAAATCTCCTAGTTAAGGAGAATGCATATCCTAACATCCAAACAACCATCTACTCAACCATCAAACACAGGCATCCATTGTCCTTATAGAATTTATAATGCCGTATGAACATATGCAAAAAGTGTGTGTATATGTTCCTTATCTAATGCAAAATCAGGCGGTCTACTGATTCAGTTGACCTCCTTAATGCAAATAATGATAGTGCCATGCGTCCATTATGTATGCGAAAGAACAGTATCGATACATATTATTTCTACATGTGTGCACAACCATTCACCAAAATGCAGCATCCATATGATAGTACAACCATTATACAACCATTACTTAAATATGCACACACATTTATATGCAATATGCAATATGAAGTGACTGAGCCGATCTAGTGCCTAGAGTGTGTGTATATGCATCCACGAGCAACCACTAGCAAACACTTGCATCCACATGCATCCATCATACATAAAATGTCTCAAACACGTGTTTTAACCATAGGATTACCCTATATAAAGGTCAAAGATACCAGCGAGAGGACATACTAAAGATAAGATAAGTACAAGCTAAGCGATATAGGAGAAAGTAAAAGACATACCATCGAAAAGAAACGGGTAGAGTGAACGCATCTTCTCTTCCGTCTCCCAAGTTGCGTTGCTCTCGTCATCTCCCCATTGCACTTTAACTAGCTTGACCTCCCGATTCCTCAACTTCTTAATCTCCGACCCGAGAATGCACGTAGGAGCTCGTCGAATCGTCGCATCGCGCTCGATCTCCACCTCTCTAAGCAAGCTTGGCTCTACCACCTCCGCAGTCTCATGCTAGCACTTGCTCAAATGTGATACATGGAATACATCGTGTACACCACTAAGTCTCTCGGGCAACCCAATCCTCTCCTTAATAGGAAACGGTCCTACGAACCATGGTGCTAACTTCCCAACGGACCCAAAGCGAACGACGTTCCATAATGGAGACACCTTGACAAAGACCATGTCCCCAATATCAAACTCGAGATCTGTCCTCCTCTTGTCCGCATAAGATTTCTGCCTGTCTTGCGCCGTCTTCATCCTTCTTCGAATCAAATCGATCTTTTCCGAAGTCTGTCTAATCATATCGGGCCCAAGTAAGATCTTATCTGTAGGCTCCCACCAACATGTAGGCGAACGACACGGCCGTCCACAAAGAGCCTCGAACGGTGCCATGCCAATGCTAGACTGAAAGCTATTATTATATGCGAACTCCACTAACGGAAGATGTTCCTCCCATGTACCCCGGAAGTCTAAGACACATAACCTCAATAGGTCCTCTAGAATATGATTCACCCTCTCGGTCTGGCCATCCGTCTGAGGATGATATGCGGTGCTCAAACATAACTGAGTCCCTACCACCTCTTGCAAGCTCTTCCAAAATTCGCTAGTGAAAATAGGATCGCGGTCGCTCACTATGCTAGAAGGAACACCGTGCAACTGAACTATCTCTCGAATGTATACAGAGGCTAACCATGGAGCAGTCCTTTTACTCTTCACGGGAATGAAATTGGCGCTCTTAGTGAGTCTATCTACCACGACCCAAATTCCCGTATTACCCTTCCTCGATCTCGGTAGCCCGTCAATAAAATCCATCGAGACACTTTCCCACTTCCATTGTGGGACCTCCAATGGGTGAAGCAATCCACCGGGCTTCTTTTGCTCTGCTTTTACTTGTTGGCACACCAAGCATCTAGCGACAAACTCAGCCACATCTTTCTTCATACCGGCCCAAAAGTAAACTCGTCTCATGTCCATGTACATCTTGTCCCCGCCGGGATGGATGGTCATCTTCGAACGATGTGCATCATCAAGAATGGTCTTCCTCAAATTCTCGTTCCGTGGTACACAAAGTCTTCCATCCCTACGTAACCAACCCTTATCATCTAGGGTATACCTACTGCGATGGCTTGATGACTCCCCCCTTTTGAGCCTCTCTACTAACTCAACCAACTGTGGGTCATCTCGCTGTGCCTCGCCGATCCGTCCCAAAAACGTAGGTCTGACCTCTAAGGATGCTAGCAAATCGGGTACAAAGTCAATGGAAGGTCTAAAGTCAAATGTAAAGATGAACTCTAAGCTTTGCCGCTCAACAAACAATGGACTCAAGGATAACCTTTTTCTACTTAAGGCATCTGCCACCACGTTACCCTTGCCAGGGGTATATGCTGTCTCGAAATCGTAGGACGCTAAGAATTCCATCCAGCTTTGCTGCCTTAAGTTCAAGTCCTTCTGAGAGAACAAGTATTTTAGCGATTTGTGGTCAGTGAACAATTCGAATTTCTCGCCAAGAAGATAATGGCACCAAGATTTAAGCGCGAAAACAATAGCGGCCAAATCTAGGTCATGTGTAGGGTAATTTCTCTCATGCACTCTCAACTGCCTTCTACCATAGGCTATTACCCTTCCCTCTTGCATTAAGACTGCGCCTAGTCCTGTCCCACAAGCATCGGTATAAACGGTAAATTGCTTACTCCCATCTGGCAACGCTAAGACTGGGGCTGTGGTCAAAGCTCTCTTTAAACATTGGAACGCATCATCACAATCTACGTCCAATGTGAAAACTAGGTTCTTCTTCGTTAACGTGTTAATGGGGCTGATATTTTTGCGAAGTCTTTGATAAACTTCCTATAGTATCCAGCCAACCCAAAGAAACTCCTCACCTCGGTAGCATTTTTAGGGACCTTCCAATCTTGGATGGCCACTACCTTCGCGGGATCCACAGCTATCCATTCTTTGGAAACCACGTGCCCTAAGAATCGCACTTCCTTCCTCCAAAAGTGACATTTAGAAAATTTAGCTTTAAGGCTATGCGCTCGAAGAGTCACCAACACTTCCCTAAGATGTAGGGCATGCTCTTCCTCGCTCTTAGAAAAGACCAATATGTCGTCCACAAAGACTACCACGAATTTATTGAGGTACTCCCTAAACACCCTACTCATTAAATCAACAAAGTATGCGGGGGCGTTTGTCAAACCGAAGGGCATCACAAGCCACTCGAAGAAGCCGTCTGGAGTCCTAAAGGCAATCTTGTCTATGCTATCCTCAGCCACTCTCAACTGATGGAAACCCGTGGCTAAGTCCAACTGTGAAAACACTGAGGCGCCAACTAACTGATCGAAGAGATCGTCAATCCTCGGCAGTGGGTGTCTATTCTTCTTAGTAAGCTTATTAAGTTCTCTATAGTCCACACAAAGTCTAAGGGACCCATCTGCCTTCGTGGAAAATACTACTGGAGCACCCCACTCCGATATACTACGTCTGATAAACCCCTTTTCAAGCAATTCCTTCACTTGCTTACTGAGTTCTCTTCTCTCTCTTGGAGCCATGTGGCGCACTGGCAATGCAACTAACTTTGCATTATCTACTAGATATATTTGAAAGTCTATTTCACGGTTTGGGGGTAAACCCCTAACCTCATCAAAGACATCAACATATTCACGGACTATACGAACAGAATGTAAATCATCATCGGATGCGTCAAGGGATTCTAGATAGCTAAACATTACTGGACCTCTAGGGTCACAAGAAATACCAAGGGTCTTTCCACAATGAGTCAACAATCTAACTACCCTTCTTTCACAATCTAGGATGGCCCCATATCTAGTTAGCCAATCCATACCTAGAATCAAGCCGTAGCCCATGAAGCCAAGAACAAAGGCGTTGCATTCAAACTCAACGCCCAAGATAAACACTGTCAAATCCCGATAAATCATAGAAAGATGAGCCGAACCACCAATAGGATTTGAGACTATTAAGGGATCAGTAACTAGATTAGTATCTAGGTGCAGTGTTTCAACTAATGATGTAGAGATAAACGATTGTGATGCGCCAAAATCGAATAAAGTACGGAAGGATGATCAAACCAAAAAACTAAACTTTCAACGGAAATTGCTCTACCTCGTTCTTACAGCGGTGGGACCACGAGAGCCTGAACTTGCCCCCTTGCCTGCCCTGGTGCCATAAGAGCCTGCACCTGTCCTCCCAAGGTAGACCCTGCCCTCTTCCCTTTCTTTCGGCAGTCCTTAATCAGATATCCCGCTTCGCCACAGTGGAAACAATCATTCTTCTTTTTCTTCCTACAATCTTTGCTTAGATGGCCGGGTGTCCCACAGTTAAAGCATCTTTTCTTTCCCTTACCATTGTTGCCCTTGCCACCTTTCTTGTTGTGTTGTTGCTGTTGCGGCTTCTTTTGATCCCCTTTCTTCTCGGGTGCCTTATTAGCATTGGCGCCCTTCTCTTCATCATGCATGAGTGCCATGTCAACTAGTCTCTCAAAGTTAGCCCCCATTGGAATGTGGGTCATAGCTAACCCATGAAGCGGCTCGTTCAAACCCTTAACAAACCTCAGGGCCTTCTTTTCTGGTGTAATCACCAAGTCCAAGCCAAATCTCGCCAACTGATTGAACTTGTTGACGTATTCTTTCACTGATAGATTACCTTGCTTCAATGCCAAAAACCTTTCCATGTATAGATTCTCTTCAGCCCGTGAGAGAAACTTCGCCTCAAACCTCCGCCTAAAATATGGCTATGTATCAACTAGACGTTCCCCATTAGTGACCTCCCACCAAAACGAGGCCTCATCCTTCATTATCCAGGCAGCTAACTGGACTTTTCTTCCATCTTCCACTTCAAAGATTCCAAACAATTCTTCCACCTCCTTTAGCCAATTACGAGCTTCAACAAATGTATCCGTCCCGTGAAAAGGTTTTCCACCCATTGCCCGAAATTCCTTACATATCTTAGCAAAAGTATCGACACGAGGAGGAGGAGGAGGAGGGGGAGGAGGAGGAAGATTTGCTGGACCTGCAGTGGTGGCCCTAGTCTCCAAATACCTCATAAACCATCCTGGTATCGTTATTCCCTTGGGTATCTCGGGAATTCCAGACATGCTGAAACGAAAAAGGAAAGATTCAATACAAAAGAACCGAAGGAAAGATATATGGATCTTGGGGTTATGCTTTCTAAAATAAGCTTTTCTCTTGAAAATACTTTCCTTAAAACATACTTTTGAAGGTACTTCTTTATAAAAATTGTTTTTCGAAAACACTTTTTTCAAAATTCATATCTGTTCTGGTAACCTTCAGCTCTGATACCACGTGTAACACCCCACATCCATTAATGTCACTCACAAAGTGAATGCATTAACTTCCATGGAGCATTTTAAGTGTGTATAGAACAGAAACTTAATAACAAGATAGATAAAAACAGTACTAAAGCTTTAAAACTTTATTCATTGCAGCGGTAAACACATAAGTTTGATTACATCATCAAAAACCAGAGTCAAAGTACATAATTCCATCTTGACTAAACCAAAGTACATAAATTAAAAGACATAACCCCAGTACAAAATAGCCATAAATAAGAGAGGATGAACTTTACTTCAGCGATCCAAGCAACTTCTAAAAGCAAGTGATACAGCTGTCCAAGATCAAGGTCCACTTGTGCTAGTTCCAACCTGAGCACCTGGGGGGAAGGAAGAAAAGAGGAGGAAACAAATGGGGTCAGACATAAAGTTTCGCAAGTGCGATAACTTTTACAATATAATTACCAAAATAACTAGGCTAAGGCATAAGTTGGAAAATAAGGAAATGACTGTGAACAATTGGGTATAACAGAGTAAACAAGGAAACAAGATGAACAAAGATAACGTTAAAGGCGCAGCTAAACCACTATAAGATAATTACTATACTGCACCACCACTATACTATACTGCACCACCACTAGTACCCTAAGGTTGATCCCGCCTACAAAACTTATTAATGATAATGGTAGTTTCATTCACCCCTAGTTGCCTTCATAGGTGCCGCATGCCCCTATCTCCACTAGGTGTGCCCACTACCCCCATGCGATCGACTCCCTAACTCGTAGATACCCGTGCTGGCCCCATAGTGGGGTGTATTACTCCCCAAAGTGGCAACCCGATACCACCAATAATGCATGGCTTATACCTACACGATGCAACAACGTCTTACCTACCAGCTCTGGTCCACACACGCATATGAACCCGTTGGACTTGCGTTGCCGGTTTGGCCTCTTACAGTCAAGCCCAGTATGCGTGTCCCGTCCTCGACTTGGGTCGAGCCCACAAAGATACATACGGGTTATTAGTTGAAATGGGCCCCCATTACTTTACACAAGCTATCCACCTAAGCTTGGTCCCCTTTAGTACATCCCACTTAACCCACTTCTTATTCATGTTCACTTACATGTTTCAATTTTGATTAAGTGTTTCTAATCGTATTTCAAATGCCACCCAAGGCACCCACTAGATTCCACATGCCATCCAAGGCACCTAATTAACCCCCTCATGCCCCACTACATGTTTATCTGGTTAAGTGTTTCTTAATTCATTAAGACCGTAACCTCATAAAGACCTCTCACATTAGACTAGCATTTGTGGCAGCTGAATTTGCTGGGCGGGTCCGGGCTGTCTTACACCGCAAACGAGCCAAACCTCGTGTCTTTACAATTGTTAGGCATTTAATTTATGCCTAAGACGTCCCACATTAGACTGGCATTTGTGGCAGTTGGATTTGCCGGGCGGGTCCGGGCAGCCTTACAACACAAAAGATCCTAACCTCGTGTCTTAGACGATTAATTACTCCTAATTAATCATTCCCCAATTAGAATTAATTTCCCTATGCAAATTATCAATTCATTCCAAATTTAACTATGGCCATAATTGACTCAATTATGTCCATCTATTTATGGTATGCAAAATCATACCAATTTTCTTCATAATTTTATTTTATGCCTTTTAAGGCATTTATGCCAATTCTCAATATTAAATATTTTAATATTATCCCCTTTACCCCACGTTGTACGTTCGTTCATTTAACGTAAAATATACGTTAGACTCGAATAGTCTAACTCATGAAATAAAGAGAAAACATCACAACATACATAGAAATAAAACTAGATCTAAACATAAGGGGTGAACTTGCATGTGTGAATGAGGT
Source organism: Allium sativum (assembly GCA_030737875.1). NCBI lineage: Eukaryota > Viridiplantae > Streptophyta > Magnoliopsida > Asparagales > Amaryllidaceae > Allium > Allium sativum. The sequence continues at coordinate 550,120,060 of CM060915.1, read as the reverse complement.
TCTACATCTAAAACTTGCATAGGCCAAAGTTACAACTTGCATAAAATAACATATGTCATAGATCCAAATCTAAAGGTGTAAACTTGTTTAAATGATCGTCACAAACTTGCATAAATCATATATGGCATAGATCTACATATAAAGGTGTAAACTTGCATATGCAATAACCACAAACTTACATAACATGATTCATATTCCAAACCCATGTATTCATATAAACTTGCATATGTGATTTATGCAACATAACAATGGTGTAAACTAGCATGTAGAATTTAGCATATAACTCACACATGTCATAGCCTAACTTTAGATCAAATTTTCACATATACTAGATGTCATGAAACATGTACGTTTTGCATATGATTCATGTCTAAATAAAAATCTAAACTTGCATACATACTTATGATTTATCATATGAATCAACATAACCCAACTAGCATATGAACAACATGATGATTTGATTATACATAAGCCAATCTTAGAATTACAACATAGATGATAGCATCATAACTTTACAACATAGATGATAACATCACAACATAACATCATAGAATTTTATAACATATATGATAACATCACAATTTTACAACATAATTATAACATGCGGTCAATAATTCACATCATATCTAAATAATCCACATCATAACTCAATCCAATTAAATTGCTAATTATTTTATTAAAGAAATCGAACTCAGAACTCAAAGGTCTAGAGTTCTGAATTCTGAGTTCTGAAGTTGTAATAGCTTTCCTTTGAAGAAGATTCATTGTTAAAGTTGAAAAGAATTGAATTAGATTAGCTATCTTCCTCTCTAATTGGTGGCGGCTATTCTGAGTTGCTAGGTGACGGCATGGAGGCCATGAATTTAATTTTATTTTGATTTTTGGGTTTGAGTCTGTAGGTGTTTTTATAGAGTTTAGGATTAGTTTAAGCCGTCCGATCCAACCAGAATTTATCCCAGCCAATCAGAGATCCTAATGAGTCAGCATCTAGTCATAAACAGGTCATCAATTAATTCTTCCCAGAGGGGGAGGGGCAGGTCGACCCCCAGGTCGACACTATGGTCGACCTGGTCAGGGTAGGTCGACCCCCAGGTCGACCCTATGGCCGACCTGGCCCTGGCGGGAATTCTCCCGCCTATCCTGTTTGACACTGAAATTTGAATTTTCTGAAATCTGTTTTAAATTTTCTGAAACTTCCGATCGCCATAACTTCTTCATACGAAGTCCAATACACCCAAACTCGGACTCTATCGCAACCAGAATTCCGAGACGAACACAATGGCGCAACCCGTTTCCCTTAATTCTCACATATGAGATTAGTTATTCTTTAATTTGTGAATATTAATATTAACAGAAATACGGGGTGTTACAATCTACTACCGTTACTAACGCTGCTCATGCTTCTTCTTCTTGTGATTCTTTTTTGCATATTCAGCCCTAGATAAATCTCCAGTGGTAGACCTCTCCTTCCCTGATTCTCTCCCGCTCTTTCCTAGCCTCCGCGGCCAATCTTTCCTTCTCAGCATCATCAACAATCTTTTTCCTCTGAGCCTCCTGGGCAACCCTTGCATGCTCCCCCTCAACGTCAGTCTTCCTCTTCTCAACTATGGCAGCGACTCTCTCCTCGGCGTCCTGCCTGGACTTCATCTGAGTCTCCTGCCTGACTATCTCATCCTGTCTACTCTTCTCTTCCATCTCTTCACACTTAGCAGCCATCTGAACCTTTAGGGTATCCACCAGGGCCTGCATTGAAGGCACATCAGCATCCACTTGGCCCATTGCATGAGCTCTTTGGTGATCAACCACCTCTCCTTCCTCTATGAGGCCCTCATAAATAATGGACCCTAGCCTGACATCATAAAAATGTCCAACTGACCGCCTCCTTCTCCAAACTGCATCCCTTGCGGTCTTAGCCCAGATTCTATTGTTTGAGGGAGCATGGGGGTAAAGCCCGCTACCATAGTAGTTCCAAGAAGGGTTGCATAGTAAAAACACAACCTTTTAGTTCACAAACTCAGTAATCTCATCATCTTTGGGAATTCAATGTAAAGAAAATTTACCTCCTGTTAGGGATGGTGCGGGTGTAGTAGTGAGTACGCCCGTTGTAGCAGATAGAGTAAATCCAGTTTCTCATAGTCCCGAATACTGGGGATCGTATAGTCGAGGCCCGAGCCAAAGTTGTGGGATCCCTGGCCGTAGTGGATCCGGGGGTCAATGGCTAATAAGAGTTTCCTTCTGTAAATGACTCTACTACGACCACACTCTCAGTAGCAAAAAACTTCCACTTTTCTACAGCAAGCCTTGCTAGTCTTTCATTCTCCACATCCTCCTGCAGCAACTTCCTCCCTTCCTCCAGCTTCTCACGCTCCTCGTCGTTCAGGAGCTCTGTCAGCAGCTAACGCTCATCTAAGGTTCCCACATCCACATGACATAAATAAGCCTTATACGGTAGCAACCTCTCCCATGTCTGTGCCAGCACTCGAGAGTAATCCTCAACCCACGAGAGTCCGTGGAACTTTAGGATTTTAACATACATATTTAGAATATGTTCTGCTAAGGATGCTTCAACTCGAAATTCAGTATCCTCGATCACCTCTCTCAATTGCTAAATCTCCCTCAAGTGCTCAGTTTTTAATTCGTTCGCCGAGCTCGACCCATCCCCATTGCTAGCCTCAGCATCCTACTTTTCCTTCCTCATCGCCTGAAGCTGCCTTCTTAGCTCAACAACCTCCGCGTTCTCAGCCTTCAGTCTCTCATTCTCCGCCCTCAAAGCATTGTTGTCATTCTGAAGCAGGGTTACTCATTCATGGTCATTTTCCAGCTCGACGTACGCTTTCTATGGCTCAGCCTTGTCCCTTTTTAAGGCCGTGTTTTCGGTGGTTAGAGAGGCTGCAGTATTCGTAAAAGTCGAGTTGGCATGAGCTGCCTCCTTTTTCAGTAGCTCATATGTATAATTCATCTCCGCTGTAAAAACAACACTAGAAATTAACATTTGAAGGCACAAAGATGAGCGAAGGAATATTTACGACACAAGGAGCAGACCTACCTATTTCCTTCTCCAAGTTAGCGATGGTGGTCCACTTGGCATCAATAGTCAGCCCCTGATTGATGAGCTCTAAGTTTTTCTTCCTAATCAGTTTCGAAAGACAGAAGGGATACCTAGTAAGCTCGTCGGCCTGATGGTGCACGACCCTTACATGCATCCATAACTCCCTGGACTCCTTGACAAGAGGCGGACTGAGATCAGGGAGGAGTGCCAGCTCATCAAAATAATGCTAAGGGAAATTTTTCTTTAGCAATGCCTTCCTTTCGTCCACGGAAAGCTCTCGCCACTCAGGCACCATTAGATCTTGCCTCCTCGTTGTGGTTGTTCCCTTCGGCCTCGAATGTCTAAGCGATGACTCCTTCCCCTTAGTAACTTGGACGGGAGCCAACGGCGCTCTGTGTGAAGGAGATGTTGATGACAAATTCCTTGACCCCACTACATCAGGCCGAGAATATGCTTCAGATACTCAGATCAGAGGAGGAGGAGATCGTCGGGATCGGTCTCTGTGGTGATACTAACTGCTGCGATCTTATGGAGGTGAGGAGTCACCATATAAGCTAAACCCTTTCCTAAAGCCTTCAAAAGAAAAGTGTTCCTAGCAAGTCAGCAAACTCTGTATCCATAGCCTCATCCTCCGCGTCCTCTTGTCATATCACCTGCCAAAGGAACAAGTTCAAAGTCAGATACTCGGCACATACAAGCAATCTATATGATTGGGCAATGTTTATGACTGCATGTCCTAAGTGTTCTCTCAACAAACCAGATGATGACCCGCACAAAGGAGTGAACCCCCCCTGCAGCTAAAGCTATCTCTTCCATACTTGTCGTGCCCGGCCACGAAGACAAGTCTAGAGAGAGTTTATTAAGGCCATCAAACTAGCCCTCTTCCTCGAGTGAAACGACGGTCCCCAAAGGAGTCGCAGGAGACTATGGTTTGACCGACGCTCCTACCCCTGCCTCTTCTATCAAAGGAGGGACATGAGAGCTCAAAAGACCCTCGTCCCTAGCAACTACTTTCTCACTGCCAGTATCATCTAGGGATGCCAATGAGGAAGGTCTAGGGTCTAAACCTGCTTGACCCGCCCTTGTTTTCACCTATTTAGACTCGCTTCATAGGTCTTCGGGGCGGGTAGACCCGGGACCGGCTTTTGGAGGTCCGAGTTTAGTGTCGGGTCTGGGATAAGGTTAACCCGCCCCAATCCAACCCACATGATTGAAACATTATTTAAACACTTTACAGCTATGATGATAACTTATTAATCTTCTTAGGTATACATGGTTATAACTTGATTATTATACTCTTTCAATCAACAAATTATAAAATTTTCATAACATTAAGTTGCATCAATGACAATCAAACAAAAAAATGCATACATTTTGAGCTATTATCTTATAACTTGTTTTATTATATTCTCTTATCATTATGAACACATTATAACATGTATATAATTTATCACTTATCGATAAAAAATTATAAGCATATAAATTTGTGTATATTAGAACACGATATTATTGGGTCGTCGGTCGGGTCTACCCTGACCTGTACGGGTTTAGGGTATGGGGCGAAATTACCGAACCTCATTGGGTCTATGGGGTGGGGTTTAAAAAGTCCGGGTTGGGTCTGGGGCATGATAAACCCACCCCAACCTTCCCTATTGCCATTCTTAGTCTCATCTCCACCAGTGTCTCACTGGGTTTTAGCAGCCTTTCACAATTTAGGCCTAACCGAGAGCATCTTTCTCTTTCAACTAGGAGCTCCTTCTTCTTTCGCTGCCTCCTGTTTCCGTCCACCGCCTGTGACAGCGGGCCTGATTATCGCTCAATCATTGGGAAGCAGCCCCGCGTGACAAAGGTGATCTTGCTTGTAATTTTGTCGGTAGAGCTAAACACTGCCGGAATCGCTCATGGATCCTTATGCTGTTGTTGATACTCAATGCCGGTGGGTGCCTCAGGATTTTCTGCCATGTTAAAATAAAGTCAAATATAAGACGTCGAATTCGCGAACTTTATAGTAAAATGCGGAGTTCAAGAATACTTGCTTCCTTCAAGTCATTTCCTCGCGAATCCAGGAGGGCAACACACAAAGAACCATTCATATTTGTATATAGTCGGCTTAGGCCACGTTCCGACGAAAAATTTGGTGTTGGGTGAAGCTTCTAGAAAGTATTGAGAAGGAAATATATTAGCTCTTTTTTTAATTGAATCAAGTACCGAATATCTTCCTCGGTAGGTTCTAAGTGCAACTACTCCCGGCAGGGGAAATGGGTGCCTAAAAGCAAAGCATACGCATTTGGATGTAGTTGCGATGGTGCATACAGAAATAATACAGCATGTCCTGAATAAAATAACTAGCCGAGGGCATGCACCCAGTAATTCAAACTTGTTTGTTCCAAGCAGTGCAACTCTCGGGTAGTGCGTGAGCCCTGCCATCCTCTCATGGTGCACGAGTGTGATCTACATGAATGTGATACCTCAATTCCATTTTCCTAACTGCAGCTGCATCCATTCAAGATGGCACTGAATCCGACGAATTTTCAATTATAACTGCATCGGCCAACATGTTCGGTGCCACCGGTGTGTCACCCCTCAACAATTTTCACATTCTCCACCACCTCATGTACGACCGGAGAATGTTGTCTTTCAATTTGCTCCCCATGCTCAGAAGCTTTTGGCAAGCTTGTCTTTTGAGAAGGGGTGGATCTCTCGGTAGTCTCAAGCTTGCTATCCATCGAGCTATCATTGCTTGTAGAGTCAGATGTATGCAACGACGACAAGGAAGTTTCATCTTCCGAAGTCTTCTCTATCATGGATCTTGTATGCATTTGGTAGATATACTTTAACACATTAGCATTAGACATCGTAGTTGAATAACCTGTAACCCTCGTATTGGTGCAAACTAACATGTGCATGCAGTGTTATGAAATATCAAGACAATACAGTTTACAAGTTAAGAGTATGGAGCGCGATGATGACCACAAGTCCTGAAAACCATAATCGTCGTCGCGGTCAGCTCACTCTCCGGGGCTCATGTCAAGTCGCGGCTACGCCGCGATTGGAATCAGAGAACAGGAACAATGGTCCAATAAGTTCGGTCACAACCTAAGTTTATTTGCTCCAATCCTATGTTCTAGGCACGGTCGACAACTGTAAGGCGACCGACATGAGCGCCGACCTGATCACATAGTGTCGCAAGACCAATGCAAGTCCTAGAGAGAAGTGCCAAAAAATCAAAGTCCCAAGCAAAAAGTACAAAGATGCATGATGCGAAGTAGTCGGACCATTCACAGACTCGCACCCCTTTGGGGTTCGAAAAATCGAATCCATCTAGGGATCCGAATGCTCGAATCCCACTCGAGGTTAGAATGCTCGAACCCCACTCGAGGTTCGAATGCTCGAACCCCACTCAGAGATTGAACACCCAAGCCCCATTCAGGGTTCGAATCCCTTTCGGGTTTTGAGGTTTTGAAACCCCCTGGGGTTCGAGAATTAGAAACCCCTTTGGGGTTCGAGGTTCTTCACCCCATGTGGGGTACGAATCCTCCACCGAGAACACAGGGCTTTGACCCTCTTTTCCTCCCTCAGCCTCGCGTCTTTCCCTCCGACCGTGCCTAAAACACTTCGACCTCCTTCCACTTTCCTTCCCAACTTTCCACTTCCTCCCATCTTAAGCTCAACCGCACCCATTCTAAGCCAAATGATCAAGGCACGAAGTCCATGGTGGCCACAGTGGACTCGCCAAGGGAGAACGACAAGAGCACTTCTCAACCTACATTGGATCGGTTGGTATGTTCGTGTGTCGAAATTCTATGGCTCGGAGTTCGAATTCCAATGGCGGCAGAAGCAAATAAAAAGAAGAAGAAAGGGAAGAACGGGGAGGAGATCCCTATTTATAATAAACAAAAAAAGTGAGAGGGGCCGACCCCCATATTCTGAACACGACCATTCGTATCCCAGCGGGGTACGAAAATTCGAACCCTACAGGGATGCGAAATTTTGTACCCCTAGTTTAGGATATAAAATTCTCGTACCACAAACCAGGGTATGAGATCTTCAAAAAAATAAGGGAGAGAAAAACAACATATATATATAATATACGTATATATATTATATATTCATATATATATACATATACTATGCACACACATATGAATGGCTGCGAGTGTGCGAGCATGATGTAACGCATGTACTTGACGTAAACACATCGTCTCGCCAACAATGACTCGCTTACGATTCTACAATAAACGAGCTCAAAAACTAACACCTATTTTCATAAGTATAAAGAGAAAAGTCGACGACTCATCAACTACTTCAATCAATGCAAAGCACATCATGTCAAGACAAGACGTACTTTGGGGGAGGCAAATGTTAACTGGTCTTTGGATCCAGTTCCCAAAAGTATGCAAGGCATGCTCGACTCAACGTATCGTGTGAAGTTAAAGATGGGAATGTCGCCAAGGAGTGAAGGAAATGAGCCGAGAAGGGATCATGTCAACAGGAACCTCATCATTCCTCCAAACATTGCCAAACCAATACCTCGAACCCTAGTAAGTCCCAACCTCGACTCCTCTTGCCCATTTTAATATTCTTCATACCCCAGGGAGGGTATGAGTTTCTGGGCATGAGCATAAGGGGATCCGAGGTTGTGATGGTTGGCTACACGAGATACAATATTTCTGGTGTGGTCCCCTACTTCTACCTACTCCTACTTAATCCCACCTAACCACTCCACTATAAATACCCCTCAAGCTCACACTTCAAAGGGGTTTGAATTTGGAGATTTGACTTCTCTTGAGAGCTCCTAGTATCCTCATTAATGGCATCCATGCTTTGAGGAAGAAGAAAGGAAAATGTGTCTTTTTCCTAATATTTTGCATATGACCATTATGACCCCATGTATCTTAGAGATGTATGTAAAGGGATGTCATGAGATAGTCTCAACCTTGTAACTCTTTGTTTTCATAATATTCCAATGACTCTTCCAAAATGGATGTAGGCCTCTCGCGAGAACGAACCACTATAAATCTCTTGTGTTATTTATTGCTTTCGGCACTTACTTTTCCACGCGAAACTATAATTCTTAAGTAAGTAAGAATTTTGAGTGTTTACGACGTATTTTGCCGTCAATAGTACTGTTGGAACCATTCAGGAAAGTCCCAAGGCCTTGCCGGGTTTCCCCGCTCGAGCTGATTATTGGCCATTTCTACTATCTAAAAAAGGAAAAACTCGTAAGCGGATTATAAGATAGTATTTAAGCCTAAGAGGAAGAAAGATAAAGGTTTCCTAGTACAATCGCGTATGTCTTTGGGGTATAGTACGTATATATAAAGTTTAGAAACCTTTCTAAGTATCAAGTACATCTCTCTTACGTAAATTTCCCTATAATCGAGTATTCTATGCTCTGATACCATATGTAATATTCCACCCAAAATAGGCCTAAATTCTGACCTAGAAAAGGCTCATCGAAGCTTAAAGCCATTCTAAATGGATCGTTGGTTCCTATACACAATCAGTTAAAACAGAAATAACAGAGCAAACTAAACAAAACTGAAATCTCACATAGCCGAAGGGATAAATTATAATATCAGGAAATAGATGTACCATTAAAAGAAAGCACATAATGTGGCTTACGTAAATATCTCAACAGTTATAAAAGGGTACATTGCAATAATATTTATAACTATCCAGTAAATACAAAAGTACTGCCAAAATAAAATAATCACAACTATGGATCCTTCATCATCGAGCTTTATGACTCCGTCGAAACAAGGTAGCTAAGTTACTTAATACCTTCTCAAGTAAAGCCCACTTAACACATAGATATATACATATACATATACACACACGCACAAAAACACTAGACATCTTACATTAAACCAACCACATATAGATTTTGGATTTGCCAAGCGGTTTCGGGCAGGTTTCTACTACAAGTTAGGTGTAACCTCGCGTTTAAGTGTAATAATTATAATAGCCCATGACACCTAGACCTCTCACATTAACCAGTCTTACTTATAGATGATAGATATGCCAGTCAGCTTTGGGTGGGCTTCTACTAGAAGAAATGGTTAACCTCGTGTTTGTGTGTCATTGATTATAATTAAAGCCATTAACTCACATACATACAAATTCATATGCAGACAGTTAAATTTCTGATTACCTAATATAAACGTATTTAGTATGCATTCAATACATATTAACATTGCATCAATTACGTTACAAATATGTAGTAATAAATAAAGCATAAACCACGTGTACATAAAGAAACATCTTAAGTCATTTGAAATGTCAATCCTAATAATATAACAAAGTTATATAAGTGTATTTCCTAAAATTTTCCAATCATAACATAAAATGTATATTTACAATCAAATAACAAGTAAATAATGAATATTCATAGCATCACTTATAACCAGGGTATGAGTGATTATCTCAATAACAAAATAGAGACAAGGTACTTTATTTACAACTACACTTGTAAATTCCCCTTTTTGGTACTAATTCACCTTTTTATATTATTTTCATATACAAAATCTTAATACTTTAGTGGCTTGCAAATAATACGTTCAAACAACCTATCTAAAAATAGATCTTTAAACCTATTCAATTCACATTACTCAAATTTTTAAGCTATGCAACAAAAATACATATATACAAGATTTTATAGATTTACAACGAAGTGAATTAGACCATTTTTAAGGATTATACAAACACCCCAATGTTGTTTCATTCATTACATCAATAATCCAAACCCAAATTCAAATATAAACAATAAGGGATTTGTAGGATTTGATATTATTTTGTTTACATATAAATCCAAATCTCTTTTAGTCATAATAACCCAAATTTTATACTATTAGAATATAGTAAATAAAAACTTACGAAAACTCCACTCATAGAGGTTAGAAGAAGCGATTAGTATAATATAGCGTAGAATCAATTAAAAATTTGCATTTCCACCTTCAGACCAATGTATTCCAATTCTCCATAATATGTATGTATATATACATATATATATATTCAAAATATATACATATAAGAGAATCAAAGTTTAGAATCTCGTATATATAACTTAATTCCAAAGTTCATATATATAAGAATTTAGATCTAGAAAGATAAAATAAGGTTAGAAGAGAAACCTAGCCTGAATTCTGAAATTAAGAATGGAGAGACAAAGTGAAGGCATTGAAGAATGAGGTGTAGAATTTTGGGAGTGGCTAATGGGTCTTATTTAGAGCTGTAAGCATGTATATAAAGTGTTAGATGGGTTAGACTTAATTAGATAGTCCGTTGTTTGTAGAATTATAAATAAACCCATGAAAACAAAGCCTCCCTCACCTATACATGAAGGAAGGTCAAACCCTTTTTAGATGGGCGGTCGACCCCCTTTCTACAGGTGCGGAAGACCCACGTTCTGGGGTCCAAGCAGGGAATAATGAGATTAATTAATTTTCATTTATTGATTATTCTTGTCCCTCTCTTCAAATATATATATACACACAAATTGAAATCCTTATGGGTAAAAAATCATACGTGTTTAAATATTGTAGTTTTACGGTTCATTTTTGAAAGATATAAAATAAAATTTCATTTAAGGTGCGTTTTCTCATGCTGGTTTACCAGACAGATTCGGATGTTATCTTGTTATAATGCTCGGGTCAGACCAAGCATATTCGCAAATTTGATTTGGATTGTTTTGAAGCTTCCGGGAAGAGTTGAAAGCCAAGGCGTGCATCAAAACCTTATGCAACCCAAACCTAAATGGGTACCACATAAGGAAAAAGAGCACATACAAACTCCATATATTAACATTACATCATCTACACCACTATAACCAACAACACCATTACAACTGCAAGACCAACATAACCAACAGCAGCAGACCATAAAAAAAACAAAGTTACAAAAATTCAGCCTATATCTAAAAGCTCAACACCCCATTGGCTTAAAAAGTCTTCATTAGCAATTGATCTTTTCGTCTTTGTGCCATTTTTATTCACCAAGCATTGAATTTCTCTTTCTATCATCTGCAATCCCGTCTCTTTTGCAATCTTTCTATCATTAAAAACTCTTGCATTTCTTTCTTTCCAAATATGGTAAATAGCAACTGTGTAAACTGCACATGCTACATCTAAAAGATGATTTTTACGCTTGAATTTATTCAATATCTTCATTGCATCCTCCTTCAAATGACCCAAAGCCATAATAACAAAACCAAGTTTCTACATCAGTGAGGTCCACATAAACCAAGAATACTTACATTGAAAAAATAAATGACTTACAGTTTCTTCACCATTGCTGCAAAGAAGACATCCAATCTCCTCAACAATGCCAAATCTTCGAAGCCTTCCTCTTGTATTTAGTTTGTTGCTTGCAGCTAGAAAAGCAATCATAGACGTTCTCTTCGAATTATTCTTATTCTAAATTACTTTTAAAAAATCTTTAATAGGTTTTCTACTCCTCACTTTATCCTAATCATTGTGAAATGAAAATTCTCCATCATCCCCCATTCATAAAAGTCTTCATGAGCATCAGTTTTAACCTTTAATTGACTAACAGTTTCTTGAATTTCTAGTGTAGCAGGTTGCAAATCTCCTACTAATTTTCCTTCAGAGACTATACAAGAAACCAAGTCATCATTCTTACCAAGTATTTGTAATCGGGATAATCCAATGATGCCAGCTAAACATTTAGCATTAATCCAGGGTTCAAACCATAAAGATGTTGATGAAACATTAACAATTACTTTATTAAAAAGTTGTCAACCAGATTTTCGAAGTCTTAACATTGTTTTCCAGGAGCTTGAAGCATTGTTATCAATATTTAAACTCCAAAAGTACTTACCCCAGCAGTATTTCCTCTACATCCATTGACTCCATAATGTTGAATTTGTTAAAAACTTCCACAAAAATTTAATTCCAGCTGCTTTTTTCAAATATGAAAAAGACTTTAATCCAATTCCACCTTCTAACTTTGCTAAACATAGATTTTCGCAATTTATCATGTGTGCAGCCCCTCCCCAAAAAAAATCAACACACAACATATGAATTTTATCAATAACATGTTCGGGTAATTGATAAACAAATAACCACTACAAGACTGTAGGCAGTATAACTGATTGAATAAGTTCAGCTCTACCTGCGAAGCTCAGAAATTTCACATCCCAACTTTGAATTTTTTTTGTACACTATTGAGAAGAGATTACCATTCATTATAATGAACATAATTGGATGATAATTGTGCTCCAAGATATCTAACTAGCAATTGTCCTAACTGGACTCCCAAAATTGAGGTAATTTTCTGAATATTTCTAGCATGAGAACTGAAATATACCTTAGTTTTATTTTCACTAACTGTAAGACCAGAGAACTGCTTGAGTTTCAAAGATACTTCTCAAAGAAAATGCATACATAGGCAAAAAAATTCCAAAAATCAATAGATCATCAACATACAAGAGGTGAGACACTACTGGATCAAAAATATAAACTGGAAAAAATTTCTTCTGAAGTGTCATTTCATTCAAACTATAAGTGAAGAATTCCATTTCTATAGAAAATAAATATGGGGATAAGGGGTGTCCCTGTCTAATGCCTCGATTTGATGAAATAAATCCATGAGGAATCCCTTGAATCAGAATTGAAAAAGTAGGCGAGGAGATACACTCATATATGATATTAATGAAATGAATTGGAAAACCCATAATCTTCATCAAATGACAAATGAATTCTCTATTTAATATCTCATATGCCTTATGTAAATCCACTTTCACACAAAACTTGTTAACTTTAGTTTCTTGAAATCTCTTAATAACTCATGTGTAGGAAGGATGTTATCTCCAATGTATCTGGAAGGAATAAAGGCACTCTGATTTGGGGAAATAAGATGGGGCAAATACCAATTCATTCTGTTACATAAAATTTTATAAAACATGTTACAACTTGTTATAGGCCAATGTTAGGAGATTTCTGATGGTCTATCTATTTTGGGTATCAATGTTAGAAAGGTATGATTACAACCTTTAGGCAATTTTGCAGTGTTAAAAATGTCTTGCATTGCTGCTAGTAAGTCCCATTTAATTACTTCTTAATGAAACTTAAAAAAATTGAATTTATACCATCAGGATCTGGGCTAGCATCTTCGTGAACTGAGAAAACTGCAGATTTGATCTCCTCCAAAGTAGTATCTTTAAGTAATTCATGTTGGCCTATTGAATTAATCACATGTAAAGAATGAAAAAAATGGAACCTCACTGCAAACATATCCATTGTACAAAGTAGAAAAATACTCAATGGCTTCACAAGCTAAATCCTCCTATTTATACAAAAGCTCACCATTAGACTTAATCAATGCCTTTAAATTATTAGTATATTTCATTGATGACATTTTAGAATGAAAAATTTAGAGTTTGTGTCACCATCTTGTAACCAAGACACCTTAGCCTTTTGCTTATAGCTCCAAAATTTGATGTGTTTTTGAACAGTTAAAGCTTGCTTTGCCTCCATCATTCTTTCATATAAACTCAGGTTTTCAGGGTCTAAATCTAAAGCAATCTCCAACTCATGAAATTTTGCTTCAGCTTCTAACAAAATCTCATTATCCCTTACTCTGATTTTATACCATTTTTTCAATTCCACTTTACATGTCTATAACTTCCTCTAAAAAGAATAACTAGGATAATCATTAGCTTTTATATTATAACCTCTCAAAAAACATTCATCATATCCTTCTTTCAAATGCCACTCATTTGAATATCTAAATGGAAATCCTTTTGTATTTGAAAATGTGATTAATTCTAATAATATTGGATTATGATCATTAGACATTTGTCTGAGAGATAGAGAGAGAAAGAGCTTTCATATCAGTAAATTTTTGCAAACATTGATGATTTACAAAAAATTTATCTAAATTATTTGTCATACCTCTTCTTCACCATGTGTAATTGAATCCAACAGCCTTGATTTCAATCAACCCTGCCTGAGATAAGCAATTGTTAAACATTCTAATTTGCTGAAATGGTATTGGTAATCCCCTTTTTTATCCATATGAGAAGTGGAATTGTTGAAGTCCCCCATTAAAAACCATTCTCCAATTATATTCTCTGATTCTTATATGAGATTTTGCTAAACCTATCTATCATGAAAGCTATTGCTAGCATAAACCATCGTAACAAAAACAACTAAACCACCTCTATTAGTTGCCTGCATAGAAACATGTTGGTTTGAAGAGGAAATAGTGTTGACAAACCAAATTTCATTATTCCATAAGCATATTATCCTACCAAAGAATGCAGTAGGAACACGAGGAAGAAAATCCTAGGATCTAGGAATTAATCTATCAAATTTAACTAATTTTATTTTCTAACAAACCAACAAAAGCTGGCATGAATTTAGTTGGGAGAGACAATACATCACCCATCCTTTGTGGTGTATTGATACCCCTAACGTTTCATGAGATGAATGTCATTTGATAGAAGAATTTCTCCCAGTTGTTCTTTTAGGAGGAGCAATAGGATTGACTGTCTTTTTCCCTTTCAGATGAGCTAAGTATTCATCATTCTTTGAAATACCCTCAGAAACATCAGTATTTTAATTTCTTCAGTACTTGGATTAGCATTCAATTGTTCTGCAACATGGTTTATCTCATCATGTAAAATGTCATTTGGCAAGTCAACATCTAAGAAACCTAAATCATCAATATCAACTTCATTGGTGTTCTCATTGTTAGCATTTCTATCATCATCATTGAAAATTTCTTCATTAACCTCAGCATTTCTACCAATAGATTCATCTTGATTATTAAAATTCTTCCCATTAACCTCATTATATGAAGTTGATTTATCCAACTTTTACTTCATCATCCAAATTGGTTCATTAGACAGTTCATGAACAATAGTCTTATGCCCAAATCTTTTACACTTCTCGCATCTAGGAGGAACAAACTCGTACTCTACTGTTATATTCTTTTTCAGACCATTATGAAACACCAGAGGTATTTTAGAAACAAGTTTAGACTCCATATCTATAGACACAAGGTTTCTAGCAAATCTAGTGATGATTTTATTAGCAGTTTTCCAATTGTTTCTTATTGGTTCACCAATAAAACTAGCAATCATTGAAAACTCCTCATTCGGCTACATCTCCATTTCTAGATCATATAGCTTAATCCAGATCTATACTCTCATAGCCTTAAACTTATCAAATTCATACCCCAGATACCATTTATAGACCATTAATAACTTCCCAAAATATGAATATGTCGAAGTCTTTAACACAGAATTGAAATCCAGATCACTGTCAAATCTAACTGTATAATGGAACCCAAAAGTTATATGGATCTTAAAATTACTTTTCGGTTTCCAAACTTTCGATATGTATTCCCCTAGCTTCTTCACAGATAACCTAAAGTCCAACGGATGGAGAACCAAGGTATTTAGCCATGAATCTACCGATAGCTTTACATTACTCTCTGAAAGGAAAGCATGATATACTTGAGGTTCAACAAAGTGAAGATTCAGATCTACATCAGCAGATGCAGAAAGAGGATTAAGATTATCAACATTCGACCGTTCATCGATTTAATTGAAGAGATTTGAGATTTAAAAGAGAGGTTTTAGCATGCGAAAAGAGGAAATAATCCTCTCAACGGTCCACCATTTTCATCAATATATGTGCAGAACTATATATATATACACACACATAAGAGAAAAGTTCAAAATAAGGATGCAGTCAAAGAAATATGGTAAGAATTAAATAACGACATAACATCATTTGAAGTTTGAAAATGAAATAAAAGTTATGCGCATATATATATACATGTAAAATGAGCATTCGAAGTTTTGTATACATATAAAAAGATTATATGTAAATATAGTATTTAAAATAAATCAAAACAATATAATGGGATACTAATCAAACGTTTAAAACCACAAGTGTCAAAACGTAAACATCTACCCATGAATGCTCACAAGACCCAAGGGGTCGACTTTGGGGTCGACACCAACATAGGGGGGTCGACCATAGGGTCGACACACACATAGGGAAGTCGACCCCGAGGTTGACCACCCCAAATCCGGGCAGATTCGTTAATGAATCTGGGTTGTTTTCTAACCATGTTCATTGCTGACTCAATGCTGCATGTATGATAAAATCCTGAACACCTATAAATAGGCTAGCAGAGCATGTCCTAAATCTCACATTTTCTGAGAGGCTGCCTAAGCTCTGCCATTCTTCTTCCTCCTCAAATGTCTTTAGAAAAATAAAATAATTAGTTTAGGAAAATTCTAATTCAAGATCTAGAGGAAAAGGATGTTTATTAATGAAGAAGGTGTTTAGAATTCTACTCGAAGTAAGGTAAATTCTTGGATCTGGTCAATTTAATTTTCTCCTCTTTCTTCCCTTTTTCTTCTAGTTGAGAATTGTAAATCCATGGTTGTTTAGGTTCTTAATCCAGTTAAGAGAACCATGGAATGCTAGATCTGGACCAGATTCATGATTTGGAAAGCAATTAGGTGAGCGGATTTAAAATATACCTTATTAATAATGGTATATTTATCGCTTGACATTCCCCATTAATATGCAATGTAAATCTGCTAGAATGATTAATCAGTTGGAATGTAATTCAGCTAGAATGGTTAGTATGTTAATATGTTGAAGCGTTAATATACTAAAATGTTTAAACCTGTTAAAATATGTGAAAACTATTACTGTTGTATACATATATATTCTAATTACATGTTAATCTGTGGCATATCATGTACTTGAACCCTTAACTGCAGAATTGGGATAATTTCATGTTAATTTGTTAGATTTGGGACAATTACATAATCCGATGATTACATGTTACTTTAGAATGAAGATAATATCACGTTAGGAAGAACATGTGACATGATAACTAGAAATGGACTTAGTATGATATTAGGTATGACTTGTAAAAATAGATTACAGTAAAATTTGGAAGAATGGATATTATTAAATTTATAATAAATAGAAAACTGTAACCGCACTTAGACACGAGGTTAAATTCTACTTGTGGTAGAAGTCTACCTGGAACCTCCCGGCAAATCCAGCATCCACAAGTTGTTAATTTAAGGTGAGGGGTCTAGTGCATAAATATACACGTAACGGTGCCGAGACAGAGGTTAAGTCAACTTGTCAACTTGTGGTAGAAGTCTGCCCGGACCCGCTCGGCAAATCCAGCATCCACAAGTGGTAGGCTTAATGTGAGAGGTCTAGTGCATAAACATATATATAAATATATGTAAATAACAGAATAGATATAATGGCATTAATAGTAATTAATGGAAATGAATGGAATAGAATGAAAATTACAACAACAAAAGGATTGCAATGGATGGGGAATGATAATATCCTATTATAATTAATTACATTAATGAGAATGTTATATAATAGGTCGGCTTGTCCTAGTGACAAGTGGAAATTATAACATAAGTTATAATAAATGGAAAGGAAATTTATTAGTAAATCTTAGTTAAGAGAACTAAGCTAATAAGTAAACAATGACAAGTTGTAGTGACAACGTAAGATGGTATCATGATTAAATGAGAAAGAACAAGGTAAATATATAGGATAAAGTAGGCTATATTTAATCATAAATAATAAGTGACATGTTAAACAGAAAACATATGAACTGAGATAACTTCTGTAGTGAAATAAGTTGTACTTAATTGTAAATTAAGTAATTTGTAAATTGGGAAACCTGAGACCTATTGTTTGTAGTAAGTAGAGAAAAGGGGGTAAACTTATGTAATGCAATAAGTTGTAATTAATTATAAATTAAGCGATTTACAAATCTGAGAATCTGAATCCTGCTAACAAGAAGAACATGTTATCTGTAAACTTGAGAATCTAAAATCTACTTATAAGAATAACATGTTATAAGCTTATTAATGAACTTAAATGGGTTAAGTTATATAACTAAAATTAATAAGCAAGAGGAACTTGGTAACTTGAATAAGAAGTCAATATGACTAGGAATAACCAAGTTGAGTGGAAATCGGAAAGGGAAGAGCAAGCGCGTAATTAATGGTTAGACACAAGGTCTAATAACACGTTAACCTGAAGCGCATGGACTAGTCCGTACGTCTGAAGGTGAATAACCCAATGGTGTAGATCATCGTGGTGTCACGGGACACAAGGGGAGCACGCGTCCATCTGATTATTCTGCTTGTTATGCCTGTTGTTCTGCTAATATTCTACTGGCTCCGAAGGAATGGAAGGGAAGTACGCGGCTTCCTAGGACGTAGAGGGTACTCCTGGTAGTCCTTTATGCTATGACAACGTTCTACTATGCTTACAAATGTTAGGTCTGTGCATTTCTACCCGGTGAGTATGCCTTGATTGCACGATAGTAGGCAATCAAAAATACTGTAGGTGGCATGGGTGATTCGATGATCCAAGTTGCCTTGACTAGGCTGGGGTACGACCATTTTTCGAGTACTAACAGGTTTAAATATTTGTTGATAGCAAGTCGTCGGGTACCTACCATCGACAGTCAGCTTGATACGTGATGCGTGATGCGGAAAGACGGAGAGCTAAACCAAAAGACCATAGACCTTTTCTTATCAAGGCTATGGGTAAGGGACATGCCAATTTGGATTTGTTGTTTATTGTTTGCTCTTGGGCTAGGTCACTAGTTCTCAACCTTGTTCGTCTTTCGCTAGTTGAGGGAGGGGTCAGGTGAGACCATAGCCACTAAAAATGAAGATCTTAGCATCTATGTATACAGATATCTGAAAAGCTCCCGACCGAGTTCCATATTTCTTATACAGCCCTGCCACTGGACTCAGTGCACGGTAGAGGATATGTGCGGTTAAGGAATCGAGTACGATTGACGATACGTACATGGGAAAGTCTAGATACATGCTTTTCTGCTATAGTTAGTGTATCATAGACTCTTGGGCAATACTTTGTGATGGAATTTGATTCGATCGAACGGTTCGAAGATGGCAGTCCGTACGCTCACGTAGCATGGCGATGGAAGATTTATGTGGGACGTAGCGTTGTTATATAGAGATTCGTACGTCGCTCTGGCTTAGGATGAGGGACTGCATATCTTTCTGTGGTGTTACAGCGGAGACCATTCGAGTGGATACTATGGGGTGTACCTTAATATTGGGGGTAACTATATATATATTGCATTAGGATAATCCACTGGGAAGTATATGGGTACGACATGTGTGTAAGCCTTAAGTGTTGTTAACCTAAGAAACTTAATAAACAAGAAAATGTAACTGAACGGTATATGTAGGATTATCCAAATTATGTAGTTAATCCAGTCACCAGAACTTGTGTTCTGACCCCTGCTCATAACATACTCGCAGGTTAGATTTGTGGAAGAGATATGATAGCTTTGGATACTGGTTAGGCAGTATTATTATTTGGATAAGGCTATATTTTGACCATATTATATTGTATCCAATCCGCTGTGAGATGTTTTCTGAGCTCTGATATATTTTTATCTCTGTCTTTTCTGCAGGATACCAAACAAACCAACACGAGTTCCGATGGATTAGAATTTTGAAAAAAATTCGATCTATCGGAATTCGGGTTGTCACATCTGGTATCAGAGCCTAGGTTTAGGATTCTTGATGAACGTATTTGTACTTTTGAAATATAAATATTATATATATATATATATACACCTAGATTCATTGAGGAAACCACTAAATTTAAAGAGCATATTATGGTAAGAAATTGGGATATTTATTTTGTACAATAAAAGAACGAACATGGAAATTTCAGACCCTTAGGTAATTTGGGTGGGAAATGAAAAATATACTTTGTATGGAAGAAAGGTAAACCCCATATGATAGTATTTCAAGTTAGTGGGTTTGGCAGTAAAACCTAATAAATTGGAAAAGGTTAAAAAGAGAAAAATGGATTAGGGATATATATAGTTGAGAGAATTGACTTTGTGGGAGTGTCTAGGAAATCCTAGGAAAATTGGAAATCCTCTTTAAGTCTAACCCCATTGTTATCTTTTAAGAACTTGAAATGGTAAAAGCTTTTGGAAGATGGTTTATGGTGTGTTCAATTTTTGATCTTAATAGTTATAGTTTTAAAAATATGTAAAGAGCATATTTGAAAAAGTACATATTTATTTTTGAAGTGAAATGGGGTATATTTTGGAAACAATGATTTCTTGTGAAAATTTTGTCTAAAATAAAATTCTCTCAGTAAAAGGTGCCCATTATACAGAGCATGTATAACTCGCTAGTTTTCTTATTATATTGAATGAAAGGATTAAAAAGGAAAACTTAGAAAATGTTGCATTTTGTTGAAAGCTATAATTTTCGGTAAAGAAATTTTTGAAATCTCTATTCTTTTGATAATCATTTTTGATAAACTGTATTAACAAGGGAAAATTTTGTTGGGTAGACAAAATAATTTACTGAATTTAACAATAGAGTAGATGTTTGCACCTTGTAGTAAGAAACTGAACCGACCTTATAGGCAAGAACAAGTTGTAAACCTGTTTGGGAAATAATTATCCCTATCTACTCCGGTTTTCTTATTTGAAAAAAAAATGATGATACATATTTTATGAGATGACATTTTTTATGGTTTGGCGAAAGTAAGTTTTCATAAGGAAAAATAAAGTTTTAATACTTTTAACTTTTGGAAGAAAAATGAAATGAAAAAGGCCAAACCTTGTTTTGAAAAGTATGGAGTAGGTAAGGATTAGTGCCTAGGGAAGACAGGAAAAGTTTTAAGGCTATGAAATAGATAGCAAGAATTATCTTGGAATAATGATAAGTTTCTGTAGAATACGTAAGCATTTAGAAGCCTAGGGTGTTGTTAAAAGTTTCTGTTAGTATACAGCAAGGACTAGTGACGACTACTAGATAGTGAAGGGCAAGTAAGTGTTTAGATCCTGTTGAGGTAAAACCCGTTATTACATTTCTGTTGGGACCTTTCTGCTATTTTGTTCCTATTGGGTAGTTAGGGTAATACCTAAACCTGTCATTGATACCGTAGTTCGAACTTTTTTATCACAGAGGGACATAGTCTTGAGATTCTTAGCCCTTAGTAGTAGTTGTGTAGAGCGCTTGTTTTCCTGTTTTAGTTGAAGGACTAAAAGGCTTATTTGAAACTAAACTTAGATCAGAGGATTAAGTTAAATAAGCTAAGAAAATAGAAATGACATAACTAAAAAGGAAACAACAAATTTAGTAAAGCAATAAACATGGAAAAATTCTGAGAAAAGATGAATAAGAGTAAATTTTCCAAGATAAGTTGAAAAAGAAAATCTCCAATAAAGAAAGTTTTCTTATGCGGGATGTGCTTGAATAGGAAAATAAGGAATCTTTATAAAATAGTTTCCAAGTACAGATGGAAAAAGGTTGAAAAAGAAAAACGAAAGATGTGAAATTTTCTGTTTTCTACCTTTTAGTAACATAAGAAAATGAAGTTAGAAAATTAGATTTTTCTGAAATTCGAAAAATAAAGTTGTTTGGTAAGGGTTTAGATGCAAAAATTGGATGCAAGAGTGTGGGAAAATATGAATGAAATGTATTTTGATTTTCAAAATATTGCATTCATGTAGAATTGCCAGTATATTTAGGATGTGCGCATCATGTTTTTTAAGGATTTTTGAAAGATTTGCATACATATAGGAGGTACCACTTAGGCATACATGTATTATTATATTGTATTACACTTTGCACAAGTACCCAATGTTTGCAAAAATGGGATGCATGCATGATGGATGAATATTATGCAGAGGATTATCTATTTTTTTACCCTTATCTGATTTCGATGATGAAATTTCCTAAGGGTGGGAGAATGTAACACCCAACATTTTATGACAATTAAATATTTAAATAGTGCATATGTGTGTGTGTGTGTGTGTATATATATATGCATAGACATAAATATTAAAAAAAAGAATAAAATAATGATAATATATGATTGCATGTAATAAATATATGCATTGAAAAAGAAGAAAAGATTAGTGTAAATAACAATGTAATGCATGCGTTAAAAGAAAGAAGAAATTAGTTGCATGCAGTGTAATTATGTTGCATACAATGATAAGAAAAGAAAATTTAAAGAAAAAGATGAATGAAAATTGATAAGGTTACATGCAATGATTTAAATGAAAGATTTCAACAAAAGGAGGAATAAGAAAAGAACAATGACCGCCATTGTTCTAAGCCTTGTCAACAAAAGCCTAAGTAGTCTTGTTGGTTAGAGCATGTGACTTCCATGCGAGAGGTATAGAGTTCGATCCCTGCCAACGCCATATTTTTCTTTTAAGGGAACGACTAAAATAATGCATGCTCTAAAGAGAAAATATGTATAAACGCACATATAAGGAAAATTATACATATAAGGAAGTATAAAAATACACACACACAAACACACACACATATATATATATATATATATATATATATATATATGAAAATATATGCGTATGTATGTGCAGATATATATATATGTGTCTGTGTGTGTATTTATATATATACAAGAGAAAAGTTCAAAATAAGGCTGCAATCAAAGAAATATGATAAGATTTAAATAACGGCATAATACCATTTGAATTTTGAAAACAAAATAAAAGTTATGTGTATATACATACGTGAAATAGGCATTTGTAGTTTTGTATACATATAAGTAGATTATATGTAATTATAATATTTAAAATAAATCAAAGAAAATATAACGGGATACTAATCAAACGTTTAATATAAAAAATGTCAAAACGGTAAACATCTACCCAAAAATGCTCGTGGGACCCAAGAGGTCGACCCTAGGGTTGACACCGACATAGGGGGGTCGACCCTATGGTCGACACACACACACACAGAGGGGTCGACCCCGGGGTTGACCCACCCCAGATCCGGGCAGATTCGTTAATGAATCTGGACTGTTTTCTTAACCATGTTCATTGCTGACTAAGCGCTGCATGTACGATAAGATCCTGAACACCTATAAATAGGCTAGCAGAGCCTAGCCTAAATCTCACATTTTCTGAGAGGCAACCTAAGCTCTGCCATTCGTCCTCCTCCTCAACTCTCTTCAGAAAAGTAGAATAATTAGTTTGGGAAAATTCGATTTAAGATCTGGAGGAAAAGGATGTATATTAATAAAGAAGGTGTTCAAAATTCTATTCGAAGTAAGGTAAATTCTTGGATCTTGTCAATTTAATTTTCTCCTCTTTCTCTTTTAGTTGAGAATTGTGTATCCATGGTATTTTAGGTTCTAAATCCTGTTAGGAGAATCATGGAATGCTAGATCTGGACTAGATTCATGATTTTGGAAAGCAATTAGTTGAGTGGATTTAAAATATACCTTTTTGATGATGGTATATTTATCGTTTGACATCCCCCATTAATACACTATGTATCTGTTAGAATGATTAATCTATTGAAATGTAAATCTGCTAGAACGGCTAGTATATTAATATGTTGAAATGTTAATATGTTGAAATGTATAAACCCGTTAAAATATGTGGAAACGATTACTGTTGTATACATACATGTTCTAATTACACGTTAATCTGTGGCATATCATGTACTTGAACCCTTAACTGCAGACTTGGGATAATTTCATGTCAGTTTGTTAGATTTGGAACAATTACTTGATTCGATGATTACATGTTACTTTAGAGTGAAGTTAATTACATGTTAGGAAGAACATGCGACATGATAACTAGAAATGGACTTGTAACGACCGAGAATTTCGCTCGATCCGAATCAGTCGCTAAACCGACCCAGACCGTTCGAAACGCCTGATTGTTTTGAGAACACGACAAATTAGAACGCAGACAGAAGAACATTTCATTGTTAATTACAACAACTTCATCAGATTATAAGAATATATAGAGTAATGAATAAATATTACACATTTTAAACAATCAGAGATTACCATACATTACAAAGCAGCGGAAAATAATACAAAATACAACTGAATGAGATATACGGATACAAAGCTTTCCCGATATCATTCCAGTTGTAAACCAGGACCCTGTGAATATAAATCTGCAAAACCAAAACTACTAGCTGCCCGTGTCGAAATAAGGGCACCCAGAGTTTAGGTTAAAACAATAAACTCCAGGTCAGTCATGTGACTGGTGTGAGAACTAAAACAGTTATTTAAAACCTTACTTTAAATCAGATATATCAAGGGACCACGCCGTATAACACGGAACGGGTTTCCTCCCAAGAATACTAGTGCAGATAACAAAACAGCGCAATGCTTTTTATTAATATGAAGCCATTATAAGACTTAGTTCCCATCACACAATGCAACGCAAAACGGAGGATAGAGTTTTTACCTTATAACAGCCAAAATATGCTTGATACGAATAAAACAAAAGCATTTGATATTATTACTAGTGTTTATATGTTTCAAAAACAATTTCGAATCATAAGTATCAATCATAGACGGCATTAATGCCACATACCACTATGTCGCCATATATAGGTATACAATCAAAACCGCACGGTGTCGTATTTGGAAATTGGATTTTCATCATGAACCAAGGCAAAAGATAGTCCTTACCGACTTCGAGACTGCCTAGCCTGAGCCTCAGGAATAGCCGCAACTGCCCCTTGGAGCGACAGGGCCGGTCCACCGATGTGGATTAAAAATTCCTGAACATTGTGTTTCCCTGTCCTTTGGGGCGTAAACGAGCCAACGAATGACTCCATCGGTCCCGGATCGACCGATATAACCGAGGCGCCTCGCAACAGCAACAACCACATAGGTGAAAATAATATAAATGTCAGCCAGTTTAAGCACTGACACCACCTCTAGCTAGGAAGAAACGCATGTCCTCCCTGAGGTCCTCTCCCGTTTCTGGTTCATACCGGGGTGTGAGGCTCGCGAATTCACGATATACACAAAGCTACGCCACACAGGCGGTGCTTTGATCATCAACCACAAGACTTTGCTTTTCAATAAAAGCCTCGATCACTGCATCTTAGCATGCCACACAGGCAATCAACACCATGCAACTGATGGCTATCAATCACACAGAATGAATTCCAATGTCAGACACACCGTCCATTTGCAAGTCCGTTCTGGGTTTGAACGAAACCGGAGGCACTATATACCTCGCATATCCATCGATCTCCACGTACGTCTGGACGATCATCACTCATTATCCATATTTCGGGATGCCTCCCAATCAGGACATCAGTTACCATCCAAACGAAGTGAAGATCGGTCTTCAACCACCGTCTTCATCTTCGACCTCTTATCATCGATTCAGTTATTCAGAATGGGATAAACCCGGTCTTTCTGAACAACTAGCGTATATAGTAAACAAGTGCTACACAAACACAACATACGCCTCATTTCAATTCATTAGTCACTAACCGAAAATTAATCAAGAGAATAATTCCCCTAATATTAACCCCGAAGGCCGAAACCAACATCAGATCAATACCCAGGAAACCATTCTACTTAACTAACCTATAGTTAGTTTCTAAATTTCACATTCTTAGGGAAAGGTTTCCATTAATTTTATCAAAGATAAATTCCTTGAATTTATTCTTTAATCTGCTTTTGAATATCGATTCAACTAGTCGGGATTAACGAACCTTACCGAAGTAATCATTTGTTTTAATTTCCCAATCCCAACCTATTCATCCCATGAAGTAAAACTGGTCATACTTCATATCTAACACCACGGGGTTATCAGTGAATTCAATTACCATTTCACGTTTAAATCTAATAAAATATTTAACTATCGCCTGGAGCAAAACTGGTGATACTCCATTCTCGATCTTTTCAATCTAATTAAAGATTCATTAAAACTCCACTTAGTTTTAATCTTTAACTGGGTTAAAGAATCAATGTCATTTAAAACACGGTTCACGATAAACCCAAAATCACATCACATTTCAATCAGTCCCTAACCGTAAATTAGCAAGTGAGCAATTCCCTAATTATTAACCCCGAAGGCCGAAACCAACATCAGATCAATACCCCAGGAACCATTCAACTTAACTAATCTCCAGTTAGTTTCTGATTTTCTTAACTCCGTTGGGCCTAAGAACAGTATTACTGAAGATACCGTTCACAAAAACCCAAAATCGTATCCCATTAATTATCGGGTAAAAGAATAAGTGTTATTTAGAACACTGTTCATGATAAACCCAAGAATCAATTCGAATTCAATTCCAATTAAATACTATTTAATTGGTACACTTCATTAAATCTAAATAAAAGATTTAATCTTTTTCCCAACTGGGCTTAAGAATAGTGTTAATGAAGACACCATTCACGACAAATCCATATCACATTTGATATTAAATACAAGGCTCTGAATAGAAAATATATCGGCTTATATTCAATATCAAATTCTACGACCAACAAATATCGTATTGGAAATAACGATATATATATATACATCTTTCAAATTTCCATAACAACATTTGTATAATCACGAAATCCAACATCGAACTATTCCGAAGATGATTTCGATCCAAATCCATTCCAATTCAATTATTGGAAATTCTGGTTACTTTTAAAAACCCTTTTCAAATTCAATTTATTTATTTAAAAATAAATAGAATTATAATTCTAGTTCAAAACTAGTTCATTTCGATAAAAAACTATTTTTATCTTTTCAAATATGGAGTTTTTCATCCTAATTCTTCCCAAATCATTTCTTATGATTTTACACAAATTATTACTATTTTATCAAGGCTCGTACAGTCGATTTCCATTAACGGCCATCGAACTGCACTTATAGCGACCTTTTTCAAATTTGATTTGGACATAATTCCAAATCCAACTGTTAGATTTCAAATTTCTAATATTCATTAGAAATCTTTTTTCGATACGAACCCACGTTCCGGTTTCAGGAGAATCCGACGGTCGGATCTCCCGCAATATCCATTCGAAGTCAATGGTCGAAATTCACGAACTGCCGCGGCGCGGCGCGTTCTATTCAGGCCATTATGATATATATATATATAATATATAATATATATTTCATCGATTTCCTTTTTAAAACGTATTTTATAAATCGTTTTAAATTCGTTTTTGAAACGATTTCAACTTCATTTCAAATTCAAATCAAAATTGAATTTTTCCTTAAAAATTCGTTTTAAATTCATTTCAAATTGATTTCAATTCAAATCGATTTTTAATTCAATTTCAGTTCGTTTTCAATTCAATTCGAATTCATTTCTATTCAATTTCAATTCGAATTCAATTATCTTCAATTTCAATTCGAATTTATTTCTATTAATTTCAATTCGAATTCAATTATATTCAATTGGAATTGGAATTCATTTTCAATTCGAATTCATTTCAAATTGATTTCCATTCAATTTCAATTCAATTCGAATTCATTTTATTTTCAATTCGAATTCTAATTCGTTTCAAGTCAATTCGAATTCTAATTCATTTCAATTCAATTCTAATTCTAATTCGTTTCAATTCAATTCGAATTCTAATTCGTTTCAATTCAATTTTAGTTCGAATTTCATTTCAAAATATACGATTTTGAAATCGCTTTTCAATATTCATTATATAAAAAAACGAATATAATCGATATAAATATCGTTCGTGTCAAAATAGCGCATATTTAATCAACACGGCTTTATATATTTCTATTTTCAAATATTCTATTTCAAATATTTCTTTTCAAATATTTCTGTTTCAAATATTTCTTTTCAAATATTTCTGTTTCAAATATTTCTTTTCAAATACTGGAATGAGGCCCAATCAATTACCATAAAATGTTAATTATATGGATTTTCTATAACACATGTATAAAATAACAACGATAAATAATCAACCATCATCCAGAGTGCGTTCTACACTGTATATGCATCAAATATAAATATTTAACTCTTATAACAGCATGTCAATCAATCGACCGACATACAGCTAATTATTGGGACTAGTGTATGTCATATATCATCCCAATACCCATGTGAGGTTTTCAAACAATCAAGCACATGTTTTATTTGTGCAGTTGGGTGATGTGTAAAATTTATCGTCCCAATCAATATCAGTCAAATGTGTGTATATAAACAAATCCTTTGATTTGTTTATATTTATTTCCTTTTAAATACACGTAAAAAATTCTATTTTCAACTGTAAAATATTTTTAACTATATAAATATTTTCATTTCATTTCACATCACATCACACAACCAACTACACATCAAAATCAAACAAACAAGCATACAAGCCGTCCATGGTCTGTGGACGACGGGTGTCGGGTGCTACTAAACACCGTCTGCATCCTAGTATATACTTTAACTAGAAAATTAAAATAAAAGTGAGGAGTTCTCACCGACTAGCTAAACCAAACGCCACGACTCTTCATATGTAGAAAATCTCCGCCGTTTCTTCTTTCGTCACCTTCGACATCCGTATTCACTACATATATAAAAATCGAATCTTTACTTTGCTATTCAATATAAAAAAATCGAATTTTTACTTTGCTATTCACTATATAAAAAACGAATTTTTACTTTGCTATTCAATATATAAAAATCGAATTTTTACTATTCGATTAACTATAAAAAAAATCAAATCTTTTCTATTAAAAATTAAAACTATTTCTAAATAAAAATCTAAACTTTATGCTAAATACCAATTAGTTTTATTGTTAATAGAAATCAGTTTTTGATGTAAATAGAAATCAGTTTTTAATGTAAATAGAAAATGATAGAAACTCACATTGTTTTCTGCGGAAGAGGGGGAGGTTAGGGTTCGTCGGAGGTCATCGGAGGAGTTGAAGGGGAGGGGGTTCTGCGCTCGTGCGCTGGCGGCGGTGGGATGGGCGGCGCGGTACAGGGAGGTGCGGTCTGAGGGAGCGAGATCGAGAGGGTGGGTGCGAGGTCTTGCGTGGATCGATGGAGGAGGAGTAAGAGGAGAAGGAGAAGAAGATGGGGCGGCTTCGGTGGCGGCGGCAACCCCGGGCGGCGCGGCGAACTGGTCGAGGGGGGCGACGAGATCGCGATCTCCCCCCTTCCATTTCCTTTTTGTTTTCTCTTCTGCTGTTGAAATGAAATCAGGGGGGTTATATGAAAAAATTATATATATATATATATATAATATATATTATATTTTATTTATAAATTTTAAAAAGTAACTTTTTCATTCGAACTCAAAACGAGACCCACCGCCTGTCGTCCCTAGCAATTTACCCCCATTCCGAACACAATAGGATATGTATCGTAAGCTGATTCGATCATTTTCGTCAAAATCAACATATAACTCTAAATATTGAATTTGAACGCGCATTTCAATTTGCTGGGGCCACATACTAACTCGAAAAATTCCAGAAAAATATTTTCTAGCTTCGTATTAACGATACGGTCCTAACAAAACTAATTTCGTCAAATTCTGAGACCGTTTGAAAAACGGCCATTTTCCAGTCGATTAAAATCAACTGAAACTGGTCAAACGCATTATTATTTGCCACGCTCACATATTGATTCGAAAAATTACGAAATTTGAAACTTAGCAATAACTTGACATCACGGATCCAACAAAAGTGGTTTCGTCGAAAACCGAGGTCGTTTGCAAAATGGCTATTTTTAAGGGCCAAAATTCCATAGCGACTATTCCGAATTTTCAACTGGACATATCTTTTGATTCCCACTATGAAATTTCGATTCTTCGGATTCATTGGAATAATATTCACAAACAGATTCTAATATTTTTGGTTTCACTAAAATCCGGTTTATTTTGCACCCGGTACATTCATTTGAAGTTTGAAATCGAATTATTGAACTACCGCGCCATTTTCAATTCCTTTTATAATTAAAAATAAATATTCATATTCTAATGACGATTCGAATAAATATATACGTTCGAATTCTATTCAAAATAAATTTCTCGTCGTTATTATTTAAAATCAGTCATTTTAAATAATCAAAATTCACTAAATTTGTCAAAATAAAAATTTTAAATTGGCCCAGATTTCCGGGTTATTACAATCTCCCCCACTTAAAACTTTTCATCCCCGAAAAGGAACGAAGCCGAAAGTTGTTTCACAAATCAACTCAACTTCCAGTATTTTCTTTACGGCTTAAGTTTTTCAATTTTTCAGTTTCTAAAAATTTTTCAAATTTTTCAAAAAATTTGGCTAACACCCTAAATTTTCGAAAAATTTCGCCATAACCTCCCATGCACCGGGGACTTCTGGATATTTCATATAGCCTCCCATGGCCTTCTTCAATCCAAAAGAAAACGAAAAAGTCAAGCGACTAGCCAATCGGCTCATAAAATCATCATCACCCAAACAAAACAGTAAATTATGGTAAATATGTACCTATTTGTCGGGCAAACAATTTTATTCTTCTGCACTAGCCTCCTTGCTATGACCTGTTCAATGTAAATACACGTATATGCATGCAAATGCGACTAATTTTCAATACAATTCACTATTTGGTTCAATTTGGCTAAAGGTTCAATTTCTAATTAATCAAACAACACAACCATCAATCAATTAGTTGATTAGCTTTTCAAATTCATAACTTTGATATATAGTCAAAAAATCAGATTTTTGATGTCAAATCATAACAATAGGCCCTATCTAGTTTCGGTTCTCACCCCAGTCTAATGGAAATATATTGAAATCTCACTTTCTTCGCTCGCCTATAAATACTGGCGATGGTGCCCCATCACCAGAATTATCCCCGGGCAACTAGAGTGTGATTCTATAACTATCCAGTACATTAAAACTTTGAATACACGTTTGCAAGACATATGTGCAAAATCTTTATATATTGGATTGTCCAAATTAATATAAAATAAATAATCAAATAAGAATAGTTGATTTAAATTTCAAAACAAAAATTGTTGTCATTTTTAAAAATATACTCTTCATACTCGTTCTAGGACACTACTGATCCCATCTCTAACGAGTCATTCCCATTGGATATTACTAATCCAATTTCTAATGAATTCTTTAGTTCGGTTCTGATGTGTCTTGTCCTCGAGCTTTGTAAACCAAGGCTCTAATACCACATTGTAACGACCGAGAATTTCGCTCGATCCGAATCAGTTGCTAAACCGACCTAGACCGTTCGAAACGCCAGATTGTTTTGAGAACACGACAAATTAGAACGCAGACAGAAGAACATTTCATTGTTAATTACAACAACTTCATCAGATTACAAGAACAAACAGAGTAATGAATAAATATTACACATTTTAAAATATCAGAGATTACAATACATTACAAAGCAGCGGAAAATAATACAAAATACAACTGAATGAGATATACAGATACAAAGCTTTCCGGATATCATTCCAGCTGTAAACCAGGACCCTGTGAACATAAATCTGCAAAACCATAACTATTAGCTGCCCGTGTCGAAATAAGGGCACCCAGAGTATAGGTTAAAACAATAAACTCCAGGTCAGTCATGTGACTAGTGTGAGAACTAAAACAGTTATTTAAAACCTTACTTTAAATCAGATATATCAAGGGACCACGCCGTATAACACGGAACGGGTTTCCTCCCAAGAATACCAGTGCAGATAACAAAACAGCGCAATGCTTTTTATAAAAATGAAGCCATTATAAGACTCAGTTCCCATCACATAATGCAACGCAAAACGGAGGATAGAGTTTTTACTTTATAACGGCCAAAATATGCGTGATACGAATAAAACAAAAGCATTTGATAATATTACTAGTGTTTATATGTTTCAAAAACAATTTCAAATCATAAGTATCAATCATAGACGACATTAATACCCCATACCACTATGACGCCATATATAGGTATACAATCAAAACCGCACGGTGTCGTATTTGGAAATTGGATTTCCATCATGAACCAAGGAAAAAGATAGTCCTTACCGACTTCGAAACTACCTAGCCCAAGCCTCAGGAACAGCCGCAATTGCCCCTTGGAGCGATAGGGCCGGTCCACCGATGTGGATTAAAAATTCCTGAACACAGCGTTTCCCCGCCCTTTGGGGCGAAAACGAGCCAACGAATGACTCCATCGGTCCCGGATCGACCGATATAACCGAGGCGCCTCGCAACAGCAACAACCACATAGGTGAAAATAATATAAATGTCATCCAGTTTAAGCACTGACACCACCTCTAGCTAGGAAGAAACGCATGTCCTCCCTGAGGTCCTCTCCTGTTTCTGGTTCATACCGGGGTGTGAGGCTCGCGAATTCACGTTATGCACAAAGCTACGCCACACAGGCGGTGCTTTGATCATCAACCACAAGACTTTGCTTTTCAATAGAAGCCTCGATCGCTGCATCTTAGCATGCCACACAGGCAATTCACACCATGCAACTGATGGCTATCAATCACACAGAATGAATTCCAATGTCAGACACACCGTCCATTTGCAAGTCCATTCTGGGTTTGAACGAAACCGGAGGCACTATATACCTCGCATATCCATCGATCTCCACATACATCTGGGCGATCACCACTCATTATCCATATTTCGGGATGCCTCCCAGTCAGGACATCAGTTACCATCCAAACGAGGTGAAGATCGGTCTTCACCCACCGTCTTCATCTTCGACTTCTTATCGTCGATTCAGTTATTCAGAATGGGATAAACCCAGTCTTTCTGAACAACTTGCGTATATAATAAACAAGTACTACACAAACACAACATACGCCTCATTTCAATTCATTAGTCACTTACCATAAATTAATCCAGAGAATAATTCCCCTAATATTAACCCCGAAGGCCTAAACCAACATCAGATCAATACCCAGGAAACCATTCTACTTAACTAACCTACAGTTAGTTTCTAAATTTCACATTCTTAGGGAAAGGTTCCCGTTAATTTTATCAAAGATAAATTCCTTGAATTTATTCTTTAATCTTCTTTTGAATATCGATTCAACTAGTCAGGTTAACGAACCTTACCGAAGTAATCATTTGTTTTAATTTCCCATTCCTAACCTATTCATCCCATGAAGTAAAACTGGTCATACTTCATATCTAACACCACGGGGTTATCAGTAAATTCAATTACCATTTCACGTTTAAATCTAATTAAAGATTTAATTATCGCCTGGAGCAAAACTGGTGATACTCCATTCTCGATATTTTCAATCTAATTAAAGATTCATTAAAACTCCACTTAGTTTTAATCTTTAACTGGGTTAAAGAATCAATGTCATTTAAAACACGGTTCACGATAAACCCAAAATCACATCACATTTCAATCAGTCCCTAACAGTAATTAACAAGTGAGCAATTCCCTAAGTATTAACCCCGAAGGCCGAAACCAACATCAGATCAATACCCCAGGAACCATTCAACTTAACTAATCTCCAGTTAGTTTCTGATTTTCTTAACTCCGTTGGGCCTAAGAACAGTATTACTGAAGATACCGTTCACGACAACCCAAAATCGTATCCCATTAATTATCGGGTTAAAGAACAAATGTTATTTAAAACACTGTTCACGATAAACCCAAGAATCAATTTGAATTCAATTCCAATTAAATACTATTTAATTGGTACACTTCATTAAATCTAAATAAAAGATTTAATCTTTTTCTCAACTGGGCTTAAGAATAGTGTTAATGAAGACACCATTCACGACAAACCCAAATCACATTTGATATTAAATACAAGGCTCTGAATAGAAAATATATCGGCTTATATTCAATATCAAATTCTACGACCAACAAATATCGTATTGGAAATAACGATATATATATATATATATCTTTCAAATTTCCATAACAACATCTATATATTCTTGAAATCCAACATCGAACTATTCCGAAGATTATTTCGATTCAAATCCATTCCAATTCAATTATTGGAAATTTTGGTTACTTTTAAAACCCTTTTCAAATTCAATTTATTTATTTAAAAATAAATAGAATTATAATTCTAGTTCAAAACTAGTTCATTTCGATAAAAAACGATTTTTATCTTTTCAAATATGGAGTTTTTCATCCTAATTCTTCCCAAATCATTTCTTATGATTTTACACAAATTATTACTATTTTTAATAATTTTATCAAGGCCCGTACAGTCGATTTCCATCAACGGCCATCGAACTACACTTACAGCGACCTTTTTCAAATTTGATTTGGACATAATTCCAAATCCAACCGTTAGATTTCAAATTTCTAATATTCATTAGAAAGCTCTTTTCAATACGAACCCACGTTTCGGTTTCAGGAGAATCCGACGGTCAGATCTCTCGCAATATCCATTCGAAGTCAATGGTCGAAATTCATGAACTGCCGCGGCGCGGCGCGTTCTATTCAGGCCATTATATTATATATATAATATATATAATATATATTTCGTCGATTTCCTTTTTAAAACGTATTTTATAAATCGTTTTAAATTCGTTTTCGAAACGATTTCAACTTCATTTCAAATTCAAGTCAAAATTGAATTTTTACTTATAAATTTGTTTTAAATTCATTTCAAATTGATTTCAATTCAAATCGATTTTTAATTCAATTTCAGTTCGTTTTCAATTCAACTCAATTTCAATTCGAATTCATTTCTATTCAATTTCAATTCAAATTCAATTATATTCAATTTCAATTCGAATTTATTTCTATTCAATTTCAGTTCGAATTCAATTATATTCAATTTGAATTCGAATTCATTTTCAATTCGAATTCATTTCAAATTGATTTCCATTCAATTTCAATTCGATTCGAATTCATTTTGTTTTCAATTCAATTCGAATTCTAATTCATTTCAATTCAATTCGAATTCTAATTCGTTTCAATTCAATTTTAATTCGAATTTCATTTCAAAATATTCGATTTTGAAATCACTTTTCAATATTCATTATATAAAAAAACGAATATAATCGATATAAATATCGTTCGTGTCAAAATAGCGCATATCTAATCAACACGGCTTTATATATTTCTATTTTCAAATATTCTATTTCAAATATTTCTTTTCAAATATTTCTGTTTTAAATATTTCTTTTCAAATATTTATGTTTCAAATATTTCTTTTCAAATACTGAAATGAGGCCCAATCAATTACCATATAATGTTAATTATATGGATTTTCTATAACACATGTATAAAATAACAACGATAAATAATCAGCCATCATCTAGAGTGCGTTCTACACTGTATAAGCATCAAATATAAATATTTAATGCTTATAACAGCCTGTCAATCAATCGATCGACATACATCTAATTATTGGGACTAGTGTATGTCATATATCATCCCAATACCCGTGTGGGGTTTTCAAACAATCAAACACAGGTTTTATTTATGCAGTTGGGCAATGTGAAAAATTTATCGTCCCAATCAATATCAGTCAAATGTGTGTATATAAACAAATCCTTCGATTTGTTTATATTTATTTCCTTTTAAATACATGTTAAAAATTCTATTTTCAATTGTAAAATATTTTTAACTATATAAATATTTTTATTTCATTTCACATCACATCACACAACCAACTACACATCAAAATCAAACAAACAAGCATATAAGCCGTCCATGGTCTGTGGACGACGGGTGTCGGATGCTACTAAATACCGTCTGCATCCTAGTATATATTTTAACTAGAAAATTAAAATAAAAGTGAGGAGTTCTCATCGACTAGCTAAACCAAACGCCATGACTCTTCATTTGTAGAAAATCTCCGTCGTTTCTTCTTTCGTCACCTTCGTCATCCGTATTCACTACATATATAAAAATCGAATTTTTACTTTGCTATTCAATATATAAAAATCGAATTTTTACTTTGCTATTCAATATATAAAAATCGAATTTTTACTATTCGATTAAATATATATAAAAAATCAAATCTTTTCTATTAAAAATTAA
This sequence comes from Allium sativum, assembly GCA_030737875.1. Classification (NCBI taxonomy): domain Eukaryota; kingdom Viridiplantae; phylum Streptophyta; class Magnoliopsida; order Asparagales; family Amaryllidaceae; genus Allium; species Allium sativum. The sequence continues at coordinate 550,084,247 of CM060915.1, read as the reverse complement.
AACTTTTTCTAAATAAAAATCTAAACTTTATGCTAAATACCAATCAGTTTTAATGTAAATAGAAATATGTTTTTAATGTAAATAGAAATTAGTTTTTAATGTAAATAGAAAATGATAGAAACTCACATTGTTTTCTACGGAAGAGGGGGAGGTTAGGGTTCGTCGGAGGTCATCGGAGGAGCTGAAGGGGAGGGGGCTCTGCGCTCGCGCGCTGGCGGCGGTGGGATGGGTGGCGCGGTACGGGGGGGGTGCGGTTTGAGGGAGCGAGATTGAGAGGGGGTGCGAGGTATTGCATGGATCGACGGAGGAGAAAGAGGAGAAGGAGAAGAAGATGGGGCGGCTTCGGTGGCGGCGCCCGCCCTGGGCGGCGCGGCGAACTGGTCGAGGGGGGCAATGAGATCGCGATCTCCCGCCCTTCTATTTTCATTTTTTTTCTCTTCTACTGTTGAAATGAAATCGAAGGGGGGTATATGAAAAATTTATATATATAATATATATTATATTTTATTTATAAATTTTAAAAAGTAACTTTTTCATTCGAACTCGAAACGAGACCCACCGTCTGTCGTCTGTAGCTAATTACCCCCATTCCGAACACAATGGGATATGTATCGTAAGCTGATTCGATCGTTTCGATCTGTTTTCGTCAAAATCAACATATAACTCTATATATTGAATTTGAACGCGCATTTCAATTTGTTGGGGCCACATACTAACTCGAAAAATTCCAGAAAAATATTTTCTAGCTTCGTATTGATGATACGGTCCTAACAAAACTAATTTCGTCAATCTGAGACCGTTTGAAAAATGGTCATTTTCCAGTCGATTAAAATCAACTGAAACTGGTCAAACGCATTTTCCTTTGCCATGCTTACATATTGATTCGAAAAATTACAAAATTTGAAACCTAGCAATAACTTGACATCACGGATCCAACAAAAGTGGTTTCGTCGAAAACCGAGGTCGTTTGCAAAATGGCTATTTTTAAGGGCCAGAATTCCATATCGACTATTCAGAATTTTCAACTGGACATATCTTTTGATTCCTGCTATGAAATTTCGATTCTTCGGATTCGTTGGAAAGATATTCACAGACAGATTCTAATATTTTTGGTTTCACTAAAATCCGGTTTATTTTGCACCCGGTACATTCATTTGAAGTTTGAAATCGAATTATCGAACTACCGTGCCATTTTCAATTCCTTTTATAATTAAAAATAAATATTTATATTCTAACGACGATTCGAATAAATATATACGTTCGAATTCTATTCAAAATAAATTTCTCGGCGTTATTATTTAAAATTATTCATTTTAAATAATCAAAATTCACTATTTGTCAAAATAAAATTTTAAATTAGCCCAGATTTCCGGGTTATTACAGGACTTAATATGATATTAGGTATGACTTGTAAAAATAGATTACAGTAAAATTTGGAAGAATGGATATGCCTATATTTACAGTAAATAGAAAACTGCAACCGTACTTAGACATGAGGTTAAATTCAACTTATGGTAGAAGTCTGCCCAGAACTGCCCGGAAAACCCAGCATCCACAGGTTGTTAATTTAATGTGAGGCATCTAGAGCATAAATATACATGTGACGGTTCTAAGACATGAGGTTAAGTCAACTTGTGGCAGATGTCATCCCGTAACTGCCCGACAAATCCAGCATCCACAAGTGGTAGACTTAATGTGAGAGGTATAGTGCATAAACATATATATAAATATACGTAAATAACAGAATAGATATAATGGAATTAATTGTAATTAATGTAAATGAATGGAATTGAATGAAAGTTACAACAGTAAAAGGATTGGAATGAATGAGGAATGATAGTTACCTATTATAAATAATTACATTAATGAGAATGTTATATGATAGGTAGGTTGTCCTAGGGACAAGTGGAAATTATAACATAAGTTATAATAAATGGAAAAGAAACTTATTAGTAAACCTTAGTTAAGAGAACTAAGTTAATAAGTAAACAACGACAAGTTGTAGTGATAGTGTAAGATGGAATTACGATTAAATGAGAATGAACAAGGTGAATATATGGGATAAAGTAAGCTATATTTAATCATAAATAATAAGTGACATGTTAAACGGAAAACATGTGAATTAAGATAACTTCTGTAATGAGATAAGTTGTACTTAATTGTAAATTAAGTAATCTGTAAATTGGGACACCTAAAAGCTGTTGTTTGTAATAAGTAAATAAAAGGGGAAAACTTTATGTAATGCAATAAGTTGTACTTAATTATAAACTAAGTGATTTACAAATCTGAGAATCTGAATCCTACTAACAAGAAGAACATGTTATCTGTAAAATTGAGAATTTGAAATCTACTGATAAGAATAAAATGTTATGAGCTTATTAATGAACTTAAATGGGTTAAGTGATATAACTGAAATTAATAAGCAAGTGGAACTTGGTAACTTGAATAATAAGTCAATATGACTAGGAATAACTAAGTGGAATGGAAATCTGAAAGGGAAGAGCAAACGCATAATTAAATGGTTAGATACAAGGTCTAATAACATGTTAAATTGAAGCGCTTGAACCAGTCCGTACGTCTGAAGGTGAATAGCCCAATGGGGTAGATCATCATGGTGTCATAGGACACGAGGGGAGCACACGTCCATTTGATTATTCTGCTTGTTCTGCTTGTTGTTCTGCTAATATTATGTTGGCTCCGAAGGACTGGATGGGGAAGCACACGACTTTCTGGGACATGGAGGGTACTCTTGGTAGTCCTCTGTGCTGTGACAGAATCTTACTGTGCTCACAGAGGTTAGGTCTGCACGTTTCTACCATTTTTTGCCTTGATAGTTTGGGTTACGACCATTTTTTGAGTACTGGCAGGTCTAACCATCTGTTGATAGCAAGTCGTCGGGTACCTACCATCGACAGTCATCTTGATACGTAATGTGTGATGTGGAAAGATAGAGAGCTAAAACAACAGACCATTGACCTTTTGCTATCAAGGTTATGGGTGGGGGACATGCCAATTAGGATTTGTTGTTTGTTGTTTGCTCTTAGGCCAGGTCACTTGTTCTCAACCTTGTTCGTCTTTCACTAGTTAAGGGAGGGGTTAGGTGGGACCATAGCCACTAAAAATGAAGACCTTAGCATCTGTGTACACAGATATCTGAAAAGCTCCCGACCGAGTTTTGTATTTCTTGTACAGCCCTTCCACGGGACTCGGTGCACAGTAGAGGATATGTGCGGTTAAGGCATTGAGTACAATTGATAATATGTACACGAGAAAGTCTAGATACATGCATGTCTGCTCTTGGGGGTGTATCGTAGACTCTAGGAAATTACTCTGTGATGGAGTCTGATTCGATTGAATGGTTCAAAGATGGCGGTTCGTACGCTTACTAGCATGGCGATGGCAGATCTATGCGGAACGTAGCGTTGTTATATAGAGATCCGTAAGTCACTCCGGCGTAAGATGATGGACTGCGTATATTTCTGTGGCATCACGGCGGAGACCGTGCGTGTGGATACTATAGCGTGTACCTTAATATTGGGGCTAACTGCATATATATTGTATTAGGTAAATACATTGTAGATGGATACGACGTGTGTGTAAGCCTTGAGTGTTGCTAACTTAAGTAATATAATAAACAAGAAAATGTAACTGAACGGTATATATAGGATTATCTAAATTGTGTCTTTAAATCCAGTCACCAGAACTTGCATTCGGACCCCCTCCTCATAACATACTTGCAGGTTAGATTTGTGGCAAAGATATGATAGCTTTGGATACTGTTTAGGCAGTATTATTATTTGGGTAAGGCTATATTTTGATTATATTATATTTTATCCATTCCGTTGTGAGATGTTTTCCGAGCTCTTATTTATTTTATATCTCTGTATTTTCTATAGGATACTAGACAAACAAACACGAGTTCTGATGGATTGGAATTTTGAATAAAATTCGGTCGGTCGGAATTCGGGTTGTTACAAGGGCATAATGTTATAATATCTTTGCAGATTTATAGATTAGTGCTCTTATGTATGTTTAATTGTTTCATATATAAAAGCCTTTCTAATTGGTAAAGATTATGTTTGTATTATTGATTATTTGTTCCACTCTGATAATCTATTAATGTATACTCTTTCGTTTTCCTTTGACAGTCTACTTTTATAACACTTGAACGTTCAGCACGTGAATACTATGGACGCTTTAGTGCCGACTTTTGTGAGTCAAAAATGAGGGTCGTTACATGTTATCGTATATTCAATGCACACGAGTGATTGTGAGGATAGTTTGATGGATGTTATGTTTGCTTATCACTTTATGTGTCAAATGATATTATTGGTATTTTTGAATGAATACCCAAACGGTGGACACGGTACTTCGACTACAATACGATTATGCTAGTTTGATAGTGGAATTAGCATATATTTATTATTATGCGCTAGCGTTTTGGATGCAAGGATAAATTAGGTATAGTTTTCCATAACCTAAGTCCTTATTCATTATATCCATTCTTATAGTATTTTGGGATGATATGTCGCCTACACAAAATTTTTTCTGACTCGAGATTTATACTTTGGTTCTTGTCTCATTAGGTACCCTTAAATGAGTGGATTATGGATAAGTTTTCTAGATGTTGCATGGAGCTGTATAGAGTATGAGTAGGAGGTTACACTTCCATATATCAAACTTTGGTTCTTGTTATCGCATATTTTTTGTTATGCAGCACTTTAGAGCTATGTAAATACTTTCGTAGACAAATTTACAATCTATACTATATTATAATAATTACTGAGTTTGATTTACAAGCCTTACAGCAATCCTTCCTTATCTAAAGCTGAAAGGTCACGCTTATTAATGATTTGTTTTCATTAAACCTTTCCCTGTCCGACCTTTCTCATCAATATTCCAAAAATATTCGGGTATTTTCATGCCCACCTTTCCCTTCATTATCGAAAACCCCTAATATGTGAGCCTCTCAATTTTGAGCCTTTTACCCACCATCAAAGTTCGCCTTCCCTCTTCCCGCCGTCGCCAACATCTCAGTCTCCAGTTCTCTATCATATTGTTCTATTAATACACAATTTGTTTCCCTTCACGCTCAGGCCTTCTACTGAAATCATTCTACAACAATATTATAAACGGTTGCCTTTACCCAACAGCAGCTTTATCCTTCTGATTTCCATAGCCCGGAAGCATCTTAAACTCAAACGTCTGGTTATTTAAATCCTATTTTTCTCCATGGCTCGTCGTTTCTGTCTCTTCAGATCCATACTCTAAACATCCACGCTCCACCCTACTTACAGGCTTTCCTCGAATCTGAAGTACCAGCCGACCTGGTGGCAGGTTTCTTCCATGAATCATTTATTTTGTTTTCCTTCTCCCATCTTTGAAAGGTGTACCTATAATCCGACCATTGGAAGTAGTCAATTCATGTTGCAGTGTCCGCAATTTGGCCGACACGATGTCGATTCTTCTATCGCTGTAGGTATTTTCACTTTTCATTATAACTTTGATTTGGGTACTTCCAATTATGGTTATTTCAAACCAACGCTTTAATTCATTTGATTCGTCTATAATAAATTACAAGTTTCTTCTTCCCTGTTAGTATGTTTTGTTATTATCTGTTATTATTTCGGTGGTAACTTGCTTTAGGTAAATGTATACATTTTTTATTTAAACTATGGATCTTATTTTGATTGAACTGTGAGAGCAATTGAACACATAACAAAAGTGTGGTGCTAAGGGCACCCGCAATATGTTCTTCCTAATACCATGACTAAAAAATACCACAACAATTAGTATTACATTCTTCTTAATACCACACACTTAAAAAATAGGGCTACCACACTATTTTACCTTATTTCTATTCGCTCGATATTCGTTGTTTCTCATTTGTAAAACCGATCAACGAGCTAAACCCTAGATCTATAACCGATCAACAAATTCGACGCTGCAATATACAAAAGCCATGAATAAGGTTTTAATTAAGCAAACTAGAAGAGTAAGTTAGAGATTCTGTTTTTAAATCAACAAACAAATGAGAGATTACCATACGAATTTGAATTTTCTTGCGAGAGATGCGACGAAGACAACGATTACGAGAGATTAGCGTATTTAGATTAGCTAAGTACATAATTAGTTTGGCAAATAATGATTGTGTGAGAGATTAGAATGGAGAAGTAACATGGTATTAGGAAGCATACAAAATTTAATGAGTTTTATTTTTTTAATTGCGGTATTAGGAAGAACATATTGGGGTACCTTTAGCACCATGCTACAAAATCAGTTGCGCCTTCTTAACTCTTTTCTGTTTGATTCTTTGTTCAACTTATACATTACTTGGCTGATTTGTTCTTAGGATGGATATTTTATTGCTTTAATCTTATATTAAATTGGAATGATGATTAATTTAAATCAGAAGTTTCTCAACTGTTGTTAATTTGGTTTGTTTGAATGTTCATGCTATAAGAGACTTCATTATGATCTCGATTAAATTTTAAATTGCTTTGGAATATCAGCCTTTCAAAACCTGTTAATGGCGGCATATACCACTGTGATATGTAGTCTATGGATGTTGGCACAACGCATGGAAAATGAATACTTCAAATGATTTGTTAGTTAAACTATTCAAATGAGGAATGGTTTACCGGCCTTTTTACATGAGAGTGAATTCATTTACTCAAATACCATAATCTGTATTCATAACCCCAAAAATAATAATTTGTCCACACTTTATATTACATGTTGGGTTAAAGTTTGATATAATTTGCTACGCACAGTAAAATGGAATATTATTTTAATTAAAGTGTTATTCTTATTTTGGTTCTCTTATATCTAGGTTCCAGAACAAAGGAAAGCTATTTATGGCCGCAACAATTGATATGTTTTTCCATTTCTTGATGGCAATTTTATATTAATTTCGGATGTTATTACTTTAATATCGTTATCTTATCTTTTCATTTTGCTAACATAAATATTGAATCTTTCTCCTTCAGAACTACAAAAAGTTTGAGACCCATACACGATATAAGCTAAGTTTAAGACACATGACAAACACAAAAATTGTGAAATTAAATTTGGGACAATAAATTGATGTTGATAAAACCAATAATGGATGATCAACGATAACATTTGTGGTGTAACTTAGGCTAAAATTTGAAATTAGATATACATATATAAATTGAGTTGGTCAATTATTTATCAATGTCTAAATTTGGAATAATAAAATGATGCCAATAAAACCAATAAGGGATGGTCAACGACAACACCTAATGTGTATCGTGGGTTAGAGTCTCACAATTAGATACACGTATAAAATTTGAGTTGGTCAATTATTTATCAATATTACTTTGGATAATCTCTATCAAGAATAATTTGCTTATTGTATAGCGTATAAAAAGTTAGGATTTTAGAAGTAGAAGTCAATAGTTATATTATTTTCCTTCTTTTTACAATAGGAATATTCTCCTATGTCAACCTGGTAATTTTTACAAATACATAGTACTCAATTCTCACAAGCATCTAAAACCTTGATCCATGTGTTATATCCCTATCTTAATGCCCATGTAACAAAATATTCTTCTATGTCCTTATCTTAATATATACTGCCCGAGAAGCAGAATATTTTCTTGAACAAAAGTAGGCAATACTGCTTGTCCGCTTGATTCTGTTTTATTTATTTTTGTTTCCTAATTTTACTACCCAAATTTGTTTTCCTTTTAGTCCACTCTAATGCAAAAAAAATAAAAAATAAAATAAAATATTTTCAAATGCTCAAGTTTTTAATCAACCCTTGGTATTTCAACTTCACATGCTCGAAGCACCTAGAATCATTATCTTTATCATGTGAAGTTTTATATTTTTTTTGACTTCACTTTCAAGCTCAAAGCATGGGTCTTTGATTAGAATGATTTTTTTTACCATCAATATTCATATATGTTCTCAAGTTGATTGAATAACTAAATTTAGCATGTGAAGACTAAATAATATTTAGTTTCACTTTTTGTTCAAAACGTTTTCTGTTCTTTTGGTTTCTTTATTTGAATAATCAACTTTACTTCCTTTAGTATCACCCAATTACAAGAAAATTCTCAACATATTTCGTGAGCTTACTACTTTAAATAATTAAATTCGTTATCTTTGTTATCCACTTCTTGGATTTATTATTATTCCTTCTGAATCGTGCAATGTAGCTTTCTTCTAGTAATAAATTTATTTCATTGGCTATTTATTTCTTTGACCGTTTATTATTTAATATAACTTCTTGGATATTATTTTCACTTACATCAAATGATATCGTTTTCTACACGAATCAATGGAATCTATTTTAAATTTAATCTTATTCATACATTGTCTTTTTATATATAGAAATAAACGTAAATTACAACATTTTTTAAGTTGAAACAGGATTGGTTTGGATTTTTTTGGGGGCAGTATCGTGTACTTGCTCTATTAAAATAAGTGAATTTATAATGGATAATACAATTTGATATACACGTTTCTAGAAGGCAACAATGTATATGAATTCTTGAAAACTATCTCAGGTGTTGTGCCTTTGATCAATTTTAACCAGTTTCTTTTTTATGAAATGGACTCTTAAAAGCTATAATACATAAATATTTATCTTGGGTTGCTTCGTAATTTTTACAAATACGTAGTACATAATTCTCAAAACCATCTAAGACCTTGATCCGTGTGCTATATCCCTGTGTTATTGCCAACATAACAAAATATTCTTCTATACCCCTATCTTAATACATACTGCTCGAGAAACAAAACATTTTCTTGAACAGAAGGAGGCAATAGTGCTTGTGCATAATTTTTATTTTTTGGCTTTATTTTGTTTTATTTATTTTTTGTTTTCTAATTTTAGTAACCAAATTTCGTTGCCTTTTAATCCACTCTAATGCAAAAAATAAAAAATAAAATAATTTCAAATGCTCAAGTTTTGAATTAACTCAAAGTATCGTAAAATTCAACTTCACATGCTTAAATCATCTGGAATCATTGTTTTTAGTATGTAAAGTTCCATATTTTCTTTGATTTCACTTTCGTGCTAAAAGCATGGCTCTTTGATTAGAATGATTTTGTTTACCATCAATATTCATATATGTTCTCAAGTCGATTGAATAACTAAATTTAGCATGTGGAGACTAAATAATATTTAGTTTCACTTTTTGTCCAAAACATTTTATGTTCTTTTGATTTCTTTATCTGAATAACCAATTTTATTTCCTTTATTATCACTCAATTACTGGAAAACTAACATATTTTGTGAGCTTACTGATTTAAATTAATAAAAAATTTATCCACTTCTTGGATTTATTATTTTTCCTCCCGAATCGTGCAATGTAGTTTTATTCTAATGATAAATTTATTTCATTAACTATTTATTTTGTTGGCCGTTTATTATTTTATTTAACTTCTTGGATATTATTTTCACATACGTCGAGTGATATCTTTTTTACATGAATCAATGGAATCAATTCTAAATGAAATATTATTCATACTCTGAATGAGAATTACAACATTCTTTTAGTTGAAAAAGGATAGGTTTGGATTTTTTTTTGGGGCCAAGATTGTGTACTTGCTCGATTAAAATAAGTGAATTTGTAACGGAAAATACCATTTGGTATATACATTTTCAGAAGGCAAAAGTAAATATGAATTCTTGAAAACTATCCCATGTATTGTGCGTTTGCTCTATTTTAACCAGTTTCTTTTTATGAAATGTACTCTTGAAAACTGTCATACATAAGTATTTATCTTGGGTTGTATGGAATGTTTCCGTCAATTTTAGTTTGACGCAAACTTTAGGCCATAAGCATTAAAAATAACCCAGAATCACTAAGTTGAAATGGAACTAAGGTTTAGTTAGGCAATACTCTAAAAATGATTAAAGAAACCATGGAGATTTTATGTTTATTACAAGTAACTAGATATAATCAAAGCTATGCAACAATATAAGTAGGTTGTGGTTGGCATACTGTCACAAAGATTTAATGCAGTTAGATTGTCACGACCCGCATTCTATGCACCGGAGGATCCTAGAATATTTATTTTATCTTCATACGAAGTCGTATGGTCTTGTGACTTTAGGGAACGAATATTGGGGTCATTTCCCATGTTCACGATTTTTACCGATTTTTAAATGACCATTATACCCTTGGCGAATCTTGTTTCACCTATAACTTTTGATTGGTAAGGAGTTTTGATCTAAAACCACTTCCATTGGATTCAGATGATGGTTTACCTTTCCGTAGAGTGGTTACATTAATCAAACGGACTTACCGTTTGGGAAATATGGCTAAAATAAGGTTTGTAAGGTGGAAAAAAAACATAATTGGGCTTAACAGGGTAATTAGCAGCTAGGCCCATAACCCATTTAGGGATTAGGTTTATGGGAGGGCTGAAAAGAGTTAGAGGATGATTCATTTTCCATTTTCCAGCCGCCATTTACCTTCCTCTAACCCTAGTAATGGCCTCCACCTTCTAAAGTCATCCCTAATCCCTTCCTAATCACATAATAGCCAAATCAACATCAAATTAAGGCGGATTAGCATAGAAATCGAGATAGAGCTACCGGACTACATTAAGATCCGTGCCAAATCAGTTAGAGCTGCCGGACTAATCCACTAACATATGTGTGGACCGCCCCTGGCGATCCTAAGTGCTTGACTGAGTATTTGTCCTAAGACATGGGCTAGATTGTCTCGAATTCGGTAAGGACTATCTCTTGCCTTGGTTCATGATGAAAATCCAACTTCCAGTACGACACCATGCGGTTTTGACTGTAAACCTATATTTGGCGACATAGTGTATGGTAGCTATGCCGTCTATGATTGGTAGATTATGATTGAAATTTTTTTGAAAACATATATAAACTAATGATAATATCAAATCCGTTTTATCGTATCAAGCATTTTTTACCATTATAAGGTAAAACTCTATCCTCTGGTTTGCGTTGCATTGTGTGATGGGACTTGAGACTTGTAATGGTTTCATTTTTCTAAAAAGCATTGCGTTGTTTAACGATTTACTTTATATATATGCACTGACAATCCAATGGAGTAAACCCGTTCCATGTTAGCGACATGGTCTTGTGATCTGCCTTATTATTAAATAGGTTAAATAAGATTTCTCATACCAGTCCCATGATTGACTCGTAGTTTGTTTCACTTTGCAAACTCGGGTGCCCTCTTTTCCATATGGGCAGCCCTGTATACAGGTTTTTAGCACATTCATTCTAGATAGCAATGGAGTTGAAGATGGATACTATCATTTCTATTATGTTGTTCAGACTGCACTTAGTATATTATGTTTATTCCGCTGCAAACATTTTATATTAAGTTGAAAACCGTATTATGTACTAAGTATGATCCTATTATGCTGTGTAACTCTGATGATATTATTTCAAGTGTAATTTAAGATACTTAATCTACTGTAATTCTATATTCCTGTTCTGCTGTTATTGTTTATGTGTTTTATTTCAATGATTATCCTTGCTTTTGTACTACGGGAGTTTAGGGTCATCACACGATTCCTAGGGGAGCGACCCCTAGGAAATGAGTGATACATAGGAGAGCGACCCCTAGGAAATGAGCGATACGTAGGAGAGTGATTCCAAGGAAATGAGTGATTCCTAGGGGAGCTTTCCTTAGGAAGTGAGCGATCCTAGGGAGAGACCCCTAGGAAGTTAGCGATTCCTAGGGTAGCGAACCCTAGGAAGTGGGCGATTCCTAGTGGGTCGAACCCTAGGAAGGGAGCGATCCCTATGGGGTGACCCCCAGGATGAGGGCAAGCCCTAGGATGGCGAGCCGGTCAAGGAGGGTGAGATCCAATTTCCAAAACACAACCTAACAGTTTGCAGCGAGACGCGTGCAAAGGAGTTATCGATATCTACAGCTTTGGTTTACAAATAAGAGAGGAGGCATGTAGACGAACCAGAGCTAGAGGATGCATGGACTGGGAAGGGTTATTAGCTATACCCAGAATGGCATGGTTATGGCAATTAGTTGTACAAAGTCCAGAAGGGCAGGGACCCGTCTTGGCCTCAATGGATTTGGTGGTCAAAGTAGTGGATACCATATGCTTTACGCACTGAGTGAGAGATGTGAGGATGATTACTATGTTTGATGTTTTCTATTATCATGACACTCACACTCCCATTTTACACTTTATGTTGGTGTTACCTTAGGGTATTGTACATTCTGTTGTGCTAACTCTTTGGTTGCAGGTCCAGGTTCAGGTATGATTGTTTATACCTATTATTGTTTTATTTTATTGCTATCTCTCATACCAGACTTTCTCTGACCCAGAGTTTTATGTCTCTTCTTATTCCTCTGGGTGCTCCTAAAACGAGCAGACTAGAGGCAGGTTAAGTGCTGATGCGCGATTAGCCGTCCAAAGACGAGCAGGAGGCTTCCACGTACTATGTACATATATTCTCCCTGTGTTCTTGTTGGTCACCTCTTTAGGCATTATAGTGTATCTTTTCTATTTTTCTTCAGGGACAGTACTTTGAAGTTGTAATAATAAAGGTTTAGATCATAAGCTGTATTTTTAATTCCGCTACTCTGATGGTTATGGTTTAGTTTTCAGCTTATGCACTGTCTCGCCTGTTTTATGTAAGTTATGTTATTATTATATTTTATTCCATGCGTTGTGAGATATACTACAGGTTCTTGATGATTCATAGTTTCAAAACCCTTTCTTCTAACTACCGTCCCGTGCTGGTCGGGTATTGGCACAGCGCATTTCGAGGGAAATGTCGGCTGGTTCGGGGAGGGCCGTCACACTTAGTGTTAGACCCTAGGTGGCGTAGTTAACCTAGGGGAAGACATCAGGGAGAGACAGTATACGTATCTGAGAGCGCATATATATGATATTTTGGTTTTCAAAAACTATATATATACTATTAGTATATCTAAGGACGAAATCGCACTACACGGGCACCACTAAGGAGATGGTTAATCGTTTTTCTCTTTACAGATTGAACGATGAGCCGATATACGAGGAGTACGGGTTCAGCGGCCAACAATGGGAATGTCCCCGGTATGAGGACGATGTTTACTACCTTCATGAGAGAGATGCTCAGGGAGCAGTTCCTGATCCTGCTAACGGTGGTGGTGCAGCGGTGCAGGCGTCTAGAGCCGATTTTGCCAAGCTCATCAAGGATTATATAAGTCTTGGTGAAAAGTCGTTCCATGGAACGGAATTGGCAATGGAAGTTCAAGATTGGCTGGATAGTTGTGAGTGCATCTTCGAGATTTGGGGATCGATGATTCAATAAAGAGGAACCTAGCATCACGTCATCTTTAAGGACGGGCAACGAATTGGTGGAATGTTATTAAAGCGGCTATTCCCGAAGATCAAGTCACTTGGAATCAGTTTAAGACCCGCTTCAGCGATAAGTTTATCCCAGCTGCTCAGAAATCAGAATTGTTTAGAAAGTTTTTGGAGCTTAGACAGAATGGTAGGGCAGTCTTGGAATATATTGCTGAATTCGATACTTTAACGAAATATGGATTATCTCTTATCGATACTGCCTAGAAGAAGAATGAAAGGTTCATAACTGGCCTAGTTGAGTACTTGGGGGAAAAACTCAAAAACCATATCGATGAGACTTTCGAATATTGTAACACCCCGAATTTTAGTTAATGCTAAAATTTCACTAATTACAGAATAAATAATCTCAGATGTGAGAATTGGGGGAAACGGGCTGCGTCATTGCGTTCGTCTCGGAAAAATACGCAAAATAGAGTCCGAGTTTTCGAGAATCGGAGTCCGTATGGCCCAAAGAAGTTTTCAGAAAATTCAAAGTTAAAAACAGATTTAAAATTCAGTTCTAAAACAAGTTTGGAGCCAAAAGCGGAAAGGGCGGGAAAGTTCCCGCCTAGCCCCGTGTCGACAGGCATGTCGACAGGGGTGTCGACAGGCATGTCGACAGGGGTGTCGACAGCCCTGTCGACAGGGGTGTCGACACAGGGTGTCGGCCCTGTTGATCTGGGTGCACCAGATCTGGTTTTTGGGTTAGTCTTGGGCTGTGTTCTAGAGATTTCCGAAATCTAAGGGTCCTAATCTAATCTAGGGTTAATCTAAGGGCCTAAAACACTCACCTAATCTATAAATACACCCTAAACCTACCCTAATCCATACTAAAAATAGAATTGAGGGCTACATGCCGCCAAATTAAAACTTAGAAGGAGCCTCCACTAATTTATGAAGGAAGTTGCAAGCTAATCAACCTCTAATCATCATCTTCTTCATATTTAGCAACTAGTTCTACTTCATAAGTTTGCTAATCTTGGTTTTGGTGAGTTTCTATCACTTTAACATCAATTGCTAAAGTAAGTAGATTGGGTGTAATGAGACTTATGGTCTTGAATGCGGATTAGTGAGTTTGAATCATTTGTAATGATATGCTACTCTATGTTTTCCTATGTTTATGCATATTTAATAAGTGGGTTTATGCATGTTTAATAAGTTGGTTTATGCATGTTTAACAAGTGGGTTTATGCATGTTTAATAAGTGGGTTTATGCATATTTAATAAGTGGGAGTTATGCAAGTTCATATGCAAGTTATGTGTATGATGTTATGTAAGTTATGTGTAAGTTGTTATGCAAGTTCATATGCAAGTTATGTATATGCTTAAATGCAAGTTTAACATGATATGCAAGTTATGCATGCTTATGCAAGTATGAGAATGCTTATGCAAGTTATGTGTATGCTTAAATGCAAGTTTAACATGATATGCAAGTTATGCATGCTTATGCAAGTATGAGAATGCTTATGTAAGTTATGTGTATGCTTAAATGCATGTTTAACATGTTATGCAAGTTATGAGAATGCTTATATGCAAGTTCAACATGTTATGCAAGTCATGTGTATGATAATATGCAAGTTTGGGTTAAATGTAGTTGGGTTAATATATGCTCATATATGCAAGTTGACATCCTCTTAACCCATGACAAAGTTATATGCTAAGATTTGGTTAAACCCATGATATTTGTGATGGATCTTCCCTTATTATGTCATGAAAGGAGAACGATTTACGTGGGGAACGATGGGGTTAATAAATATGTTAATAAAAGTATGATTGGGTATGATTAAGCATACCATAAAACAATAATAAATTAACATAAGTGGGAATTTACCTATTGAGTTAGGTCTACCCCATGGGAATTTACCTATTGAGTTAGGTCTACCCATGTTATGAAAAATGTGTAATTAATTAGGGATAATTAATTATGGGGGTGATTAATTAGGTGTAATTAATCAACTAAGACACGAGATTGGACCCTTTTGTAGCGGAAGTCTGCCCGGAACCGACCGGCCATCCAGCGGCTACAAATGATTGGCCCAATGTGAGAGGTCTTAGTCATAAATTAAATACGTGATTAAAGTAAAGACACGAGGTTAGACCCTTTTGATGACAGAAGTCTGCCCGGAACCAACCGGCATATCCAGCAGTCATAAAAGACGGTCTAATGTGGGAGGTCTTTATGAGGTCATGATCTTAATTAATTAATTAAGAAACACTTAACCATATTAGCATGTAGTGGGACATGAGGGGTTAAGTGGGTGCCTTGGGTGGCATGTTGAAATCTAGTGGTTGCCTTGGGTGGCAATAGAAAATACGATTAGAATACTTAACCAAAGTGGAAACATGTAATTAAACATGATTAAAGGGTTAAGTGGGATGCACTAGAAAAAGGGGCAAGCTTAGGTGGGTAGCTTGTGGGGGCCCATTTCAACCAGTAACCAATATGTATCTTATTGGGCTCGACCCATGTCGAGGACGGAACACACGTACTGGGCTTGACTATAAGAGGCCAAAACGGGTTAGCGGTGGCAACGCAAGTCCAACGGGTTTCATATGCGTGTGTGGACCCGGGCTGGTAGGTAAGACGTTGTTGCATCGTGTAGATATAAGCCGTGCACCGTTAATTATATCGGGTTGCCACTTTGGGGAGTGATACACCCCACTGTGGGGCCGGCACGGGTATCTACGGTAGGGAGCCGATCGCTTGGGAGTGGTAGGTACACCTAGTGGAGATAGGGGCAGACGGCACCTATGTAGTCAGCTAGGGGTACACGAAACCACTGGGTAAATTTTCTAAGTCCTTGGGAGGGATCAACCTTTAAGTAGGAATGACTGGTGTGGTGCAGTGTAGTAATTATCCTTGGGTGGGTAAATGCGTCTTTACAGTTATCTTAGTCTACCAAGCTGCTTAGTGTAGCCATTCATCTCCAGACATTACCGTATGTCAAGTTTATGTCTTCTCTGGTTACTTTAATGATTGTATTGTTAAAGTTATAGGACTCGCTCAGACTTATGTCTGACCCCGTTGTTTTTATCTTTTTCCCAACCCTCAGGTTCTCAGAGTGGGCCCAGCACGAGTGGGCTTTGATCAGGCTGCTTTTATTACTCTCTTGGAGCTTGGACCCTAGATGTAGAGCTCAGCTTACCCTTTTCTTTTATGGCTATCAGTTCATGTATTGGGATTATGTATTTTTATTTAGCAGGATGGATATTTGTACTTGACTTCTATTATGGTTTTGTGATGTAACCAGACATGTTTTATTTTCCGCTGCAATTGAAATGATGTTTTAAATTTTCAAGTATTACTTATATCTGTCTTGCTGTAATTACTCTGTTCTATATTCACTCAAAATACTCCACCGATGTTATGGCATTCCCTTAGAGAGTGACCATAGCGGGCGTGGGGTGTTACACGTGGTATCAGAGCAAAGGTTACCGGAACAGATAAAATTTTTAGAAAACTATTTTTCTAAGAACATTTTTGGAAGAGATATTTTCAAAAACATGTCTTTTAAGAGAAAAGTTTTTGAAAGAAAAGCATAATCCCCAATAGCCATATCTTTATCCTTCGAATTCTTCGTTTTGAATCTTTCCTTTTTCGTTTCAGCATGGCTGAGGATCTTAACTTTCCGGAGGGTGTGACGATACCAGTATGGTATAGGAGATTGATGGAGGCTAGGGCCACCACTGCGGGTCCAGCAAATGTTCCTCCACCAACCGTAGCACCCGATCTTCCTCCTCCCCCTCCTCCTCGCACGGATACTTTTGCTAAGACTTGCAAGGAATTCAAAGCTATGGGAGGGAAACCTTTTCAAGGATCTGAAACTTTTGTGGAGGCTAGAGATTGGCTTAAGAAGGTGGAAGAGTTGATAGATATCTTTGAGATGGAAGAAGGAAAGAAAGTCAAGTTAGCTGCTTGGTTAATGAAGGGAGAGGCCTCATTCTGGTGGGAGGTCACTAATGGGGAACGCCCCGTTGACTCTTGGGCAGATTTTAGGCAAAGATTTGTGGCAAAGTTTCTCTCAAGGGCGGAGGAAAACTTGTATATGGAAAGATTCTTGACTCTAAAGCAAGGAAATCTCTCAGTGAAGGAATATGTAAACAAGTTTAATCAATTGGCAAGGTTTGGCCTAGACATGGTGAATACACCGGAGAAGAAGGCTTTGAGGTTCGTGAAAGGCTTGAATGAACCGATGCATGGTTTGGCTATGACTCATATCCCTATGGGGGCCACCTTTGAGAAGCTTGTTGACATGGCACTCATGCATGAAGAAGAGAAGGGTCCCAATGCTAATAAGGCACCTGAGAAGAAGGGAGATCAAAAGAAACCTCAGCAACAACAGCAAAACAAAGGTGGGAAAGGCAACGGTGGCAAGGGCAAGAAGAAGTGTTTCAATTGTGGGACACCTGGCCATCTAAGCAAGGATTGTCGCAAGAAGAAGAAGACTGGCTGCTTCCACTGTGGCGAAGCGGGGCATCTAGTGAAGGATTGCCCTAAGAAGGGGCAAAGGACGGGATCTACCTCAGGAGGACAGGTGCAAGCTCTTATGGCACTGAGTTAGGCTAGGGGGCAAGTACATGCTCTCGCGGTTCCACCGATTCAGGAAAGAGGTAGAACTATCTCCGTTGAAAGTCTGGTTTTTCTATTTGATCATCCTGTCCGTACATTGTTTGATTCAGGCGCATCGCATTCGTTTATCTCATCATCATTAGTTGAGTCACTGCACTTAGACACCAGTCTGGTAGATGATCCCTTGGTTGTTTCAAACCCAATTGGGGGCTCCACTTATTTGTCCATGATATGTTTGGGTTTGAAGATTTCTATACTTAGCATTGAGTTTAGATGTGATGCTTTTGTTTTGGGCTTCACGGGCTATGGGTTGATTTTGGGCATGGACTGGTTATCCAGTAATGGTGCCGTTCTTGATTGCGAAAGGAGAGTTGTTAGGCTCATGACCCGTTTGGGTAACACTCTCGAGATTTCTTGTAATCCCATGGATTCTGTTATGCTAAGTTATCTTGAATCGCTTGACGCTTCGGTCGAGAGTTTGCAATCTGTTAGAGTGGTCCGGGAATACTCGGATGTGTTTGAGGAGGTGAAGGGCTTACCTCCGAAGCGGGAGATTGACTTCCGAATATATCTGGTGGATAATGCTAAACCTGTATCTTTACCAGTACGCCACATGGCTCCTCGTGAGAGGAGGGAACTCCATAAGCAAGTAGGGGAGTTGCTTGAGAAGGGGTTAATAAGACGAAGTATATCGGAGTGGGGTGCTCCAGTAGTTTTTGCTACGAAGGCGGATGGGTCCCTCAGACTTTGTGTAGACTATAGAGAACTCAACAAGCTCACAAAGAAGAATAGACACCCATTGCCAAGGATTGATGATCTTTTCGATCAGTTGGTTGGCGCTTCAGTATTTTCTCAATTGGACTTAGCCACGGGGTTTCATCAGTTGAGGGTGGCTGAGGATAGCATAGACAAGACTGCCTTTAGGACTCCGGATGGTTTTTATGAGTGGCTGGTGATGCCATTTGGGTTGACGAACGCCCCTGCGTACTTTGTTGATTTGATGAGTAGGGTGTTCAGGGAGTTCCTTAATAAATTCGTGGTGGTCTTTGTGGATGATATCTTAGTATTTTCTAAGAGTGAAGAAGAGCATGCCCTACATCTTGGGGAGGTATTGAAGACTCTTCGAGCACATAGCCTTAAGGCTAAATTCTCTAAATGTCACTTCTGGAGGAAGGAGGTGCGTTTCTTGGGGCACGTGGTCTCCAAGGAAGGGATAGCTGTAGATCCCGCGAAGGTAGTATCAATTCAGGATTGGAAGGTTCCGAAGAATGCTACCGAAGTAAGAAGTTTCTTGGGGTTGGCGGGGTATTATAGGAAGTTTATTAAAGACGTCGCGAAGATATCAGCCCCATTAACCCGCTTAACGAAGAAGAATCTTGTTTTCACATGGGACGTAGATTGTGATGATGCGTTCCGGCGGTTAAAGAGAGCTTTAACCACTGCTCCAGTTTTAGTGTTGCCAGATGGGAGCAAGCCATTTGTTGTCTATACTGACGCTTGTGGGACAGGACTAGGCGCAGTCTTAATGCAAGAGGGAAGGGTAATAGCCTATGGTGGAAGGCAGTTGAGAGTGCATGAGAAAAATTACCCTACCCATGATTTAGAGTTGGCCGCTATCGTTTTTGCGCTTAAGATATGGCGCCATTATCTTCTTGGTGAGAGATTCGAATTGTTCACTGACCACAAATCATTGAAGTACTTGTTTTCTCAGAAGGATTTGAATTTGAGGCAACAAAGGTGGATGGAGTTCTTAGCATCCTATGATTTCGAGATAGCATATACCCCTGGCAAGGGTAACGTGGTGGCGGATGCCCTGAGCAGAAAGAGGTTGTCCTTGAGTCCATTGTTCGTGGAACAACGAAGCTTAGAATTTATCTCGATGTTTGATTTCATACCTTCCATTGATTATGTACCCGGTTTGCTAGCATCCTTGGAGGTCAGACCTACTCTTCTGGGGCGGATTGGAGAAGCACAGAGGGACGACCCACAGTTGGTTGAGTTGGTGGAGAAGCTCATAAGGGGGAAGTCGTCCAGCCATTTGAGTAGGTACACCCTAGACAATAAGGGGTGCTTGCGTAGAGACGGTAGACTTTGTGTACCGCAAGACGAGGGTTTGGGGAAGGTTATTCTTGATGATGCACACCGTTCTAGGATGACCATTCATCCCGGTGGGGACAAGATGTACCAAGACATGAAGAGGGTTTTCTTCTGGGCCGGTATGAAGAAAGATGTGGTCGAGTATGTCGCTCGATGCTTGGTGTGCCAACAAGTGAAGGCGGAGCAAAAGAAACTTGGTGGGTTGCTTCACCCATTGGAAGTTCCGCAATGGAAGTGGGATAGAGTCTCGATGGATTTTATTGACGGGTTACCCAGATCGAGAAAGGGTAATACAGGAATTTGGGTGGTGGTAGACAGACTTACTAAGAGCGCCCATTTCATACCTGTGAAGAGCAAGAGGACTGCTCCATGGCTAGCTTCAGTATATCTTCGAGAGATAGTTCGATTGCATGGGGTACCCTCTAGCATAGTGAGTGATCGAGATCCTATCTTCACTAGCGAGTTCTGGAGAAGTTTGCAAGAAGCAGTGGGGACTCAATTGTGTCTGAGCACCGCATATCATCCTCAGACGGACGGCCAGACTGAGAGGGTGAATCGTGTTCTAGAAGACCTTTTGAGGCTTTGTATCTTAGATTTTGGGGGTACATGGGAAGAGCATCTTCCATTGGTGGAGTTCGCATATAATAACAGCTTTCAGTCCAGTATTGGTATGGCTCCTTTCGAAGCTCTCTATGGAAGGCCTTGTCGATCACCTACATGTTGGTGGGAATCTACGGATAAGATCTTGCTTGGGCCTGATATGATTAAGGAGACTTCTGAGAAGATTGACTTGATTCGAAGAAGGATGAAAGCAGCGCAGGATAGGCAAAAATCTTATGCGGACAAGAGAAGGACGGATCTTGAGTTTGAAGTTGGGGACATGGTCTTTTTCAAAGTGTCTCCGTTACGAAATGTGGTTCGCTTTGGATCTGTTGGGAAGTTAGCACCAAGGTTCGTAGGGCCATTTCCCATTAAGGAAAGGATTGGACGGATGACATATAGAGTGGAGTTGCCCGACAGACTTAGTGGGGTACATGATGTATTCCATGTGTCGCATTTGAGGAAGTGCTTACACGAGACGGCAGAGGTGGTAGAGCCGAGCTTGCTTAAAGAAGTGGAAGTAGAGCGTGATGCGACTATTCGACGAGCTCCTACCCGCATCCTTGGGTCAGAGACTAGGAAATTGAGGAATCGAGAGGTTCAACTAGTGAAAGTACAATGGGGAGAAGACGAGAGCAACGCAACTTGGGAAACGGAAGCGAAGATGCGTTCATTGTACCCGTTCCTTTTTGAGGGTATGTCTTTTAACTTCTCCTTTATCGTTCGTCTAATACTTATCTTATCTTTAGTATGTCCTCTCATTTGTACCTTTGACCTTTAGATAGGGTAAACCTATGGTTGAAACATGTGTTTGAGACATGTTATGGTTGATGGATGCAAGTGGATGCAAGTGTTTGCTAGTGGTTGCTCGTGGATGCATATACACACACTCTAGGCACTAGATCGGCTCAGTCACTTCATGTTGCATATTGCATAAAAATTGTGTGTAGGAAGCTATATTTATGGATGTATAATGATTGTGTTATCATATGGATGATGCATTTTGGTGAATGATTGTGCACTCATGTGGATATTGTATGTGTCGGTAGGGTTCTCTCGCATACATAATGGATGCATGGCACTATCATGGTTTGCATATGTTCATACATTAGATAGGGAACATATACACACACTTTTTGCATATGCCCATACATCATTAGAAATTGTTTTAAGGACAATGGATGCCCGTGTTTGATGGATTGAGTAGATGGTTGTTTGGATGGTAGGATATGCATTTCCCTTAGCTTAGAGATTTCGGGGACGAAATCCTTTAAGGAGGGGAGAATGTAACACCCCGAATTTTAGTTAATGCTAAAATTTCACTAATTACAGAATAAATAATCTCAGATGTGAGAATTGGGGGAAACGGGCTGCGTCATTGCGTTCGTCTCGGAAAAATACGCGAAATAGAGTCCGAGTTTTCGAGAATCGGAGTCCGTATGGCCCGGTTATGGCCCAAAGAAGTTTTCAGAAAATTCAAAGTTAAAAACAGATTTAAAATTCAGTTCTAAAACAAGTTTGGAGCCAAAAGCGGAAAGGGCGGGAAAGTTCCCGCCTAGCCCCGTGTCGACAGGCATGTCGACAGGGGTGTCGACAGCCCTGTCGACAGGGGTGTCGACACAGGGTGTCGGCCCTGTTGATCTGGGTGCACCAGATCTGGTTTTTGGGTTAGTCTTGGGCTGTGTTCTAGAGATTTCCGAAATCTAAGGGTCCTAATCTAATCTAGGGTTAATCTAAGGGCCTAAAACACTCACCTAATCTATAAATACACCCTAAACCTACCCTAATCCATACTAAAAATAGAATTGAGGGCTACATGCCGCCAAATTAAAACTTAGAAGGAGCCTCCGCTAATTTATGAAGGAAGTTGCAAGCTAATCAACCTCTAATCATCATCTTCTTCATATTTAGCAACTAGTTCTACTTCATAAGTTTGCTAATCTTGGTTTTGGTGAGTTTCTATCACTTTAACATCAATTGCTAAAGTAAGTAGATTGGGTGTAATGAGACTTATGGTCTTGAATGCGGATTAGTGAGTTTGAATCATTTGTAATGATATGCTACTCTATATTTTCCTATGTTTATGCATATTTAATAAGTGGGTTTATGCATGTTTAATAAGTTGGTTTATGCATGTTTAACAAGTGGGTTTATGCATGTTTAATAAGTGGGTTTATGCATATTTAATAAGTGGGAGTTATGCACGTTCATATGCAAGTTATGTGTATGATGTTATGTAAGTTATGTGTAAGTTGTTATGCAAGTTCATATGCAAGTTATGTATATGCTTAAATGCAAGTTTAACATGATATGCAAGTTATGCATGCTTATGCAAGTATGAGAATGCTTATGCAAGTTATGTGTATGCTTTAATGCAAGTTTAACATGATATGCAAGTTATGCATGCTTATGCAAGTATGAGAATGCTTATGTAAGTTATGTGTATGCTTAAATGCATGTTTAACATGTTATGCAAGTTATGAGAATGCTTATATGCAAGTTCAACATGTTATGCAAGTCATGTGTATGATAATATGCAAGTTTGGGTTAAATGTAGTTGGGTTAATATATGCTCATATATGCAAGTTGACATCCTCTTAACCCATGACAAAGTTATATGCTAAGATTTGGTTAAACCCATGATATTTGTGATGGATCTTCCCTTATTATGTCATGAAAGGAGAACGATTTACGTGGGGAACGATGGGGTTAATAAATATGTTAATAAAAGTATGATTGGGTATGATTAAGCATACCATAAAACAATAATAAATTAACATAAGTGGGAATTTACCTATTGAGTTAGGTCTACCCCATGGGAATTTACCTATTGAGTTAGGTCTACCCATGTTATGAAAAATGTGTAATTAATTAGGGATAATTAATTATGGGGGTGATTAATTAGGTGTAATTAATCAACTAAGACACGAGGTTGGACCCTTTTGTAGCGGAAGTCTGCCCGGAACCGACCGGCCATCCAGCGGCTACAAATGATTGGCCCAATGTGAGAGGTCTTAGTCATAAATTAAATACGTGATTAAAGTAAAGACACGAGGTTAGACCCTTTTGATGACAGAAGTCTGCCCGGAACTAACCGGCATATCCAGCAGTCATAAAAGACGGTCTAATGTGGGAGGTCTTTATGAGGTCATGATCTTAATTAATTAATTAAGAAACACTTAACCATATTAGCATGTAGTGGGACATGAGGGGTTAAGTGGGTGCCTTGGGTGGCATGTGGAAATCTAGTGGTTGCCTTGGGTGGCAATAGAAAATACGATTAGAATACTTAACCAAAGTGGAAACATGTAATTAAACATGATTAAAGGGTTAAGTGGGATGCACTAGAAAAAGGGGCAAGCTTAGGTGGGTAGCTTGTGGGGGCCCATTTCAACCAGTAACCAATATGTATCTTATTGGGCTCGACCCATGTCGAGGACGGGACACGCGTACTGGGCTTGACTATAAGAGGCCAAAACGGGTTAGCGGTGGCAACGCAAGTCCAACGGGTTTCATATGCGTGTGTGGACCCGGGCTGGTAGGTAAGACGTTGTTGCATCGTGTAGATATAAGCCGTGCACCGTTAATTATATCGGGTTGCCACTTTGGGGAGTGATACACCCCACTGTGGGGCCGGCACGGGTATCTACGGTAGGGAGCCGATCGCTTGGGAGTGGTAGGTACACCTAGTGGAGATAGGGGCAGACGGCACCTATGTAGTCAGCTAGGGGTACACGAAACCATTGGGTAAATTTTCTAAGTCCTTGGGAGGGATCAACCTTTAAGTAGGAATGACTGGTGTGGTGCAGTGTAGTAATTATCCTTGGGTGGGTAAATGCGTCTTTACAGTTATCTTAGTCTACCAAGCTGCTTAGTGTAGCCATTCATCTCCAGACATTACCGTATGTCAAGTTTATGTCTTCTCTGGTTACTTTAATGATTGTATTGTTAAAGTTATAGGACTCGCTCAGACTTATGTCTGACCTCGTTGTTTTTATCTTTTTCCCAACCCTCAGGTTCTCAGAGTGGGCCCAGCACGAGTGGGCTTTGATCAGGCTGCTTTTATTACTCTCTTGGAGCTTGGACCCTAGATGTAGAGCTCATCTTACCCTTTTCTTTTATGGCTATCAGTTCATGTATTGGGATTATGTATTTTTATTTAGCAGGATGGATATTTGTACTTGACTTCTATTATGGTTTTGTGATGTAACCAGACATGTTTTATTTTCCGCTGCAATTGAAATGATGTTTTAAATTTTCAAGTATTACTTATATCTGTCTTGCTGTAATTACTCTGTTCTATATTCACTCAAAATACTCCACCGATGTTATGGCATTCCCTTAGAGAGTGACCATAGCGGGCGTGGGGTGTTACAAATATATTATTGGAAAACCATTGAGATCTGAGAGCATTTATCCTAAGTTGAAGAGCGAGGTTGTTGTTACATCTACAGAGGATCCAAAGCCGCAGGCAAGAATAATTCCCAGAATAAGAGGAAAGAGGACCAAACTAATGATGGTCAGAAAAAGAAGAATAAGAAAGAGGCCTAGTGCTTTGGTTGCAGAAAGAAGGGCCACTATATCAAAGATTGTCGAGCAAAGAAGGGGGAAAGGAAGTGCTTCAACTGTGACTAAGTGAGACATTTCAAGAATGAATGTCCGCAACCCCTTAAGGGGTAGCGGATCGTAAAAGCATATGCTACCAGCACTGTTCCTTCTTCGTCGAATGCCCCAACTGCGGCGCAGAAGGGAAAAGGTGTCGTTATTCAAGGTATGCTTTACATTTATGATGTTCCTATTCGAGTTTTGTTTGATACCGGAGCTTCCCATTCCTTTGTATCTAGTGACCTGGTAAATAAGTTGGAATTGGAACCCGAGCTAATCAATAGACCTTTAGTTGTGACGAACCCGATCGATGGTTCGACTAGCCTTAGTATGATTTGCTGCAATTTGGTCTTATCGAGTCATGGATGTGTGTTTTCTTGTGATTGTTTTGTTTTGGGCTTTACTGGGTTTGGCATTATTTTGGGAGTTGATTGGCTCCAAAGGTATGGGGTGGTGGTTGACCGTGAGGGGTCTTCGGTGACCATTAGAGCGGATGATGGGCCGAGGGTGGTATTGGGTTGCCTACCTAGTGATGGGGTGATGGTTAGTTTTCTAAATTCCCTCGACATCCTGCATGTTGAGTTATCAGATGTGCCTATTGGTGGCGAGTATCCGGACATCTTCGAGGAAGTGACCGGACTTCCACCACACCGAGAGATCAAATTTCGAATTGATTTAGTGAATGATGCCAGAATTATAGTCATGCCACTTCGTCGTATGGCGCCAAGGGAGTAGCGAGAGCTCGAGGTGCAAGTAAGCGACCTTTTGAAGAAGGGATTTATCTGAAGAAGTGTTTCCGAGTGGGAAGCACCAGTTGAGTTTGCTACCAAGGACGATGGTTTCCTTCACTTATGTGTGGATTACCGTGAGTTGAACAAGGTAACTAGGAAGAATAAATATCCTCTTCTGTGGATAGATGATTTATTTGATCAACTGAATGGAGTAAGAGTGTTTTCCCAGTTAGATCTCGTGATAGGTTTTCATTAGCTCCGAGAAGCAGTTGAGAGTGTACCTAAACGTCATTTCGGACGCCGTCTAGATTTTATGAGTGGTTGGTCATGCCATTCGGGTTGACCAATGCACCCACATATTTTGTGGATCTTTTGAATAGGATTTTCAAAGATCAATTGAATAGGTTTGTTCTTGTGTTCGTAGACGATATCTTGGTTTACTCAAGGACAGAGTAAGAACACAAGGAACATTTGAGGTCAGTGATGGAGCTGTTGAGGAAACACCAATTGAAAGTGAAAATTTCTAAGTGTCACTTCTGGAAGAGGGAAGTGAGGTTCTTGGGCCATGTTGCTTCAGAGAATGGTATTGTCGTGGACCCTGCAAAGGTGTTTACGGTGCAAGATTGGTCTACGCCCAAGAATGCAATGAACGTAAGAAGTTTCTTAGGATTAGGTGGACATTATCGTAAGTTTATTCAGGACTTCTCCAAGATAGCAACACCATTAAGTCAGTTGACCAAGAAGAATCAAGCTTTCGTCTAGGACGGAAGGTGCGAGAACGCATTTAAGAGCCTAAAGGAAAAGTTGACGTGTGCACCGGTGTTAGTTATTCCTAAAGGGAAGTAAGCGATGACGGTATGCACAAATGACTGTAGTACCAGACTAGGTAATGTACTAATGTAAGGAGGTAGGGTTGTAGCTTATGCAAGTTGTATTGGATCTAGATTAACCTTAGAGGGGTGGGGTGAATAGGGTTTATTAAAATCTTCACGGGATATAAATATATTCACAAATCACAGAAAATAGCAGAAATAGAAATGCTGAGAGTAAATGACATAAGATATACCCAGCTTCGGCAAAATCTGGCCTACTGATGCATTCCTAAGGTTTTTACTAGGTGTTAAGCACATATCCCGCTTACAAACCCTGTAAACTTGCGAACTCCTTGCTCCTGTCCTAACCATACACTCAAAAACCTAGACTGATCTAATCCCCTAGATCAGATTTCCCCAAGTTTTACAGACTCTAGTAAACTGCCTAGTTTTACAGACGAAACTAGGAAATCACCTAGATTTTACAGACTTTAGAAACTGCCCGTTAATCCCCTAACTGGATCCCCTAGAATTTTACAGACTCTAGAAACTGTTAAGATTGATTTACAACACAAATTAAAATATAAAAAAATGAAAACCAAACTAAATAGAAACCCCAGTTTTTAAATTAAACTTAAGCTCCCTTCAATAGAAATAGGTCGGTCATTTTCATCTTGCACCCACTTTTCAATTGATCTGTTTAATTTGCTTTGGAAAAAAAAAATGGCGGCGGCGATCTGAAAAATTGAACTAGGGTTTCTCTGATGCCCCAAATCCAATCGTGACTATGAAATTGTGCTCTCGAATTTCTCTGTAGACTCAACTGTGTTGATGCTCCTCTTCTTTGATCGATTTGGATTTGCTCTAATTTCAATTCAATATGATTTGACATGATTTTCGACTCTCCCCTTTTGCTCGGTGGTTTCCTGATATTGTTGCCTTGCTAAATTCCGTGTTTGTTACATTCCTGTGAATCATTTCTGGAAACCTAGAAATAACATATTGCCAAAACTAGAATTTCTAAAAAGATTCGTGTATTTCTAGAAACTGATAATTGATTTTCTGGAAATACATAAATCAGTTTCTATGGCCCTTGATGACTGTTGCATGGTTAAATCTCTTGATTGATAAATTGCCGAGAAATCACTATTGATTAATTTCTGGAAAGAAACCCAAATTGTTTTTCTTGCCATATATGTTCTTGGCAATCTGAAAAGGAATGACTTGATTTATTGGTCCTCCTTGATTTCATACTTTCCCATTTTTCCTTGTCGATTTTAATCTGATTTGAAACTTTGATTGTTTTCCCATTTATTACTATGCTAAAAACTGGAAACATCTTAAAAATTTAAAGGCCAATTGATTTCGTATTTGTATATCTGGAAATCAAAAAACTTGTTGCTCTCTGGCTTGATTGCTTCGAGACTTTGTACGTACATATGCCTTTGACATTTGAAAACTGCACTTTAATGCTTGCCAAAAATTGTGGCCTCTGAATTTCATTAATACTGTTGCCATTTGTTTAATCATTTGAACCTTGTATCCTTGCACACTTGTATATGTGTCCATACTTAATGGCTTGAGTTGATATACCACACAACACTTCTTGTATCCCCATATGTACACATCTCCATATTTGCTCCATCATACCATCTTAGTGCTGAACCATCATTTGTGCATATGTGCACTGTCATGTGTGTTTCCCTTTCCATGCTGAAATAATTGTTGTTTGTGATCACCAAAGCTGCATATACATGCTGTTGCTCTGCACACATTGATATCATCATGCTGTTTTGATTCATACACCAGTGCTGAATCCTTGTTGGCTACTCGCTGACTTGTGTGCACCTTGAAAAAGTGGGCTGATCCATGTTCTCTTGCTGCATATCTGCTTTGATCCATTATCCACTTGTATCTGCTTGACCATACATTGCTAGTTGAACATTTGCGCAGTGATTGGCATTCTTGTTTGAGTATATCCCATGAAGTTGCTGCATACATGTATTTTTAAATCATCTGATTCATGAATTTGCTGAACTGAATCATATCCCATCCATTAAAAAAATGAAGTTGTGTTGATGGCATCACTACGTAATTCATCACTTGCAGTTGCATTTGTTCATCTGGTTTGCTATGCCACTTGTTGTATTGTTGACATATATCACCTATTTTTGCTGATCTGAAATGCAACCAGTTTGCATTTTGGCTCGTACCACTGATGTTTTCATGTCTCGGCCATGTTTGAAAACACGTGTGCTTGTTGCACTGAGTCATTTGTGCATGTGCTCCACGTAGTCTTATTGAGCTGTCACGTGCATGCATCGACCATGTTTGAACCGATCATGTTGACTTGAACACTTGCACTTTTTTATGCTTTTCCATGCTTTGTTAGTTATGCAAGTTGAACATATATGTGAGCACTGAGTCGAGTTGGTCCACGTGGCTGCTCCTCAGTTGCTACATTGTATTTTGATTGGCGAGGCAGTGCACACGTGTATATCTATAAACCTGTGTAGATGCAGCCATCAAACAAGTTTTCCTGTCCCTGCATTATATATATATATATATATATATATATATTGTCTGCCTTGTGGTGTTTACAGTGTATCACTGTGAATATCACAAGTTGTCTTGACACAGTCGGATGGATTAATAAATCAGATCGAGTCATAAAAATGATGAGAAACACACCAAAATTCTGAGGCAAATAAATATTTAAAATAAAAATTATATTCGCTTAAATTTAGAATATTATTTCTATTCCAGATACTGTGTGTATTTCTGTATGTGACAGGTATGAAGATTGAACTGATTGAAAGCTGTGAAGACTGAAGACAAAATGTATATGTCACTGACTGTTTGTATATCTGTTGTGTATGTATAACTGAGTGACAATGAATGTATTAAGTGATGAATGAACTGTAGTGTGGAGCTGTGTATATAAAGAGAGAATTGTACTGATATTTGTATTAAACAAATTTGATTGAAATAAAAAATAATTTTATTGTCGTTAAACAAACTTGTCTATCGTATTCAGTTTATTTACAAGTACAATCTCATGTGAATTGAAATGTATATCAGTGATGTGTTCAAATAGTGGAGTTATAAATTTGTACTGTTTAAATGTTGAAATAAAATATTATATTCAAATAAAATACTGTGTGAATATTTGGATGTCTGTATAGTCGTATTCTATTTAAATATAAATATTATATTCCTATCTATGATGTATATATGATACAGTACAATAGAGAACACATTTATATTAATATATATTTGGTTGTTATCATCAAACAAAAATTATATAACTGTATATACAACATCGTTATATACAACAGTCTCCCCCTTTTGATGATGACAAACAAATAAAAGATTTTAAGCATAATAAATTTATTTTACACTGAATTTTGAACTCCCCCTATTTTTTAGCTCCCCTTACAACAGAAAACTCCCCATATTATTGTGCATGAGTGAAAAGAGATGAAAATTGAATTAATTTTCAAAATTAAAAATATTTATAAAATATTCACTCATAAATCTAAATCTCAACCCATTCTCTCCCTTTTGTTATCATCAAACGGATTCAGAAATTAAAATATAAATGAAGAATGATTAAAATATAAAATCAGCTTAAGAGGAAGAACAATTATCATAAATCTCAATCAGTCAAACAAAAATCATAATATTCTGAGAACTAGTGACATATTTCACATTGTAGAGAGTGACAGATTTACGATAAAATTTATAAAAATAGAGAGAGTTAAAAAAACATGATTTCCAATTAATTTCAAAAGAATTTTATAAAAATTAGCACAAAATAGTGGTGGATTTGGACTATAATTAATGATTCAATTTAAGTGACAAAATCAAATACTTTCAAATCCCAATATCTACCAATCAACAAATCATAATACATCATAAAATATTAACACACTTCACAGATTAGAAAGATGGATTGATAGGATGGTTTTTATACACCAAGGAGAATTTCATATAAAAAATTATTTATTAAAATTATTTTCTTTCCTTTTTCTTTTGATTTAAGAGCACACTGACCACGCATAACTAGATCTTGGATTTTTAAATGAGGTCAGCAACTTAAATTATAAGTTGTCTCTTAACCATGCATGACCAGAGCTTGGATTTTTAAATGAGATTAGAGACAGACTTATATATATTAACTATATATATTTACCATTTCAGCTTTAAAAGGAAAACCTCCTCGGTATATAAAACCAAAATGGATGATAGAAATGTGGTAGGTACAGAAATGGACTGTGAAATAAATTTCTAAATTAATTATATTATGAAATATGATCGACTGTACCGATATCATTGATTTTTTATTATTATCACTAATTCTGAATAATAACATAGTCCAATTTTTATCACAAATATTTCAACTATTTATTCAAAAAGATTTTAAAACATATTAACTCTCCACATTAATATAAAATTATCATGGATGGCAGAATGATGATAGATAAAGGAGATGGTCATGAAATAATTACCAATTCAAAGATATTATAATAAATGTTCGAACATCATGAAAATCTAAATAAAATCTCCTCTTGTTGTGAAATATACTGCAGTCATAACTCATCACAATTTCAAAATCTGATAGTAATTTTGATGAATTATAAATACAGCTCAATTTGGATATTGATTTCAATTTCTGAATGAATAATCAATAAATAATCTTAAAATTGAAAATCAATTATAAGAGGAATATGAAGAGCTATATAGGACAAGAGAGATTAAAAATATATACAAAAAAAATTCAGCACATCTGATACCAATTGGTGTCCTTATTAATGAGGATTATAACAAGACACTGGAAACAAACAAGGATATCACAAACAGAAGAAATTTAAGCCCAAAGCCCAAGCAGACGAAACAAAAGATTTGGCACATTTATCATAGCAGAAAGCAGTTCTTCTCAAAACAAGCAGTCATATAAAGCATTTTCACGACACTATCAGAGCAGCACAAAAAACAGTTTCAAATAAGACTTGTCAAGATGATGGTCACATAAGATGATTCATGATCCAATTAATAAAAATACTTTTTATTTGAAATCATTTAAGGAATGTGAAACTCTCAAGATTCAGTGAATCAATCACACCACAATGTAAATTTCAGATTCAAGATATGTGTGTGATTTAATAAATCAATAATTTCAAATGATTTTAAACAAACAAATATTCAAATCAAATAATCATGAAATAACAGTGAGTTTTAAGACCAGATTTTCAAAGAACTAGTGTGAACCCGTGTTTCGCACACGGTTATCAGAAAAACAATGCATTCATACAGGACATTATAGAATTGGGTTGAGGTATATGGCACCATATTAGTAAAATGCATATAATTTGAATATAAAATGATTTTATTTAAATGGTGTGATTTTTAAACGCTAAGAAAAGAATGTGGCATGGAATTCTAACTTGTTTGGATAAATTGGTATTTTTCATTCTCTATATATGTGTTAAAAGTGCATTGTTGAAATCATGTTGTCCTAATCAGAAATTGCAAGGTTAAGTGCAGATGCCAGAATGTATAAATATTTGATCAAAACGAAGCAGGTACACATAGTTAAAGGACAACATTTTATATTAAATCCTAGTTGGGAAGCATTCCGGCTCTCTTATAGTACGACGATTATCATACGGTGTAAAACCAAAATACATGTCCTTATGCAATATACTGTACAGCCATAAAAATCAAGTGTACCTACACAAAGCCACGGTACTACTTAGCATGAGCCATGAGGAATAATGGTGCATAATTTGGACAGGCACAATGCTATAGCACCAGATTCAGATTGCAATAAATGCTATCAAAGTGAGCCTACCTAAGTCATAAGTTAATATAATTTTGTGTACTGCTTTTATAATATAATTTGCAAAATATTTTGTGGACTTATGCTCGAAGTTATTTAGAATCCGATATAACAGAAGAAATAAAAAAAATGCAACAATCCAAACTATTGGAGATAGCAGCCTGGGGCCAGATGTGATGGGCTCAAAAATATTTAAACACCATTGGGAGCCAATCAAAAATGATTTAATATTTGCTACTAAAGGAATTTTTGCAAGTCGACGTATAATCAAAGAAATCAACTGCACATTCATTATTTTGGTGCCTAAACAAAATAATGCTTCTTCCAGTTGCTGCCCAGAAGCCCACCAATGGTGAAGGGCAATTCTAGATTTTCGATGCTGCTCCTATAGATCGATGATTTTCTCCGCTTGGATTTTCCTCCTCCTTATAACGCCTGGTACCAATCTGCATTCTTGCGCCATCGATCCTATTATGGTTTTTGCCATAGCTATAAATAAATGCGAAAACTTCAGTACATTGTCAAAAATAGTATGAACTTAGTCCAGCCGTACATTTTCAGAAATCAAATGGTCCACTACTGTACAGCCAGGAATAATTGAAACAGCAACAATATAGCTAATATTTAGTGCATAGTACTTGGTTAAGTTATAAAAGAAGCAGCTGATTGGCTTTATTTTGTCCATCTTCCTAATAGTAGACCAAAATAGAAAAAGCAGCAAGGAATTTTTTTAAAAAAGATGTCAATGACCAACAGTGGATAGTCTTCCTTTTACCATCGTATAAATAAGATGTATGGAATGGGAGAACTATATAATAACAGCTAGTAGTTGAATGTAGACGCAAAGTTTGCCTTAGAATAGTTAATTGTATATCTTTAAAATAGGAGTACACAGGTTGAATTGTTGGACAACATTTCGATTGAACATCTTTTGCAGTAGCATGTTTAAGCCTACTACTTCATTGTAAGAAGGTAAGATCTTTAAAACTAACTTTGGTAGTAGTTTATATTAAGTTAGTTTTGCAATGCAGAAAGATTGGATAAGCTGGGTATTACTCATGAAATTTTAGTTTGCTTGAAATCAAAGTCTATACCTATAACCTTCCGAATTATTATTGAGTAATACCCAAAGAAGAT
This sequence comes from Allium sativum, assembly GCA_030737875.1. Taxonomy (NCBI): domain Eukaryota; kingdom Viridiplantae; phylum Streptophyta; class Magnoliopsida; order Asparagales; family Amaryllidaceae; genus Allium; species Allium sativum. Next base: position 550,050,533 of record CM060915.1, on the reverse strand, counting down.
TATGGTTGAATCAAGCCTGAAAAGGACTTTGACATAGGCTATAGGGGTAGTAATGCACTCCAAGTTAGTTTTACACACATGGGAACTTCACCTAATCTGATTTATAACTTCATCAAAATTTATTTGTATGATTAACACATTCATTTGGAATTTCAATTTGTGTCCATAATTATCGGTTCATGTTTCTTTCCGTTAAGTTCACACTTCACTATAGCTGAGATTAATATTGTAAAATGGTGAAATTAGGTTGAAAGGTTTAGTATAGTCCTTGAAAATCAGCCAAAACATTTTGGTCCTTCAGTAAAAATATTTCGTAACTACATCAAAGAGATTATATCATTTAGTTGAAGGATCCTAAACCATAAAACCATGACAACAATAAAATTATAAATCGACAGTGCTAGAATAACTAATATATCTCATTTTATTGTCCATTTATTTATTAAAAACATAGAGAAATATAATACTCTTCTTTTGGTGAAGCGAAAAACTTATATGATCTAATTATGAACTCCTCAATAGACTCAAAGAAAACAAAAAGATTAATTGCTAATATATTAAGCTTTCACCATGCAATCAGACTATAAAGCCTCTACTAATCCATTTTCATGTAATTTAAACATAAAAATGGTCAAAGGTTTAGTAAATGCTATTATATAATGTAGCTCTGCCAAGACATTGTCCTAAATTATAGTACTGCATTCTTGCATTCCTCTTTCCAGTTGAATAAACTCCACGTAAATCATATAATAAACCATTGGAAAGCTACATCCTAACGACAGTATTATCTTTTACTCATCCAATTCAAGACTCTATTGAGCAGATATATTTTGGATTCGTTATAATTCAAAATCTTGCAACACCACATTACTTATTTATACATCCTTTACATACTTCATAAGAACTTAAAAATATCATGCACAAATACTACCATGTAAATTAGTATTGTAGTAAACTTACAGTAATTAGATTGATAACTAAGAAATCTAACTTTCTATCTCATAACATGCTATAACTATTCACAAATTTCTTCAAGGTTGTTTATAAAATGATACAAAATACATTATGTCACCTTCTAAAGCAAGGAACTCAACATGCATATAAAGTTATGCACCAAAAATTGAAGAACATATAGGCATTTAAGATCTAATTCAATGTTCCAAAAATGGTTCAGATGTAAGCAAATAAATTTCTCGGGTTAGAATAAAATGACATGCGTTCAAGTAACAATGATATAGTAAAAGCAGTTAAATTTGGCTCTTCCTAAAATTTCCCAGCGTGTACCAACTTTGATGTTAATTATATAGTAATGAACATTCAAAAGTGGTTAAAAGCAAATCTTAAAGATTGAAAAGGAAGTAAGGCGTAAAATAAACAAAAATGGTTGGGGAACTTTGGTGGATCATCTAATAAATGTTGTATCATATAAATTTCAGCATACAACCCTTATCCTATCCACAAATACAACATTTGCAAACAATGATCTGTGAATACAGTATTAATGGTTGTACATTGATGTCGTCTGCTCTTCCATTGAAAATATGCTTTAAATTTTATATACAAAATCTAGCAACCCATCGTTCATTAAAAATCTAAATGATATCAAATAAAACAAAAAAATAATTGAGTAATTTTTTCCTTTATTAATTAACTTTTAAGTTATTGGTGTATATGCAGAATGATAATAACTCAACATATTAGTTTCGATATTAAATACATAATTTACCATGTAGATATTTCTATTTTCAATTGTAGCATATCTTAAACACAACATAAAATAAAGTTGCATTAATTAAGTCATAACTCGTAACATTATGTAAAAAACTATATCATAAACTCACTGCAATCCATATCTATATTGCCAAAAAGATTCCAACATTTTTTTGTGCCAATTTGTAATTTTTCTTGCTAACCGTTAGTAGATATCTAAAAATAAACATTCAGTATAATTCTTGAAAATCAATGAAAACGCTTTTTCCCTTATGTTAAAACATTCAATAACTACATTACAGGGATTATATAATTTGGTTGAAGAATCCAGGCATATGAAACCAGTACAACAATAAAACCATAACTGCACAATACTTAAAATATGTCATATTAATGTCTCTTGATTTCATGTTTGTCTTATTATTGATGAAAATACAAAAAATACTGCGCTGCTCTGCAAAGGGAAAAAAATATTTTACCAAATCACTGGCTCCAGAGTAAACTCAAAGATAATTAAAAAATGTTAAGTTGCTAAAGAATTAAGCTTTCGCCAAATACCTGGATTATGAACTATCAGCTCACTTATTTTAACTTCAGTTGAAAACCAAAAAAAAAAAAATACAACATACGCTATTATATAATACACCATTTTCAAAAAATTATCCTAACGTATAACATTATGCTTATTTTTCTCATTCATTTAAATAAACACCAAGTAGAATCATACAAAAAACCTTGGTCAAAACTCAATTCTAAGCTATGATGTAATATGCTCATCCAGTTCCAAAAACTCTTGAGTAGAACTATTTTGGACTAACTAAAATTTAATTTTTGTAGGGAAACATGTTTTTTTTAAATAATTGACAACTCACGTATTACGATTTTAGAATATGTTTGCAATTTAAGTTTTGGCAAATAAGCACAAAGCGAGATGAAAAATGGAGGTGCTTGATTCTCTAACCTAACATTTCAAAATTTCTTCTGTCTCTCATGGCACCAAATATGCCTTCTTTGACCCATTGATCCAAAGATAACTCAGGAAATGCTATTCGTATAAATCAATGAAGGAAATTGTTACTTCAAAATCGAAAGCATATCGACAAATCTCACATGATATTCAACACAGATGATATCTCTATTGAAGTTTTCCAGCATCTACAGTGCATGATAAATATACATATAACTCGTATTTTTTTTTAAATTGTATGGTTCTAATAGAACACGCAACCTTGTTGATAAAGTAAATCAGTCGGGAATAGTATTTATGAAAATTTAGTCATCTCACTACATGTAACCCTGGCATCGTCTAATAGCGAGTATCGTAATGTTGTACACTAAACCGTAACTAAGTAGAATCCAGACAATAAAAGAAATATGTTCTAATAAATACTTACCACACAAAATTATATAAAAATGGAAGTGATCCAGATTTTCAAGTCTGAGAAGATAAAGTTAAAACTAAACTTAAAATAACTCATTGTATCTTTATGTTAATAGCCACATCTCTGCGTTTAGGATTTTTTCTGTGCATACACACACAATTTGATGGTTCAAGTAATTACCCAATAAAATGACAGTGCAAAAACATATGTTTAAAGTAAATCTATATATGAAGCCTTAGTTATGCTAGATCAGCCACGTTTATAAATTTAAAAATGATAAAAGAAAATAAATGTGCAACCACTTTTAGCAAAACTAATAATAATAATAATATTAAGCACATAGAGCACACTTGAAAGAAATTTTTATTGAGTTGATTCTATTGGTCATTCTAGCTGATAAGAAAAAATATGATTCACAAAAACAATAATAAGGACATTAAACATTTCAAAGTCTAATTACGCATTTAACATCTACAGAATATCCACAATGAGTTCTGTGCGGCATGTTTGTGCATCGAAAATATTTGACTGTTATGTTCTCAAGCTATAGCTTTCTTAAAGACATTAATATAAGTTAACACTATGTAATATATATAATCATTGTATTTTACACTCAATTCAGAAATTTTGGAAACAAATCTAACCAATAAAAAACAATATTTAATTGTAGAATTATAGGGTTCAGGTATGAATTTCCATGTAATGCTTTATTAAGTTATTAAAACATGATTCATTTCCATGTAATGCTTTATTATGTTGGACTGTGCTATTGTAGAAAACAAAAATTCAGAACTAAAACATTAATACCATATGATTAAAACATGTAAAATTAATATATCGTCACGCTTTACCTGTTTTATGTTTTCTTATCAATAAAATGTTTTAATCAATCAGTGTGCATGTTTAATATATTAATTTAGCAATGGGTGTTTTGATTTAGGTAAGTAACTTCAACACATATGAGGGCATAGATTGTAGGGATAGGGAGAAGTAAAAAAAAACTTACATCGGAAGTGGAGTCGGCATAAAGGAAATCAATCTGCAGATGCCGATAGGAGAAGACAAACATCCATGGAAATGGAGGTGGAAGTAGGAGCAACATCGGAGCGGTGATCTGATTGCAGCCTATAATGGCAGGGAATGACTAACAATAGTCGCGTGACAATCGAAGTGTAAGCGGCCCTAAATTAATTTGGAAGATACTGCTTCGACTGGCGAAATATTGAATGGAAAGCACAAATTTGTGAATCAAAGGAGGAAATTAGAGGGGATAGAATATTTAACGCCTGGGATTCCTGTTGTTTAAATTCGCATCCCCTATTCCGGTTGAAGAAGCATTTTTTTGCAATGTAATTTAGGGGCTAATGGGATAGTAAGAAAGAGGATGAGAGGAAGTAAAACATGTGATAGCTATGAGACGTTTGAGTGTCTAAATCCACGTGGCATGGCTTTATTGGTTTAAACTGAAGAAGGCTTTAGAGCTAAGTATTCCTAACTCAGCTTTAATAGTATAGTATAGATTTTTCACAAGTATCTTTGACAAGTACAAGAGTAATTTCAGATCATTTACATCAGGCTTGAGAGATATTCATGATCTAGAAAATAAAAAATTATTTATTTGAAATCATTTGAATCAATGTCAAGTTTTGAGATATAATGAATCAGTCACACAAGATTGATAATTTCAAATTTAAGAGGTGTGTGATATTCAAAATATCAAGAATTTCAAATGATTTCAAACAAACAAATTTATCATGAATAAAGATGAATTTCAAGATGTATCACTTATTCAAGATAATTCAAAATATCCAAGCCAATCTGAAAAATAATGAAATTATCACAACTGATAAATATTAGTGCACTGCAATGAGTACATTATTTCAAGCTTATCTAAAATGAATTAGTGAAAACTCAAAACAGCAGTGGTGTGTGAAATTCCATTAAACTTTCAGATCTTCAAAATTTTAGAATTCAAATTAACAATGTTCAAGATATGACAAGAATACATCAACACTGTTATGAATTCTGAAATCAGAAAATAAACTTCAAAAACAATTACAGATATTTAATAATTTAAATACAAAATCTGGAAGAGATTAAAACCTCAGAGTTCTATTTAAATGAAGTGAATTTCCAGAAAATATGAATTCTGCAATTTGAAGTTAACGAAGCCCAAAAGAAATTACAATGATATGACAGTGACAAACCAAAACAGAAGACATAATTAAAATAAATAAAAGGGGTAAAAGGAGGAGTAAACAAAGAAAAAAAATAAAAACTGAGAATATTTACAAAGATGAGTTTAGAGATTATACCTGAAATCGATGTAAGCAAATGAATCTCTAACTCAACAAATATGGCTAAGGAACTGTGAATGATTCTGTGATATGTAGCAGTTTGAATCCAATTTTTCTTTAGCTATTCAGTTCCTCAGCTCCCTTCGGTACCTTACTGTTAAAAGGATTGAGTGGTCTAACAAAAGTAGTAAAACCACTCACAGTTATATTAGTACGTTTTGGTACCCAACCCTGTTTGAATAGTAATCCATTCGAATCTATCTACGTACCCTTTGGAACACAAATCTGTTTGAAGTTTGTTTTATTTCTTTTTGGGATCCAGATTTGTTCAATTGGATTATTATAAAATAAATTCACATCACGTTTATGATTCAAAAATCCTTTGCGATTATCAGAGTTTGAATTATCAAATCGATTATTTCCAAAGCAGTTTAAAGGATTTTTAAAATCATTTGAGTTCTGATTTTCAAAAACATTATTTTTCTCAAAGCCGAGACCACTTTAATTTCCAAATGAAAATTGATTTTTCAACAACATATTCAGAGATTTTTCACCATTAGAAAATTTAGCTAAAGCTACTTCAAGTTGTTGACTTTTAAATTTAAGATCACCATTTTCTTTCTTTAAATCTAAACAACGGTTTTTAGTGATCTTATTCTTTTCAAAATCAGTTTTCAAAACCAAATTTTCATCTTCAAGAAATTCAATTCTGGCTTGAGATTCCAAAATTTCAAATTCAAATCGTTTTTGTTTTTCAGACTCAAAATTCTTGGATTTTTCAATCTCATTTCAGGTTCTTCCAAAATCAAATCACTTTTCACCAAATTTTCATTTTCAGCAATTTCAAGTTTGGAATTTATAGCAGTCTTAAAATTTTCAAATTCCTTTTGCAGAAAATTATTTGAACTTGATAACCCAATCTTGTTCTCTTTTAAGATCAAATTTTCATTTTCAAACTTTTGAATATTTTTATTGAGATGAACAAGTTTGGTTTCCAATTTCAAACATTTTTTGCAGTTTGAATTTGAAGAGTTTTTAAAATATTCAAGTTGTGATTCCAAATCATTAATTATGCTGGTCAACTCAAGATTTTTAGATTTTAGAGATTTGTTTTTAGATTCGAATTTATCAACAGACTTAGTTAGATCAACACACATATAAACTAAATCATCGTATGAGAAATTTCCCGTCTCATCGTCTGTTGAATCTCCATCGACTGATCCATCTGAACTTTCATTTGTAAATCCTATTAAGCAGAACTCTGAATCTAAGTTGGTTTTTAAGGGTTTTGAGAAGCTGTCAGATTTTCCAAATAGCGTGTTGAGAGTTTTCAAAATATCCTGTGCAGTCAAAGAATGAGAGATAAATTTTAATTGATCATTATCAAGATAGGAATAAATAATATGCATAACACGAGCATTCAAAACCCTACTCTTTTTATCTAACATATCTCCCAAATTTTCAATAATATTCCCATATTCAAAATTAACATATTTTAAATATAATCAAATTTTGATTTTCGTATTAAAAAATCTGTTCCATTGAAAATTATTGGAATATCACTGGACTGACACTCAAAAGGTTGACAACTAGGATTCACCATTTCTCTAGAGTTAAAGAAAATACCTTCTCTGATACCACTTGTTGGATCTAGATTAACCCTAGAAGGGAGTGAATAGGGTTTATTAAAATCTTTGCGAGATGTTAATATATTCACAGATCACATAAATTAGCAGAAATAGAAATGTAGAAAGTAAATGACACAAGATATACCCAGCTTCGGCAAAATCCTGCCTACTGCTACATTCCTAAGGTTTCTACTAGGTATTAAACATACATCCCACTTACAAACCCTGTAAACTCGCGAACTCCTCGCTCCTGTCCTATCCGTACGCTCAAAAACCTAGCTGATCTAATCCCCTAGATCAGATTTCCCCAAGTTTTACAGACTCTAGTAAACTGCCTAGTTTTTCAAACGAAACTAGGAAACCACCTAGATTTTACAGACTCTAGAAACTGCCAGTTAATCCCCTAACTGGATCCCCTAGAATTTTACAGACTCTAGAAACTGTTCAGATTGATTTACAACACAAATTAAAATACAAAACAATGAAAACCAAACTAAATAGAAATCCTAGTTTTTTAAATTATACTTAAGCTCCCTTCAATAGAAATAGACCAGCCATTTTCATCTTGGTGCACCCACTTTTCAATTGATCTGTTTACTTTGCTTTGAAAAAAATAATGGCGGTGGCGATCTGAAAAATTGAACTAGGGTATCTCTGATGCTTCAAATCCAATTGTGATTGTGAAATTGTGATCTCGAATTTCTCTGTAGACTCGACTGTGTTGATGCTCCTCTTCTTCGATTGATTTGGATTTGCTCTGATTTAAATTCAATATGATTTGATCTGATTTTCGACATTCCCCTTTTGCTTGCGTGGTTTCCTGAAATTATTGCCTTGTTAATTGCATGATGTTACAGTCCTATGAATCATTTCTGGAAACCTAGAATTAACATATTTCCAAAACCGGAATTTCTAAAAAAAATCATGTATTTCTAGAAACTGATAATTGATTTTCTGGAAATACATAAATCTGTTTCTATGGCCCTTGATGACTGTTGCATACTTAAATCTCTTGATTGATAAATTACCGAGAAATCACTGTTGATTAATTTCTGGAAAGAAAACCAAATTGTTTTTCTTGCCATATATGTTCTTGCCAATCTAAAAAAGAATGACTTGATTTATTGGTCCTCCTTGATTTCATACTTGCCCGTTTTGCCTTGCCGATTTTAATCTGATTTGAAACTTTGACTGTTTTCCATTTATTACTATGCTCAAAACTGCAAACATCTTTAAAACTTGAACGCCAATTGATTTCTTATTTGTATTTCTGGAAATCAAAAAACTTGTTGCTCTTTGGCTTGATTGCTTTGAGACTTTGTATGCACACATGCCTTTGACATTTGAAAACTGCACTTTAATGCTTGCCAAAAATTGTGGCCTCTGAATTTCAGTATATACTATTGCCACTTGTTTAATCACTTGAACCTTGTATCCTTGCACACTTGTATATGTGTCCATACTTATTGGATTGAGTTGATATACCATACAACACTGCTTGTATCCCCATATGTACACATCTCCAAATCTGCTCCATCATACCATCTTAGTGTTGAACCATCATTTGTGCATACGTGCACTTTCATGTGTGTTTCCCTTTCCATGCTAAAATAAGTGCTATTTGTGATCACCAAAGCTGCATATACATGTTGTTGCTTCACACACATTGATATCATCATGTTGTTTTGATTCATACACCAGTCCTGAATCCTTGTTGGCTACTCGCTGATTTGTATGCACCTTGAAAAAGTGGTTGATCCATGTTCTCTTGCTGCATATCTGATTTGATCCATTATCCACTTGTATTTGCTCGACCATACATTGATAGTTGAACATTTGCACAATGATTTGCATTCTTGCTTGAGTATATCCCATGAAGTTGTTGCATACATGTATTTTTAAATCATTTGATACATGAATTTGCTGAACAGAATCATATCCCATCCATTAAAAAAACTGAAGTTGTGTTGATGGCATCACTATGTAATTCTTCACTTGAAGCTGCATTTGTTCATCTGGTTTGCTATGCCACTTGTTGTATTGTTGCCATATATCACCTATTTTTGCTGATCTAAAATGCAACTTATTTGCATTTTGGCTCATACCACTGATGTTTTCATGTCTCGACCATGTTTGAAAACACGTGTACGTGTTGCACCGAGTCATTTGTGCATGTGCTCCATGTAGTCTTGTTGAGCTGTCTTGTGCATGCCTCGACCATGTTTGAACTGATCATGTTGACTTGAACACTTGCACTGTTTTATGCTTTTCCATGCTTTGTCAGTTATGCAAGTTGAACATATATGTGAGCACTGAATCGACTTGGTCCACGTGGTTGCTCCTCAGTTGCTACACCGTATTTCGATTGGCGAGGCAGTGCACACGTGTACATCTATAAACGTGTGTATATGCAACCATCAGACAAGTTTTCCTGTCCCTGCATTATATATATACTGTATGCCTTGTGGTATTTACAGTGTATCACTGTGAATATCACAAGCTGTCTTGACACAGTTGGATTGATTAATAAATCAGATCGAGTTAGAAAAATGATGAGAAACACACCAAAATTCTGAGGCAAATAAATTTTTAAAATAAAAATTATATTCGCTAGAATTTAGAATATTATTTCTGTTCCAGATGTCGTGTGTGTTTCTGTATGTGACAGGTATGAAGACTGGACTGACTGAAAGCTGTGAAGACTGGAGACAGAATGTATGTGTCACTGAGTGTCTGTATATCTGTTGTGTATGTATAACTGAGTGACGATGAATGTACTGAGTGATGAATGAACTGTAGTGAGGAGCTGTGTATATAAAGAGTGAGAATTGTACTTATATTTGTATTAAACAAATTTGATTGAAATAAAAAATAATTTTATTGTTATCAAACAAACTTGTCTATTGTATTCAGTTTATTTACAAGTACAATCTCATGTGAATTGAAATGTATATCAGTGATGTGTTCAAATAGTGGAGTTATAAATTTGTACTGTTTTAACGTTGAAATAAAATATTATATTCAAATAAAATACTATGCGAATATTTGAATGTTTGTATAGTCGTATTCTATTTAAATATAAATATTATATTCCTGTCTATGATGTATATTTGAAACAGTACAATAGCAAACACATTTATATTAATATATATTTGGTTGTCATCATAAAAAATATATCATATAATTGTGTATACAACATCGTCATATACAACAAGTTGGCAACTAAAACCGCATGAGAAACGGTATCCTACCCATGATTTAGAATTGGCAGTGATCTTTTTCACGTTAAAGATATGGAGACATTACCTCTTAGGAGAAAGATTCAAGTTGTTTACCGATCATGAGTCATTAAGGCATCTTTTCTCTCAAAAGGATTTAAATCTTCATCAGTAGAGATGGTTAGAGTTCTTGGCTTCCTATGATTTCAATATCTCATACACACCTGGGAAGAGCAATGCGGTAGCTAATGCATTGAGTAGGAGGCATGCCAGTTTAGGGGCTATGTTTCAGGAATGGAAGCAACTAGAGTATATCGTGGGATATGATTTCAAACCTAAGTGCGAATTGGATCCAGAAATGTTAGCAAGTTTGACGATCAGATCGACTTTGATTTAGCGGATAGGTTCCAGTCGAAGGGACGATCCTAATCTATTGGAAATCATCTCCAAGATAGAGATGGGTATCGATGGTGAGGCAACGAACAAGTATGGACTTAATCGAGAAGGATGGCTTTGAAAGAATGAGAGGCTGGTAGTACCAACGTGAATGGATTGAGAAATGAAGTGCTTAGAGAATGCCATCACTCGAAACTGACTATACGTCCGGGTGGTAACAAAATGTATCAAGACATGAAGAAGACCTACTACTGGGAAGGGATGAAGAGAGACGTTGGGAAGTTTATATCCAAGTGCATGAACTGCCAGTTAGTTAAAGCAGAGCAAAATAAGCCTAGTGGTTTGTTACAACCACCGGAAATTCCCGAATGGAAATGGAAACAAGTCTCGATGGATTTCATCGACGGTTTACCAAGGACTAGATCAGGTCATGATAGTATTTGGGTGATTATGGATTGATTGACCAAAAGTGCAAATTCTATATCTGTCAAGTCGAATACAACGACAGCTAAGTTAGCAGAACTATATGTGAAGTGGGTAGTGAGATTTCATGGAGTACCCAAAGGCATCGTGAGTGACCGAGATCCATTATTTACTAGTAGGTTTTGGAAGAGCTTACAAGAGGCTTTAGGGTCAGAATTACATATTAGTACCACATACCATCCCCGAACCGACGGTCAAATAGAGAGGGTGGATCGTGTATTAGAGGATCTCTTGAGATCTTGTACATTGGATTTTGGAGGTTCATGGGATGACCATTTGCATTTGGTTGAGTTCACGTATAATAATAGTTATCAGTCCAGTATTGTTAGGGCTCCATTTGAATCTTTGTACCGAAGACCGTGCAACTCACCATCATGTTGGTTGGAGGCCGGTGAGAAATTTGTGCTTGGGCCAGATGTTATAAGAGAAACTTTTGATAAGATCAAAATTATTCAACAGCGAATGAAGACTGCCAAAGATAGGCAGAAGAGTTATGCTAATAAAAGACGAAGAGTTTTGAAATTCTCCGTTGGCAACTTGGTATTCGTTAAAATTTCTCCATTAAAGAGTGTGATTCGATTTTGTAGGAGAGGTAAATTGGCACCAAGGTTTGTTGGTCCATTCCCAGTTCTTGAATAAGTTGGGAATTTAGCGTATAAAATTGGATTACCAGACAAGATGGCAGGAGTGAACAACGTATTTCATGTTTCTCAGTTAAGGAAGTTCGTGCATGATTCTGATATGACTGTTTCACCAGATCAGTTGGATGATATCAAAGTGGAATCTGAGGCAGTTAGGAGCCTCAGAACGATTCGTATTGTCAGACATGATACGAAGCAACTTCGACGGAAGACGGTGAAATTGGTTAAGGTCCAGTAGGGCGATAATGAGAATGACTGGACTTGATAAACCGAGGAAAGCATAAAGAAGTCATATCAAGAACACTTTTCATGGTAAGGTTTTAATCGCGATATAGTTATTCCCTTGTTAGTAAACTGCATGATAGGATAGGCTTGTTGTGTTGTTATGTATATTTGATTGTTTGTAAATGGTTGATAGGCATGCAGGACCTTTTGTATGTTTGCTTAGTTAAGTAATTTCGAGGGCAAAATTTCTTAAGGGGAGAAGAGTATAACGCAACGGGGATCGCAGAATACTTATTTTATTTTCATATGCAGTCGTATGGTCTTGTAACTTTGGGGAACGACTATTGGTGTCATTTCCCATGTTCACGGTTTTTTTCGATATTTAAATGATCGTTCTACCCCTGGCGAATCTTTTTTCGCCTATAACTTCTGATTGTTAAGGAGTTTTGACCTAAAACCCCTTCCATTGGATTTGAGTAATGGTTTACCTTTCTATAGATTGGTCACATTAATCAAACGGACTTACCGTTTGGGAAATATGGCTGTAATAAGGTTTAAAAGGTGAAAAACAACATAATTGGGCTTAACGGGGTGATTAGCGAATAGGCTCGTAAACTATTTCGGGATTAGAGTTATGGGAGTGCTGAAAAGAGTTAGAAGATGACTCATTTTCATTTTTCCAGCCGCCACTCACCTTCCTCTAACCCTAGTAATGGCCTCCACCTTTTAAATTCATCCTTAATCACTTTCTAATCACATAATAGCCAAATCTACATCAAATTAAGGCGGATTAGCATAGAAATCGAGATAGACTGTTGGTATACATTGGGATCCATGCCAAATTAGTTAGAGTTTCAAATATGAGATTTATTTATGGCTAAGGTGAGTGATTTGCACTTTTATTCACTAATTACGGCTAATTAGGGGGTGATTAGCGATAACTAGCGAAATTTTGCATTATAAAAATATGGAAGAATATGTAAAAATTCTAAAATATTATTTTATGTCACTGGTGAAAATTTGGGTTAATTTGGATTAAGTTTGCTAATTCTATAGTTAAAACATGGTTAAGGGGATTAAGGGAAAAATCATGTTTTTCGGTATGTTTGATCTAAAATATTTCATGTGATTGATGTTTTAATGTTTTTGATTGATTCCGTATGTTGCTAGTATTGTTTGGTATGCCTTATGGTTGCATAAAAAAGTTAGAATGGTCAAAAACGCCGTCGAGAGGCGAAAATAGTTTGCTGGAAAGTGGTGCAGGTTTTGGGTCGCATGGAGCGATTCTTAAAGGAGCGACCCCTAGGAAATGAACGATTCCTAGGGGAGTGACCCCGAGGAAATGAGTGATACGTAGGAGAGCAACTACTAGGAAATGAGCGATTACTAGGGGAGTCTTCCCTAGGAAGTGAGCGATCCTAGGGGAGAGACCCCTAGGCAGTTAGCGATTCCTAGGCGAGCGAACCCTAGGAAGTGGGAGATTCCTACTGGGGCGACCCTTAGGAAGGGAGCGATCCCTAGAGGGGCGACCCCTAGGATGGGGGGAGCCCTAGATGGAAAGCCGACCAAGGAGGGTGAAATCCTATTTCCAAAGGATATCCTAGCAGTTTTGCTACGGGACATGTGCAAAGGATTTATCGATATCTACAGCTTTGGTTTACAAATGAGAGAGGAGGCATTTAGACGAACCAGAGCCGGAGGATGCATGGACTCAGAAGGGTTATTGTCTACACCTAGAAGGGCATGGCTATGGAAGTTAGTCGTACGAAGTCCAGAAGAGCAGGGACCCGTCATGGCCTTAATGGATTTGGTGATCAAAGTAGTGGATATCATATGCTTTACGCACTGAGTGAGAGATATGAGGATGATTGCTATGTATTGCTATCACCATGACATGCACACTCCCATTTTACACTTCATGTTAGTGTTACCTTAGAGTACTGTACATCCTGTTGCGCTAACTCTTTGGTTGCAGGTCTATTTTTAGGTATGGTTGTTTATACCTGTTATTGTTTTATTCTGTTGCCATCGCTCATACCAAACTTTTGTCTGACCTAGAGTTTTATGTCTCTTCTTATTACTCTGGGTGCTCCTAAACGGGGAGACTAGAGGCAGGTCAGGTGCTGATGCACGATTAGGTGTCCAGAGATGAGCGGGAGGCTTCCACGTACTATATACATATATTCTCCCTGTGTTGTTGCTGGTCACTGCTTTGGGCATTAGTAGTGTACCTTTTCTATTTTGCTTTAGAGACAACACTTTGAAGTTGTAATAATAATGGTTTGGATCATAAGCTGTATTTTTAATTCCGCTACTCTTATGGTTATGGTTTAGTTTTCAGCTTATGTATTGTATCGCCTGTTTTATGTCGGTTATATTATTATTGTATTTTATTTCATGCGCTGTGAGATATACTACATGTTCTTGATGATTCATAGTTTCAAAACCCTTTCTTCTGAAGACCGTCCCGTGCTGGTCGGGCATTGGCACAACGCATTTCATGGGAAATGTCGGTTGGTTCGGGGCGGGTCGTCACATAGACTTAGCTTATACTATATTTCGCAGAATTTGACATATGTATTATCCACATAATCGCCATGCCTATTTTAGTTTTCTAAGGTAACGAGTTCTTATTTGAAGCATTTGGCTTGGCAAATGTTGATGTTTTTGCATGATGTCATATTAAGTTACTTCAGAAAAAACTATGCCAACACCTTATTGATTTTTCATTGTTCAGTTGGAAACCAATGAATGTATTTTATAACCAACATCTGGCTGTATGGGTTAATAATGCCTTATCTGAATTTTTCTTCTTTTTTAATAGTCAACTTTGTGTCCTTACATAAAAATTCGTGTAATCCTATAGCAAATAAAAACGGCTATTGACGTGGTATCTAGGGTTACTGAGCTTTCAAAAAGGCGTGTAAATTTGATGATTGTCTTCTTCCGTTGGATGTTTATAGTGTAGATTTAGTTGAAACTGTAAAAGATAGGTATTTTTTTACCATATCTAATTGAGGATGATGTGCTATTGTATTCCAGTATCATCTTGCAAATAATCTTTACTTTAAGACATAATGTAGGTGATCGTTAGAAAGAATTGTTTGCATCCGCCTATTTTGCGTGAACAATGAAAGCATTCAAATTACTCATATATTCCATATTAATTGCGTAATATACAAGCATCATCAGTTTTTCACTAAAGACTAACTTGAATAGTTACCGATGAATAAATTGTGTGTTTTACATAACTTTTTGGAATTTAGTAATTTTAGTACCAATTTCGGTGGATTATTAACTTTCCATCAAATGTTAATCCGAAATTTGGTATTCTTAGATCGAAGTTTACAACAAATGAAAGTATATTCAATTATTTTTTAATCATAACTATTCGTTCTTTATTTCCGTTTTTATGTAGTTTAAATCTAACTCCAATTGATCCTTTGCTTATGGTTAATGTATAGAATGACCAAATTTTATGGTGGTACTATGACTTCCTTAGTTTGCAAGAATGATATCACAAACGATGTTATTTTTAATACATGTATTTTAGGAAATTAAATATGCACGTTCAGTTTATGACCCAGATGATGGATTCATATGCTAGATTGCATGAATAATAAATTAGGAGGCATATATTGTGAATTATCCAACTACTGGTTTTTCTTTGCAAACGGTTGTAAGCTTTCTATTTTACTATATGTAATTATGTTCAATGCCCCCCTTCCTCCTTTGTTATTTGATGATTACACGCACGTGATCATTCCATTAGACTAATAATTTCACTATGCCATGAGGCAAATGATACACTAGGAGACAAGAACGTCTGAGAGTAATTACATATTCTTTGCATTATATCGTAACTTAGACTATCATCACCTTATCTAAAGGAGTAACTATTTTTCATTTAATGTTTCATATAAATTATTTAATATTTTATGGATCTCTATAGTCGAATGTATTCAACCTACCTGATTATAATCAAATTTGTTGTTGATCTGTTAAAGCATTTTCTTACTTATTTTTAGTTCAAAATATGTTACTGATCAACTGCGTATATAAAAAGGGTTATTTATTGCAAACTGTTGAAGTGGTCCTTTCACAATATCTTGTTGTGTGTTTTTTGCTTTTGCAACTTGCTCTAATGTTCCATAGCTTCTTCAAAACTTCTTATGTATCCAGGGCTTGCTTGCACTGCATAAACCTGATTGGATCCATGAACTTATTATTATGGGTGATTTGGTACCCTGAACGGTCAAGCAATGCATATGGTAGACTTGAGGCTAAGGTAAAGAAAGGCATACTACATACATATATTTTTGTGTGTATATGTGTATTTATGCTTACTACCATGATAATCATGTGTTTAACCGAAATATTTATATATCTAGTTATAGACATCTCATAGGTTGTGAATGGAAAAAAAAAATTATCTACAAATAGTAATGTGATTATTGTTAAGATGCACAACAAATAATAGGTTATTTGAATATCAGTAGCAGCATAACAGTTTTTTCCATTTTTTAGCAACTCGACCAATGGTATTAAGTTAACCATGGATAGAAATGGAGTTGGAGAATTTTGCTTATTCACTAGGAAACTTCTAAATAATACTTACAGTGCATATATATGTTTTAATGTACATATGGACCTTTTTTAATAAAGCTTCCACGTTTAATTTGAGCTAGAGCTATTGATAATCTATGTCTCCGGTGGATGAAAGGTTTGATGTACATTGTATATGCTATACTTAAACTGTATTTGGTTTGTTAGGCCTTTTGTGGGTATTTTGGCTCCGGTTACCATCCCAGTGCCTGTATATAATTTTGATGATGATGTTGTGCCTCCGTTGATTATTCTATGTCATGGTTGGTGAGTTATCCATATGTAAGCTTGGAAAATATGTATTTAACAAGAATTCCAATAACTAACACGAACGGTGATTGCTGTATCTGTCATGATTTTACTCCACTTTTAATTAATGTTATGATTTTGTCTCTATCACTATGCTTTTCAAAACAATCATGGGTAGTATTGTCAAAAGGACATCTAAAAATGTATCTTAATTTTATATAGTTGGGATCTATTAAACTTCCATAGTAAAATTAATCATATCAAAATGATTTTGCCTCGATCCTTTGATCGACAAATGATTTTATGAGTCCGTGCCTTAGTAAAATTAATCATCAAACTTAACTTATCATATACTTATTTCTTAATGTCATATTTAATGGTTGGCATGGCTTATTCATTTCAGTGAAGAACATACACGATTCATAATTGTTTTTTTCCCTCTAAAAGAAAAAAAAACTACAGTCTTTTTGTGAGTTTACCTCTTACAGCTTCATGGAAACCTTCTTACTGAAGAATAATATTTCCAAGCAAATACAAAATATACAGCTCAATGCTTTGGAAAACCTCCATGTGCGTAGTTCTGTACGTCCACTATACTGCACAACCATATTTACATAAAGTTATAATTAGCTTTCTACAGTGGATTCATACTAGATATATAGGTACCGTTTGATTTTCCAACTGACCATCTAACGTTCGCGTATGCGTCCAACGCGTTTAAAGTGAGACCCACACATTTACCCCTTCGAGACGAACGATTGGAAAGTTAGCTTTCACGTCCGACATGTCGGACGTATCGGACGCCATGAAATTTCTGGGACTGCCGTTTCCCTTCCCTTCAACTATAAATTCCACTTCATTTCCAATCTTTTTCATCACCAAAACTTATTCCTCACCAAATCCCTACATATCATCCTTTCATGGATCAAGAAGAACTGATTGCTTTGTGCATGGTAGTACATCAAGATGATGATGATTATCTGCAGTGAGCTCGCGGTTATTCTACCAGCATTAGACAATAGAAGGGGTCCCAACCCTTTGTAATTTCTGCTTGACAATCCCGCACAACTTAGGCGTTGTATTATGTTCATAAGCTGAGGACTGGACAGTTGTAGGTATTTTATGTATTTGTTGGTGTTTTTTATGAGATGGTATTCTGCGTTGTAATGGTGTTTGAATAATTAAATTTAAATTCTGTTTTTGAACAATATTTGTATTCTGCATTCTGCTACTCTGTTCGATAATAAACACACAAACACAAACAATAAAAATAATAACTACAAAAACAATTAAAGTAATAAATATAAAAACATTAAAAATAATAACTCTGCCCCTTCCAATTTGCCCCTTTCGTAAAAAAAAACATTCCCATTCGCAACCATTCCCTTTCAAATACCCCTTCTAAATAACCCTTTCGGATACCCCTTTCTGTTTAAAATCAAATGGACCCATAGTATTCATGTTTCTTGCGTTTTTTAAACACGTCGATTCTTATTGTCTAATCAATATGTGTTATTACCTCTCTGTACTACACATGCTCTTTATAATTCTTGCGTCTGATTTATGGTAATTTGATTTTCGTCTATCTGTTTCCTGCTCTCCTCTATGCTGGATGTGTGGATTCATTTTTTTCCTTGAACATATTCGACGACACAACATCTGTGATATGATTGAAAAGTCCCATTAAACGTCTGCAACCTACAAAACAAAAGTTTCTGAATTCAAGCACTTCAGTTTGGTTCTCTGATCACTTCAATTTAGTTCTCCTTACATAACTTATTGACTTCTTTCACAACTGCTAGACGTAAACATTTCAATTTAATAAAACTTATATGCTAACATATTACAATAGTGCCACATTTTAATCAATTTTTTATTTTATTAACAATGTGCTATAAGTGTTATTGACTACACAGTGTCGACGATAACAATACATATCCACTGTCGTACTCATTTTAGCTGTGTTATTAACCTTATATTAATATCAAATTATGACATATTTATACGTGTGAACTTGTGTTCTACAATGTCTATGTGATTGATGCAACCTTTCTTTTCAAAACTATTAAGTAAGCTGGATATTACAAATAAATCATAGCTTCCAATCTACAAACTACCATATGTTGTAATAAGATATTCATCACAAATAACATAAATAACTTCCACATCCTATTTCAAAAAACTTAAATGATAATACTCTATTTTGTAAACATTACTGTTGTTTGCAGTAACACTATGTCGTCTTCCTCATTTTTATGGTTTCATTCTCCCTTAACAGTATTGAAATGAGAATGTAACGTTTCTCTCTGCATTACTTATTAATTGAATATTATTATAACTACGATATCTATATTACATCGACCAATAAGTAAAACGATTTTACTACATATGAAACCATGATTCAACAACCAGTTTTCCAAATTATTGCAAAAACTTTTTTGACAAGTTATTACTACAAATGTTACTCAATATAAATACTGCTACTGTCTTCAAATCATACATACTCTACGCATATTTTCATTATACACTTTTTGCCAATAAACACTCTTCAATAACATAATATTTTGGTCCAATTAAGCAAAGGACAACTTTTAGATGTGCAAAATCAATCCTATTTTCGTACGTGCTTTTCAAATATGCTTAAATTACAAATAGTTCTTTTCTACAATAACATAATTGCGTACACTTTTAACATCAACCCATGTGCAAAGCACGAGTTCGCACTTGTTTATTTAGGAGTCTTGGGTATATGAACTCTACATTTAAGTTTTGTACAATCAATGAACCTGATGTAGTCCGATGCTATTACTTATGATTCTTTTGGTCGAACTAGTATCTCACCTAAACAACATCTATGTTGTTATATAATACTTTATCAGTGCACTGAGATTTTTGTAGATTTTGTGTCTAGGATTTTTTTTTCTTATTTCTTTTCACTCTTGGATACCATATCACATTGTTTAAGTATCTTTGTAGTGCACTATCCAGGTTTTGGGTATCAGATGTGTAGGGCCATCATTAGGCACCAGATGTGTAGTGTGTCCATCACATATTTCATGCTTCGAAAATTATTTGTCTTCAACATTGGATTCAACAACTACATTCAATTCGCTTTTCGAATCAAAAAACACTTTGGAGGCTTCACAAAGGAAACACGACACAAACTTCTAGGAGGAATACCCTTAGAAGTCGCGCGATCCCTAAATTGACTCCTATTCAGTTTATATTTTCTAGAGGAATTCGTCCCTACCTCAAGACCCTATAGGCGAGTTTCCAATTGGATATTTACGTGTCTTTACCTATAAATACAGAATGGATGTATCATTACAAGTAATTGCATCTTTTATCTCTAGGTTACAATGTATCATTTAAATTTTATAAATTCTAACAAACTGTAATTGTAATTTACAGTATAAACGAAAGAGAATTTTTTGAAGTGAATGTTAGTCAGGGTACGCCACAACCACTATAAATTCTCTTATTTCATTTATTTTCCTTTTTAATTTGTCTTTGTTGATACGCCTTTTTGCAAGGTCGTCACATCATTGATTTCCATTTATCAAAGCACTCAAGACTTGGAGACGAACAGGGAAAGCTCGAACGTGCATAACCAAAGTAGCAAAAGTCTTAAATGCATGGATTGTGAACACATGGACTTCTACTTCGCCAAAAGAAACATCTCACTCCAGCTTGAAAGAGCCTGGGTCAGCCAATCCAGCTCGGTATACCACGTTAACACTATCACACTACCATTTGGCTTCTGGATCGGTATTTTCTTTTCGGCATTATCGAACCGGCCCGTTCGACTACGCGGACCCGGACTTGAGGCATTTTCTAGAGATATATTCAATCACCTGAACATGATCCACTTACTACGCTATGAACTCCGGATCGGATGCCACATGTCTTGGCCGACCCGGATTCATGCACTTCTATGAATACGCCCCTAGGGCATCATTTTCAGGGGATCTAACTCCATTATCTCAAAAACACCAGCACAAGGACATTACTAGTGCAAATTTCACCTCTTTTCTTTACTTTTTTCAAATAAAACTAACTATGTTGTAATTATACAATATAATAAAAGATTGATTACACAAATGTAGATCTGGTTTTCGAACTACTATAAAATCTCTTATGTTTTCTTTTTATTTCTTGCACTCTGTGATTGATTATTACTGTGATTTGTGAATATTCTATGATCTGGGCGTTGAACTCAAAAAAAGCAATTTCCATGCTTACCATCTTCTTCATATTTATTTATTTACTTCATATAGTTGGATGTTGGTATTATTCTAACGTCAACAACTGTCCTAATGCCTTATTTTTTTATTAGTTGCGTTGACATTTTCATTATTGGCAAATATTATAATTTCTAGTACTATTTGAAAAAAATGTTAGGTGAAGTGAAAACTTGTTATTAATGACATATGTTGCAGTTATAGTCACTTAAAATCCACTGGAATTTTTGAGACATCATACATGTAAGATTCACTAAAGATGGGATTGGAGATATATAATTTTTGTTCCCATACCCCCCGCACAAGAAAATTATAATATTTAAGGACGATGCAGTCAATGCGATTCGACGCATCCAATATCAACAGTTAATTATTAATTATTTAAAAAAAATTAATAGTAATAAATAATAAAGCTTTAAAATTTGTAAATATTTTATTTTATTTATATAACGGTAAACCAAACATATTTGGTTAAAATTAAATTATAATTGTGATATTTCTTGTAAAAGTAATAATTAAAAAAATTAAAATTTATTATTTATCTCCCTCTTATTGCTTTGGGTGATTTTGTTCCTTAGGCCCTCCGAGCTAATAAAGTTAGATCGATCACTATTGTATGATATTGCCCCCGCATCCCAACTCGAAAGGTCGTCAATCTCCAAATCTTCTTCCGTAGTTGAAAAATATACGGTGATAAACATTTCTTTAAAATATAGTCACTTGCTTCCATTCATACTATTCTTTTTTCATATGTTCTTATAAGTCGTGATTTTTCAATTGTGATGCGGCAATTTCCATTCAAAGTATTTATTTCAAAAAAATTCAATTTTCGGATCAATTTGCAATTTAATTTCGGTTGGTAAATTTTAAGGCAAATTTAAATAAAAATACCTACTTTTTCCAGCATGAAAAACAATTTGAGGAATGTTTAAGGTAAATTTGTATTTTGAGTTTCAACATATATTTTATAAAAAAAAAAATGAGAAACGGCAATGAATAAATGAAAGATGGAGGGAAGAACGAAAGGATAAATCTAAACGTTACAATAGAGTGAAAATCCAAAACTAAAAAGATAACCCAAATATCACTTAGTTTTTAGCCCAACCCTTCATGTTGACAATGCCCAAACTTAAACGTCCGTACGGATTGAGAATTGCGCCCATGGTATTAGATTGTTCTACCTTAAATTTCAGATATCTTCGAGAGAAAGAAAGAGAGATGGGGGGGGGGGGGGGGGGGAAATAAAAAAACCATCTTGTGATTCTTCGTCGCAATGATAGATGGCAGGAGGCACTTTTGATAAAGGAGTCCAGGAATGCTGCAAACGAGATTCTAGAAACAACTTGCCACCTGCTTGTCTGCTATGATATGGACTATTTTTCGTAAATCACGGGATATTTATCATGTGTACTATTTTTATATATTTATTTTATTATTATTGTTTTTGTTAATTTATTTATTTCGAAGCTCAAGTGTATCTGTTGTGTATATATATGGTACTGCTGGAACGCTCCTGCACGTCATGTTGATGGAACCAAAGTTGCATGTGTTACCGTACGATATAGCATGCCCTACTACTCTCTATTCCAGTCAGTAGTGCACTGATGCGTTCACGGGTTCCAAATATAGTAAAACGTAGAGAGTACTGAGAGGCCTCTTCCTAGGAGCCGTTCCAAAACATTAAAAGATGTCAAAATTTGAAGGTTGCATTGCACATGAACCGGCACCTACATATATAGATGCTACCACAGTTTACTTTCCCCTGTACTTTTATACTAGTTTATTGATGCGATGTTAATAAAGCGCTGCATTCTTTTTTTTCTATTATATACTCACGTTGAGTACATGTATAGGTTTTTAACGAGGCGGTTTACCCAGTTTAAAATAAAAATAAAAAAACAATTAAACCAAAAATCAAGAAGTAAACACTCTGTTTTAAATGTCTTACTCAAATATCATGTTCTGACCGCAAATGCATATTTCGTTCAACAATCTTCCCCACTTAATTGGTCGTTGCAGGCGCACCTTTAAATCATGTCCAGCAACACGAGTGTATTCGTTTTGGTCACGTTATCTTTTTGCAATGACTCACCTCATGAACCCAATGCCACCAAAAATAGTGGTTTTAAAAGAGTCTCCAATCGTCTTAGGGTAGATACTACTATTCGTTTTGTTACAAATTGTAGTGTCCTAAATACCCTAATGGTTTTGAGTATCATGCTCTTGCTTGACAACATCATGTTCCCAAATGAATGCCCAAACCTCTTTAAGGCTTAAGCGTTTATTTCTACACAAATGTTTGATACCCAATGACTACATCAAGTGATTTTCCTTTACTCTCTTTATTTCGAACCTAATTTTCCTCTTTTAATTTTTAATTTTGTTAATCAATACTTGAAATGCCACTGTGACCCGACAAAAGTACTAATGACGATGTTACTCATATCATTCCAAATGGTACTGCGACAGTAGGTGAACTACTATGCTTGCACGAGGAGCTCCTGATGAGTGCACATCAACTAAGAGCAACGCCAGCGACGCTGCATGCATATTTTTAATATGTAATTAGTAGATCAATTTGTCTATCACAAGCTATAAATGTTGATAGTTTGCACATTTTGCCAATAGTATTTTAAATAATTAGATATATAGGTCACTCACATAACTATGTACGGTAGTTCGCACGGATTCATTACAAATTTTTGTCTACCATTACCCGAGCCTATTTGAACTGGGTTATACGAATCACCTTTCATTAATTTCCTACAGTATCATACAATTACACGTGTCTATTTTTGACAAAACTCGAAAACCAAGTCCATCAAAGCATAAATCATTTGATTTGGTACCTATAAGAAATAACATGAGAAATATTAGTCATATAATTTAAACTCACATCTAAAACAGGTTGAGATAAGAAATGTCGAATGTGACTACCACCTTAGAATCAATAAAGTTTCTCGGCAGTCAAAAGACCAAAAACGCCACACCAATGACGGGCATGAGAAAAATAAGACTTCAACAATACTGAATCACCTTCACATCTAAAGACATGTCTCTCTAAACCTGTCATGTGGGATACAATAGGAAGGAGGGTCATAACAACGTTCCGGTGAATGCAACATCCAAATTTTATCTACATTATGTATATGATTGGTTTCATCCAATTTTTATATCTATTTTCTAGGTTATCTAAACCTAGTATTTCCACGTATGGCTATATAACCTTTCCCTCCAGGTATTAACCATCTAATATCACCAATTCATTATCCATTTAATACTTTTATTGGGACCAAGGCACTCACTTATGATATTGGTGGTCAAATCAGCTATTTAAAACCTATTAAGGTGGCTTCTTAATAACATATTGCTCGTAAGAAGGTATAACTTAGTCAAAGGGTTCTAACATTAATATCGAATCCAAATTCCATAAAGAAAACAATAATTACAGAAATGCTAAGGACAATCGCTCTACGTGACTATCCATGTAATCGCGGGCCCCACTAGAGAGAAACAGTGGGGCCCGCTGTATTTTTTTATTTTACTAGAGCCCCCTGAATTCCTCTAAGGGGCCTACGAGTGAAAAGATCAGTCGTGCAGAGCGACTGACCGTAGGAAAGCTCTAACAAATAATGCGGAAGTCGGAAGATAAAAGAAGCAACTTATTACCAAACACATATATAAACTCCTTGCTATTTAAGACATTCCCACGGTGGACCCTCGGCTATTATCTAGTTGACATTATATGGTAACCTCACTAGCCACGTAGTACCTCCCTTATGATAGATAAATTCATCATCCATTTATTACTTACTCGCAAGACATACTCTAACTTGACAACTTAATAAATAATCACTACAAGAAAAATACCCTATTGCAACTAGCTATTTGCAACAGGCCTCAAATGTCAGTTGCAATAAATAATATTTAGCAACAGGCCTTTTGTAGCTGTTGCAATAGATAAGATTTAACAACAGGATTTTCCTTCCTGTTGCTAAAAGCATATTTTTCGCAACAGTGCTTTCATGCCTGTTGCGAAAACATACTTTTAGCAACTGCGCTTGCACTCCTATTGCAATAGACATATTATTTGCAACTACACTTTCAAACCAGTTGCAAAATTTATATATTTAGGAATTGTTTTTACCAGTTGCGATAACTGTAATTTTTTTGCAACAGGTAAAGCCACTTGCAAAAAACGTACATTTATAAATTATTTTTCCTTAAGTAATTTTCCTTTTTATTGCGAAAACATATTTTTATAAAATTAATTTTTCCCCAACTTCAGTAAACATAATCATTATTACATACAAATTAAAAGTCAAAGTAATAATTAATATTTAGTTATAATATAATAAGTATTATATAATAGTAATTAGTCAATACGAATTAATAATTTATCATGGTTAGTTACGAAGTAATAAATAGTAAATATAAATTTGTACTTTAATTATTACAATTAAATAATTAATATTTAATACGTAATATTCAAAATAATAATCAATAATTTATAGATTCTATATTTAACAATTGATAATAAAATTAAATAATTATGAAGTAATATTTTATATGTAATAATTAACTATAAATAATTTTTAATTAATAATGACCATTAAAAAGTAATAACCAATAATTAAGACAAATATTTAATAATTTATAGTTAATAAGCAATATTAATAATTAGGAAGCAACAATTACTATTTAATATTTTAAAAAAATTGAAAGTTTTTTAAATAAATAAAAACTACATATGAAATAAAATATACTTTTATATGCCTTTAATATTTTCTATTTAACTATAACAGTTGATAATTATATAAAATAGTTAATATTTAGAATGTTATATTTAATAATTACTAAATAATGAATGTATTTTTATATTTTTACAAATTCATAATTGCACTTTTCAACTAGCAACTAAGTTTATAATTGTGTATGACAACGTATTTTTTGTTTGTTATAAGTTATATGCGAACTCCAAGCTGATGTCTTGACTTCAAAACCAAAATTTCCGCTCCAAGTTCCATTTTCTCGCTTTCTAATTTCATTTCGCGCTTTCTAATTTCATTTCCCGCTTGCCAAACAAAAGCCTAAATTATATTTCCCTTAAATCCTCAGATCCGCTCTTCCATAGCCCAACCACAAGATATAACGCCGCGTCCCCTAAACTTCCCCTCCATATGTTGGAACCGCTCTTCAGATCGACTCTTGAATATCGCAACCATAATTCATACCGTAAACTCCTCCCCCTCCACATGTCGGGTCCGCTCTTGAGGTCCTCAGATCTGTTCTTCAGATTCTTTCTTTAGTTCAAACTCATGATTTAACCGCTATTAGCGGATTATCAGATTTGAAGGGCTGATGATGCTTGTACTGTCGGATTTGAGGTTACAGGATCCATACCCGAACCACTTGGTGAGATAAATTGAGGGTTTTGTGCCTTGACAGGGATGAGCTGAAAGGTTTGACATTTGGGAGTCAAGATAATCGAATAACAGCAGGTTGAGGGTGTTCGTTTGGAGATAGTTAACACGTTTTGCTGTGTTATACAAGTAAGCTTGAATTTCATTTTTTGGGTACATGTTTTTTTTTTCCTTTTTCTATGCGTAAGTTCTACTATAAGCTCCATTGTTGGATACAGCTGGGTGTTTTTTCCCCTTCTGTTTTAGTATAATATGTTGCAGTTCTTTTCTAATCTTCATATCTGTTCGCACGATTAATACTGAAGATAATGGCTAATTTGGTATGAATTAGATGCACATTCCTTGTAAATGAATGCCTTCAGCAGTACTCCTTTGTAATACTAGAAACGACATATATCTATAAAATAACTTTTTGCATGAATACACACACACACACTCACCATTTACGTCTTTACAACCAGATAGATTTTTTTCCTTCCATTTCAGCCCAGTTATCAAAACTTATAATAATGTTTGACCCATTTCAAAACATATTACGTCGAGAGGTTTGTGTTTGCCATGCTTTGTTGATTCAATAATTTGTACTAAAGCTGCTTGGGATTGCATCAATACAGTTTCATCTATAATAAGTTTTAAGCGGATGCGAGTTCAAATCACACCGATGCAAATCCTTCAGTTGCACCACTGTTAAAAACTGACTTATGCTTAATCTGCGCCAGTGTAAAAACTTCCTTATGCTAGTGAACTATGTTTCTAGTTAATATTTAAGGGTGTATGGTTGTGTAAAATGTTCCAAATATTGGGCAATTTTTTAATTTCTTTGTTTTATTAAAAAAGAAAACAACCAAAACGATGATCCCGTTATGTGTCCCATTGCTTATGGGAGTTGTAGATAGTAGGTTTGTAGTTTAATTCTTCAGAAAAGAAGAGAGACTGTATATGTTCAAGGAGAAAAAAACGTGTTCTTTTGGGACAAAAAAAAATATTGTTCTTATTTCAGATTTGGTTGAATTTATCTTGAATTTGATGTCATAGTTTTCAGGCCTCTATATTCACTCAAGAACTATGTTGGTGTCAAAAATCATACAAATGGTCCTGAAATGTTATTTGCAGAATATCCGGTTGCAATGTAGGTTGATGTTGTTTAATAGTTCTGAAATGTTATCAGTAGATGTTTTTAAGTTAACTATAAGCATTGTAGTTTTAAGGAATGATGAAACACCCCACCTCCGTTAGGGTCACTCTCAAAGGGAATGCCCTAATTTTGGTGGAGGTTTATAAGTACAAGTCACAGATATACAAGACAGATATAAGAACACATATTTGTAAACAGCGGAAGAACAACAAACTTTTATTTCATAAAATCAAATACGTGTTACAACAACATCCTTTCCAAAAACATAACATAACACTTTCATAATCTGTCTTGAGTACATTATTTAAAGAAGCATAAATAAAACATAGATAAACTGCAGAAGCCCCATAGTGGTTATCCAAAGCCATAGTTCAAAAACGGAAAGTTCCAAGCAATACATTTCTCTTCTTCAAGCTGGATGTTAATGCTGGTCAAGCTGCAGTGTTCCCTCCCTGTGGACCTGGGGGGGGGGGAACGGAAGAAAAGAAGACGAAAGAAAAGTAGAGTCAGACATAAAGCCTGAGTAAGTCTAGTACTATTTTGTCTATGAATAAAGAACTGGGTATGATAAGTATAATCAAGAAGTGGGAAAGCACTATAAACTTGGTTAAGTTGTCTAGGGTCGAATATACTATCGTACCCCATGTTAATCTCTGAACCCATATAAACTAGTTTCCAACTGGCACCCCATAATCAGGGTGATGTGATCCATTCAATGATGATCGGCTCCTACTCGCATAGTTACATGTGTCTTACGGCCCCCGATGTTTTGTAGTTACCTATGCTGGTCCCACCGTGGGGTGTATCAAGTCCCATGGTGGCGGCCCGACACAACCTTAGAGTGCACAGGTATGCTACTGGTGTCCAGTGCCTTATTTTTCTGCGCCGGAGTGTGTGCACGCCCGCACCCCGTTAGAACCTACACTGCTACACCACCGCCGTCGCTTTGACCTCTTACAATCAACCCAGTAATCGTGCCCTACCCTGCCTAGTTTCAGGGTTTCCTGATACACCTTCTAGGGTTACTGCTGAAAAGGGTCCCCCGTTACTAGGTTTTCTATCTCTAGCCAACATGCTAAGTTGGTTAAGTGTTTCCTAATCTAACCCCACCAGTACGTTTAGTTTAGCATGTTTCATTTTGATTAAGTCTTTAGTTCACTTAATCCTAACAATCCTGACTCAGCCTTAATTGTCTTATTAAGGCCCTGACCTCTCACATTAGACAGGTATTGTTGTGGCTGCCTGTTGCCGGTTGGTTCCGGGCAGTCTTACGCCACAACTCAGTCTAACCTCGGGTCCTTATTGGGCTCCATGTTTAACCTCTCACATTGGATAGGTTTTGTTGTGACTACTGGACAGCCGGGCGGTTCCGGGCAGTTTTACATCACAACTCAATCCAACCTCGGGTTAAACACATCGTATGTTCTACATTTACATATTTTGTCATTCTTCTTTATTTCTTATATGTAAATATTTGCGGCCCATTATTAAGTTAATGGTGTAAAGGTTACACCAATCATGGGCCCAACCCATACTTGAACTTGGGCCCTTCTATTTTATATTTTCATTCATTAGTAATTTTAACCCAACGTTATTTTCCCCCGGTTTACACGTCCGTTTATTATATATATTGGGCTTAGCCTTTTAAAGCCCAATTTTGCCATGCGAAAAGGGGAGGCTTATGGCGTGATTACATACACAAAAAGGGGAAGGTGAGCATATGAACTTGCAATATGACGTTGGGAATACAAAATAGAAACTGGTGTACTTGCATAGTAGTGACATATACTTTGGTCATAAAGCATAGGTGACATGAATCAAAGCATGTGAACTTGTAGTTGAGATAAGAGTCTAAATTGGGTATCATTATTGACACATAGTCATAACTACAACATGAACCTATACTTTTATTTATGCATAATGTCAAACATAAGCATGGCATAAATTTTCTAACATAAGCATGGCATAATGTCAAACATAAGCATGGCATAAATATTTCTAACATGAGCATGGCATAATGTCAAACATAAGCATGGCATAAATATTTCTAACATAAGCATGGCATAAATATCTCTAACATGAAATCATGATTCTTACTTTAGTCATGTAAACTTGTAAAAAGGGATTTTGAATCTAATCCTAACATCATATAATTCTTGTAAACAAGATAGACTTAATCATGGATTTCAATTATGCCAAATATCATTCATAGCCTAGCCATATTCATAAGTTTGCAAATAGGTTTTCTAGTACAAAAGCATGACTTAATACATGATGCCAAATTCTTAACATAATTTCATATGGATTATAATAACCAAACTTGTTTTAATTACTTACAAATTGATTTATGCACAAAAATATACATCATGATGGCATAGTAGCAAAGCCCCAAACTTGCATGTATTTAAATCAATCAACTACATACATGTAGCTTCAACATGGATTACATAATTTGCGAATATTCCAAACGTATACTTGCATAGAACTACCGCATGTAGTTCTTTATAATTGAATAACATAATCCAAACGTATATAAATTGATAAGAACGCACAAATATGAATTACTTTATTGCCACAATTCAAGCATACAAACCAACGCAATTATTTGTTCATACCAAAGTAATACTCTACTTACAATGGTGTGACGAATTCTCTAATTAAGAGATATGATTCCTTTGTTGAATTGATTTGATTTAGGTCTCTTTAAGCTTTAGAATTTTCCTCCTAATCCTCTCTCTAGTTGGCGGCTACTCTTAGTCGTTCCTCAGCAACATGGCGGCTATGTTCTTAATTTTGAATGAATAGATTAGGGTTTGTCTAGGGTTGTTTATATAGAGGTTAGGAACTGATTAGGACCATTGATGTTGCTTGGGTTGATCATAGCCATTCATTCGATAGAGAGACCAATTAGAGCCTGCCACCTAGCCCTAATGACAAAGCAGACCACAGAAAATCGGCCAAGCACAGACCTGGCCAGCCAGGTTAGACTGGGCTCGACCAGGTCGATACCCCTGTCGACAGGGCTGTCGACAGCCCTGTCGACATGGGTAGCCCAGGTCGACAGCCCAGTCGACCTGGGTGGCCTAGGCGGGTGTTTATCCGCCTGGCCCACTGGGCCCCACTCTGTTTTTCTGAGCTTATTTTATTCTGTTTGAATTTTAAACTTAATTCTCAAACTTCCGAAGGCCATATCTTCTTCATACGGACTTCGTTTTTCGAAAACTCGGACTCTATTTCGCGTATTTTTCCGAGACCAACGCAATGGCGTATCCCGTTTCCCTTAGTTCTTTGATTTGAATTTGATTATACTTTAATTTATGAATTTCACAGTTATAGAATTTTCGGGGTGTTACATTCTCCCCCACTTAAAAGGATTTCGTCCCCGAAATCTTCAAGTTAGGAGGAATGTATATCCTAACATCCAAACATCCATCTACTCATCCATCAAACACGAGCATCCATTGTCCTTAAAAGACTTCTAATGCTTCATGATCATATGCAAAGTGTGTGTGTATACATGAACTTATCTAATGCAAAATCAGGCGGTCTACTGATTCAGTTGACCTCCTTAATGCGAATTATGTAAGTGCCATGAATCCATTATGTATGCAAATTTTCCTATTCTTGATTCTACATGAGTGCACAATCATTCAATACAAATGCAGCATCCACATGACAACACATTAAAGTTCAACCACATACGAATGCAAACATATATGCATATGCAATATGAAGTGACTGAGCCGATCTAAAACCTAGATTGTGTGTGTATATGCAACCACGAGCAGCCACTAGCAATCACTTGCACCCACTTGCAACCATCATACATAACATGTTTCAATTACATGTTTTCATCCAAAAGGTTTCTTCCTAAAAGATAAGGTCGAGGAAATATACCTAAAAAGATAGATAAAAGCGCAACTTAAGGAAAAGGAAAGATCAAGGATGTACCCTCGAACAGAAAAGGGTAGGCTGTACGGATTCTAGCTTCAGTTTCCCAAGTCGCGTCTCCCTCGGCGTCGCTCCACTGGACTTTGACGAGCTTGACTTCGCGGTTGCGTAGCTTCTTCACTTCCGTCCCTAAGATGCGGGTTGGAACTCTCCTTATGGTTGCTTCGCGTTCCACTTCGGCCTCTTCTAGGATATTTGGCTCTACCACCTCAGCAGACTCATGTAGACATTTCCGGAGATGTGAAACGTGAAAAACGTTGTGAACTCCAGCCAACTTCTCGGGTAGCTCTAATCTATAGGCCATTTTCCCAATTTTCTCGATGATAGGGAATGGCCCTACGAACCTTGGTGCTAGCTTTCCTGTGGTTCCAAAACGAACAACGTTTCTTAGCGGTGATACCTTGAGAAAAACTCTGTCTCCAACCTCAAATTCAAGGTCGGTCCTTCTCTTGTCGGCATAGGACTTTTGTCTGTCTTGGGCCGTCTTCATCCTTCTTCGTATTAAGTCCACTTTCTCTGAAGTCTCTCGGATCATATCCGGTCCAAGTATGAGCTTATCAGTTGACTCCCACCAACAAGTGGACGATTGGCACGGTCTTCCATATAAAGCTTCGAAGGGCGCCATTCCGATGGTTGCTTGATAGCTGTTGTTGTAGGCAAATTCCACCAAAGGAAGGTGGTCTTCCCATGTCCCTCCGAAGTCAAGGACGCATAGTCTTAGAAGGTCTTCCAAAACTCTGTTCACTCTCTCTGTTTGGCCGTCGGTTTGGGGATGATAGGCTGTGCTCAAGCATAACTGCGTTCCTACTGCTTCTTGCAGACTCCGCCAAAACTCGCTGGTGAAGATGGGATCTCGGTCACTAACAATGCTAGATGGTATTCCATGGAGTCGAACGATTTCCTTGAGATAAAGTGATGCTAGGGATGAGGCAGTTCTTTTACTTTTGACAGGTAAAAAGTGGGCGCTTTTAGTAAGCCTATCCACTATTACCCAAATGCTAGTGTTGCCTCTCCTAGACCTAGGCAGCCCATCGATGAAGTCCATTGAGATGCTATCCCACTTCCACTGCGGGACCTCTAGAGGATGTAGCAGTCCGCCAGGCTTTTTCTGTTCCGCCTTAACCTGTTGGCACACCATGCACTTAGAGACGAATTCTGCCACGTCCTTTTTCATGCCGTTCCAGAAAAAAGTCCTTTTTATGTCTTTGTACATTTTATCCCCACCTGGGTGTATCGTCATCTTGGAGTGATGTGCTTCTTCGAGAACCTTCTTTATTAAATCGTTTATCTGTGGGACGCATAGTCTTCCGTCTCGCCTTAGAAAACCCTTATCGTCGATGGAGTATCTGTTGAGGTGACTTGAAGTCTCGCCCCTAATTAGCCTATCAATTATTTCTACAAGCTGAGGGTCTTCGCGTTGTGCTGTCCCTACTGAATCCACTAAAGTTGGGCGCACTTCGAGAGATGCTAGCAAGCCCGGTACGAAATCGGAGGAAGGCCTAAAGTCGAAGCTGGCTATAAACTCTAGGCTTTGTCTTTCAACAAACAACGGGCTTAGGGTCAACTTCTTTCGGCTCAACGCGTCTGCCACTACGTTGCCTTTGCCCGGAGTATAGGAGATTTCGAAATCGTACGAGGCAAGAAACTCCATCCACCTTTGTTGCCTCAAATTAAGATCCTTCTGCGAGAAAAGATATTTCAACGATTTATGGTCAGTGTAAAGTTCGAACTTCTCACCTAGGAGATAGTGTCGCCAAGACTTGAGTGCAAAGACGATGGCGGCTAACTCAAGATCGTGGGTTGGGTAGTTCTTTTCGTGCACTTTCAACTGCCTCCCGCCATAAGCTACTACCCTTCCTTCTTGCATTAAGACGGCGCCTAGCCCTGTCCCACATGCATCCGTATAAACAGTGAACATCTTGCTCCCATCTGGCAGCGTCAAAACTGGGGCTGTTGTGAGAGCCCTTTTTAGTCGTTGGAAAGCAAACTCGCAATCCAAGTCCCAATTGAACACTAGATTCTTCTTAGTCAATTTCGTGAGCGGAGCTGAGATTTTCGCAAAATCCCTTATGAATTTTCGATAGAAACCTGCTAGTCCTAGAAAGCTTCGGATCTCAGTTGCATTCCTCGGTGTCTTCCAATCTTGTACCGCCACTACCTTAGCAGGGTCCACCGCTAACCCTTGTTTGGATACTATGTGCCCAAGGAACCTCACCTCTTCTCTCCAAAAGTGGCATTTGGAGAATTTGGCTTTTAATTGATGGACTCGCAAAGTTTCCATGATTGCCCTTAAGTGCTGAGCATGTTCCTCTTCACTTTTTGAGAAGATAAGGATATCATCTACGAAGACCACTACGAATTTGTTGAGGAAATCTCTAAATACCCTACTCATCAGGTCCACGAAGTAAGCAGGTGCATTTGTCAAGCCGAAAGGCATGACAAGCCATTCAAAGAAGCCGTCTGGGGTTCTGAACGCCGTTTTATCGATGCTATCTTCAGCCACCCTTAGCTGATGAAAACCGGTTGCTAAATCGAGTTGGGAGAAAACAGACGCTCCTACAAGCTGGTCAAATAAATCGTCAATTCTAGGGAGAGGGTGCCTATTCTTTTTCGTTAGCTTGTTGAGCTCCCTATAGTCAACACATAGACGGAGTGAACCATCCGCCTTTGTAGCGAACACCACTGGAGCGCCCCATTCTGAAATGCTCCTCCTAATGAACCCCTTTTCTAGAAGCTCTTTAATCTGTTTACTGAGCTCTTTTCTTTCTCGTGGAGCCATATGTCTAACGGGCAACGCAACGGGCTTTGCATTATCTACAAGATATATGCGGAAGTCTATTTCCCGCTTCGGAGGCAAGCCCTTCACCTCTTCGAAGACATCCGGATATTCCCGGACCACTCTAACTGATTGCAAATTTTCAACAGAGGCATCTAGCGATTCAAGATAACTAAGCATAACCGCATACGAGGGATTACAAGAAATTTCCAAAGTATTACCGAGCTGGGTTAGGAGCCTAACAACCCTTTTTTCACAATCAAGGATGGCCCCATTACTGGATAGCCAATCCATACCCAAAATCAAACCATAACCCGAAAAGCCGAAAACAAAGGCACTACATTGAAATTCTACACTTAGAATGGAAATTTTCAATCCCAAACAGATCATAGACAAATGAGCTGGGCCCCCAATTGGTTTTGAAACAATTAAGGGGTCCTCTACCATACTAGTTTTTAGGTGCAGAGATTCTACTAATGCAGACGAGATAAAGGAGTGTGATGCACCAGAATCAAATAAAGTGCGAACGGGGTGATCATAAAGATAAACTACACTTTCTACAGAAGTATTTATACCTCGCTGTTGCAGAGGTGGTGCTTCCAGCACATGAACCTGTGCCCCTGGGGTGGATCCAGCGCCCTGCCCCTGTCCTCGTTTCTTTGGGCAGTCCTTAGCCCTGTGGCCTGTCTGACCGCACGAAAAGCACCCACCATTCTCCTTGGCCTTCTTTTTCCGGCAGTCCTTTACTAAGTGCCCCACTTTGCCACAGAAATTACACTTCCTCTTCTCTTTGTTGCCTTTCCCGCCTTTCTTAAAGTCTGTCTTCTTAGGCTGCAAACCTTCTTTCTTCCCTTGAGAGCTTTCTGCCTTTGCCTCCTTCTTGCCCTTATCCTCTTCATTCAGCAATGCCATTTGCACCAATCTTTCATATGTGGCTCCCATGGGTATATGGGTCATGGCCAAACTGTGTAATGGCTCATTTAACCCTTTGACGAAACGGAGAGCCTTCTTGTGCGGGGTGTTGACTAGGTCAAGCCCAAACCTAGCCAGCTCATCAAACTGATTCACATACTCTCTAACAGTCTTGTCTCCTTGCTTAAGAAATAAGAATTTTTCCAACTGCAAACTTCTTTCCGCATCTGAGAGAAATTTGGTCTCAAACCTTGCCCTAAAGTCCTCCCATGTCTCCATTGGTCTTTCAGCATTAGTGACTTCCCACCGGTAGGAAGCCTCGCCCTTCAATAGCCACACCGCCAATTGTACTTTTTGTCTATCTTCTACCTCAAAGATGATGAATAGGTCCTCCGTTTCTTTCAGCCAATTTCTAGCTGCCACGAAGGACTCAGTTCCATGGAAATCCCTTCCTCCCATAGCTTTAAAATCTTTACATATCTTAGCAAAAGCGTTTCCCCGAGGAGGAGGTGGAGGAAAAGGTGCTGCTGCAGCTGGATGATTTCCTTCAGCTGGGGGAGGAGGAACGGTAGGACCTGGCTGAGTGGCCCTAGCTTCTAAGAACCGTCTAAACCAACCAGGTATTGGCACCCCTTCCGGCAAGTTAAGTTCTTGGGACACGCTGAAACAAAAAGGATAGATTCAAAACGAAGGATAAGAGATAGTACCTATGGCTTTGGGGAGTGGACTTTGCTTTTTAAAATAAAATAATATTTCTTTCTTTTAAAAATGCTTCTTTAAATTTCCTTTTTGAAAATAAATTTTCAAAACTTTTTATCTTATCTGGTAAACCTATGCTCTGATACCAAGTGAAACACCCCACCTCCGTTAGGGTCACTCTCAAAGGGAATGCCCTAATTTTGGTGGAGGTTTATAAGTACAAGTCACAGATATACAAGACAGATATAAGAACACATATTTGTAAACAGCGGAAGAACAACAAACTTTTATTTCATAAAATCAAATACGTGTTACAACAACATCCTTTCCAAAAACATAACATAACACTTTCATAATCTGTCTTGAGTACATTATTTAAAGAAGCATAAATAAAACATAGATAAACTGCAGAAGCCCCATAGTGGTTATCCAAAGCCATAGTTCAAAAACGGAAAGTTCCAAGCAATACATTTCTCTTCTTCAAGCTGGATGTTAATGCTGGTCAAGCTGCAGTGTTCCCTCCCTGTGGACCTGGGGGGGGGGGAACGGAAGAAAAGAAGACGAAAGAAAAGTAGAGTCAGACATAAAGCCTGAGTAAGTCTAGTACTATTTTGTCTATGAATAAAGAACTGGGTATGATAAGTATAATCAAGAAGTGGGAAAGCACTATAAACTTGGTTAAGTTGTCTAGGGTCGAATATACAATCGTACCCCATGTTAATCTCTGAACCCATATAAACTAGTTTCCAACTGGCACCCCATAATCAGGGTGATGTGATCCATTCAATGATGATCGGCTCCTACTCGCATAGTTACATGTGTCTTACGGCCCCTGATGTTTTGTAGTTACCTATGCTGGTCCCACCGTGGGGTGTATCAAGTCCCATGGTGGCGGCCCGACACAACCTTAGAGTGCACAGGTATGCTACTGGTGTCCAGTGCCTTATTTTTCTGCGCCGGAGTGTGTGCACGCCCGCACCCCGTTAGAACCTACACTGCTACACCACCGCCGTCGCTTTGACCTCTTACAATCAGCCCAGTAATCGTGCCCTACCCTGCCTAGTTTCAGGGTTTCCTGATACACCTTCTAGGGTTACTGCTGAAAAGGGTCCCCCGTTACTAGGTTTTCTATCTCTAGCCAACATGCTAAGTTGGTTAAGTGTTTCCTAACCTAACCCCACCAGTCCGTTTAGTTTAGCATGTTTCATTTTGATTAAGTCTTTAGTTCACTTAATCCTAACAATCCTGACTCAGCCTTAATTGTCTTATTAAGGCCCTGACCTCTCACATTAGACAGGTATTGTTGTGGCTGCCTGTTGCCGGTTGGTTCCGGGCAGTCTTACGCCACAACTCAGTCTAACCTCGGGTCCTTATTGGGCTCCATGTTTAACCTCTCACATTGGATAGGTTTTGTTGTGACTACTGGACAGCCGGGCGGTTCCGGGCAGTTTTACATCACAACTCAATCCAACCTCGGGTTAAACACATCGTATGTTCTACATTTACATATTTTGTCATTCTTCTTTATTTCTTATATGTAAATATTTGCGGCCCATTATTAAGTTAATGGTGTAAAGGTTACACCAATCATGGGCCCAACCCATACTTGAACTTGGGCCCTTCTATTTTATATTTTCATTCATTAGTAATTTTAACCCAACGTTATTTTCCCCCGGTTTACACGTCCGTTTATTATATATATTGGGCTTAGCCTTTTAAAGCCCAATTTTTCCATGCGAAAAGGGGAGGCTTATGGCGTGATTACATACACAAAAAGGGGAAGGTGAGCATATGAACTTGCAATATGACGTTGGGAATACAAAATAGAAACTGGTGTACTTGCATAGTAGTGACATATACTTTGGTCATAAAGCATAGGTGACATGAATCAAAGCATGTGAACTTGTAGTTGAGATAAGAGTCTAAATTGGGTATCATTATTGACACATAGTCATAACTACAACATGAACCTATACTTTTATTTATGCATAATGTCAAACATAAGCATGGCATAAATTTTCTAACATAAGCATGGCATAATGTCAAACATAAGCATGGCATAAATATTTCTAACATAAGCATGGCATAATGTCAAACATAAGCATGGCATAAATATTTCTAACATAAGCATGGCATAAATATCTCTAACATGAAATCATGATTCTTACTTTAGTCATGTAAACTTGTAAAAAGGGATTTTGAATCTAATCCTAACATCATATAATTCTTGTAAACAAGATAGACTTAATCATGGATTTCAATTATGCCAAATATCATTCATAGCCTAGCCATATTCATAAGTTTGCAAATAGGTTTTCTAGTACAAAAGCATGACTTAATACATGATGCCAAATTCTTAACATAATTTCATATGGATTATAATAACCAAACTTGTTTTAATTACTTACAAATTGATTTATGCACAAAAATATACATCATGATGGCATAGTAGCAAAGCCCCAAACTTGCATGTATTTAAATCAATCAACTACATACATGTAGCTTCAACATGGATTACATAATTTGCGAATATTCCAAACGTATACTTGCATAGAACTACCGCATGTAGTTCTTTATAATTGAATAACATAATCCAAACGTATATAAATTGATAAGAACGCACAAATATGAATTACTTTATTGCCACAATTCAAGCATACAAACCAACGCAATTATTTGTTCATACCAAAGTAATACTCTACTTACAATGGTGTGACGAATTCTCTAATTAAGAGATATGATTCCTTTGTTGAATTGATTTGATTTAGGTCTCTTTAAGCTTTAGAATTTTCCTCCTAATCCTCTCTCTAGTTGGCGGCTACTCTTAGTCGTTCCTCAGCAACATGGCGGCTATGTTCTTAATTTTGAATGAATAGATTAGGGTTTGTCTAGGGTTGTTTATATAGAGGTTAGGAACTGATTAGGACCATTGATGTTGCTTGGATTGATCGTAGCCATTCATTCGATAGAGAGACCAATTAGAGCCTGCCACCTAGCCCTAATGACAAAGCAGACCACAGAAAATCGGCCAAGCACAGACCTGGCCAGCCAGGTTAGACTGGGCTCGACCAGGTCGATACCCCTGTCGACAGGGCTGTCGACAGCCCTGTCGACATGGGTAGCCCAGGTCGACAGCCCAGTCGACCTGGGTGGCCTAGGCGGGTGTTTATCCGCCTGGCCCACTGGGCCCCACTCTGTTTTTCTGAGCTTATTTTATTCTGTTTGAATTTTAAACTTAATTCTCAAACTTCCGAAGGCCATATCTTCTTCATACGGACTTCGTTTTTCGAAAACTCGGACTCTATTTCGCGTATTTTTCCGAGACGAACGCAATGGCGTATCCCGTTTCCCTTAGTTCTTTGATTTGAATTTGATTATACTTTAATTTATGAATTTCACAGTTATAGAATTTTCGGGGTGTTACAAATGATATTGTTGATGATTTGCCTCTGAGTATTTATGTTTTTACATTTTCCAAAGGCATGGAAACTACGCGAAGAAGGAAGATTGAAAGAGATAGTGGATTCAAGTCTAGAAGGTCCCGAAGAAGAAGTATTAAGATATGCAAAAGTTGCACTCTTTTGCGCACAAGCAACAGCTCAAAGAAGACCCTCAATGGCCCATGTTTATTCTTTGTTATAATATATGTATGATAGAGTAGAAATACGAGTAAAAAAATAATTTATTCGAAAAAAATGTGTTATACATAAATGGTGTATGAAAATTGTGGAAACTTTTATTGTAATTGTTTGTACTATTAATACTTTGTTAAAATAAAAATTTAATTTGTCTATTTCATTCAGTGATATACACTATTACTAAAACAAATGCATTTAATATGTAATATCTATAAGCTATAATTTTTTTTTATAGTATAATGAATTTATTGCAACAGGCATACACTGTTGCAAAATGGTCTATTGCAACAACAAAGACCAGTTGCAAAAAAGTATACCGCAACGTTTTATTGCAACAGGCACAAAACGTTGCAGACTTTTTGCAACTTCGGCTATACCAACAGGCGCGGGCCTGTTGCGACCGGTCTACTGCAACAGATATTGCCTGTTGCGAAAAGTGTTTTTTGTTGTAGTGAATAAGAAGCAAACACTTCAGAAGATGCCATTATCTAAACCCATATGGCCATTTAATATTTCAATTTGAAAAAAATGCAAATCTAATGATCAAATAGTACCCAACCGGGTCCCACGACCACTTAATACCATAAAGCAGATCCGACCAATTAATACTTTAACCCCGTAGCAAACTTTCCATTACTAAAAATGTCTTTAGGTTTCTTTTCTTGAGAAGGTGACGGACTCTACTGTTGGAGAATGGAGTTTTGATGACAACAACCTTATTTCAATTATCATTGATTATAAAATATATGCTAACACTTTTTGTATAGAATATATATATATATATATTTATATTTGTGTGTGTGTGTGTGCAGGAATTATATACAGGAAATATTACTAAAGACTGCACAGTTATAAAGATAATAGAGATTTAAAGGTTAGAGAAATTTAAAGACTCATGAGTAATCAAGATTTCAAGAGTTCAAGATTAATATAGTTACGGTGTTTAAATTTTGTAAGACTCTAAATAGCACTTCAGGTTCAAATTCAATTTCTAATTTTCAATCCTCAATCCTCTCTATTTTATTCTCAATCCTCTCTATTTTATTCTTTATCCTCTCTGTTTT
The DNA here is from genome assembly GCA_030737875.1 of Allium sativum. Taxonomy (NCBI): domain Eukaryota; kingdom Viridiplantae; phylum Streptophyta; class Magnoliopsida; order Asparagales; family Amaryllidaceae; genus Allium; species Allium sativum. The sequence goes on along the minus strand of CM060915.1, from coordinate 550,009,860 downwards.
GTTTTTCTATTTTTATTCTTCTTGGTTTTTCAAACTTAAATTTTTTATATACTTTATATTTATACTTTATATAGTTTAAAACCTTATAATTTTATAAATACATTTATTTAGTTTAAGAAGTATGTTTTCATATGATTTTTTATCATATAATATTAATTTACAACACTAAAATTTTACTCAAGAATTAGTTTTATACCAAAATACTTGAAAAATGTTTTGAAAATGAAAAATACACATAACTATGTCGACATAGCAAAAAGTGTATGTCGACATATAATTGCTAATTTTTCTAATTTTGAAGGGAAGTGTCTTTTGACTATTTGAAACACTTCAGAACCATTGCAACCCTTCATACTCTATAAAAAGAGGTTAAAACCGAATTTTTTAATATATCTTCTTCTCTAACTTCATACTCTTTCATCCCACTATTATTCGTAATCATTTTTTATGGTTTTTACACTTATACTCTGCCGAATTCAATTCTGTTTTGATAAAACTTCTTCTCTCTACACTTTCTACTCTTTACTCTCTGAACCAAGTGCTATTGAAGTGTTATAGAGTTGTTTTGTAATTGGTTGGGTTGAATAAACCTTGTTGTGAGTCAAAGAGGAGTCGGTGTGTCCTTGTGGGCCGTTAAATCTAGGAAATAGGAGTCGGTGTGTTCTTGTGAGCCGTGAAATCAAGAAAGTAGGAATCGGTGTCTCCTTGTGAGCCGTGAAATCAGGGAGGGTGTAACTGACTATTGAAAGAGTAATAAAACTCTGCACAATCCAGCGTTGTGCGGGACTAAACGTAGGAATGATCCGAACCAGTATAAAATCCGATGTGTTCTTTCCTTTTCTGCATTTTTATTTCTGTTTATCTTACTTGTATTTGAATCTGTGTCTGTGATTTTGTTTGTGGTGTTTGATTCATCCCATAGTTCACATTAGTTTTAGATTTTGTTTAAATTCTTACAAACACTATTCACTCCCCCCCTCCAATGTTGCTTTGCCTTAACGATCCATTCCGCAGTCCCTAACAATTGGTATCCGAGCAAGGTCTTTCAAAAAGTTCATAATGAGATTTTTGAAAATAGTGATATTGGCAACCAACACTGGTAGCAATAATAGTTCTTTTATAGAGGGTCAATCCACTATTAGACCACCATTGTTTAATGGTAGCAATTATTCATATTGGGCATGTAGAATGAAAATTTATTTACAGTCTGTAGGATTAGACACATGGAATAGTACACAAAATGAATATGTTGAACCCACAACTGCATTTGCACAACGAACAAATGAACAAAAGGCTATTGCACAGACCAATTATAAAGCCATGAATATGTTGTTTTGTTCATTAGATAGAAATGAGTTTAATAGAGTATCAGTATGTAAGACTGCTTATAAAATCTGGAGAACTTTACAAGTTACTCATGAAGGAACTAGTAAAGTTGAACAGACTAAGATAGACATGCTAGTTAATCAGTTTGAATTATTCAAAACGAACGAGAATGAGTCTATTTCAGATATCTATTGCAGATTTCAAGAGATAGTGCATTCACTAACTGCACTTAGAAAAACTTATTCAGAAGCAGATCAAGTCAAAAAATATTATATCCATTAACTCAAGAATGGGATCAGAAGACTTTGGCTATAGAAGAAGCCAATGATGTCAATGAATTGAAGATTGAAGAGTTAATTGAGAATTTGATGTCATATAAAGTTCAATTACAGAAAAGAAAAGAAAATATATCGACTGAAAAGAAATCTATTGTACTGAAAGCAACAACAAATGATCCTGACTCAAGTAGTGAAGATGATGAAGAAACGACACTCATGACAAATCATTTTAGAAAATTTCTAAAATATAGAAGGAAGGGTTATAATCAAGCAAAATTAAATGATGGACGATGTTTTAACTGCAACAAACCAGGTCATATAAAGAGAATGTGTCCATATCTAGATAAATCTACTCAACAAACGGACAACACCAATTCATCAAGGAAAAGAAAGAAACCATATGCAGCAACATTAGACAATTCAGATTCATCATCAAATGATGAAGAATCAGAAACAGGAAATACAAATATATGCTTTACAACAATTCAGAATTCAGAAGATCATGAAGAAAAGGATCAAAAAACTGGGTACGCATTAATTAAATTTTAATTGGTTGCTTTGTTGGTTTTTATTTAAATTTAAAACTTTTGGAAATAAATTTTTGAAATTTGAAATTCAAATTTTAAATTTGAATTTTAAAATTCAAAATAATAATATAATATTAAAAAACCAATAAATTAATAAAATAAATTGTTTGTATGTTCATTAGGATTAGAAGTATTTTAGTAAATCGTTAAACCTGAAATATAAATCGATAATTTAATTCAAAACTTGAAAAGCCAATTTCCTTTTGAAATAAGCCTTGCATGTCGACATACAGAAATATACATGTCGACATATCCAACAGTTTTGAAATTTAGAATTTCAAAAGTTTAAACTTTCAAAATTCCCTCCAATCTTTTCACCAACTCCCAAGGTCTGAAAAGGTGTCCTTTCAATCTGAAAAGTTGTGCCTATTCAATTCATATTCATTTAATTCATAGCTATTCATTTTTTATATATATATCCATCCTTTCTACCTTTCATTCACAACTCAAAACAATATTCTTTATATCTATTTTCTTCAAAATTATTATATTTTTGGCTTCCTCAAGTTCATCTCAGAAATTGAAGATAACCAAAACTATAAAAGGTTATCTTTACAATGACAAAGAGGCCATCAAAACCTATGGTGACTATTTAGCAAATGATAAAGTTAACATGTGTGCTTTCATCGTCTTTAGCGACTTTCCGTCTTATGATCTCGCCTCTCTTTTCCAACACAACAAAGTCTTGAGTCTAATTGACTCTCGTGAAAACAATGAAGTATGTTATCCCAAACTCGTGAAGATGTTCTATGTGAATCTCAACCGCGGATTTTATCAAGGCAACAAAAACCTAATTTGGAGTAGTGTCAAGGGAACTCAAATTGTTCTCGATGCCGATCTTTTAGGAAAAATTCTAAATTCTAGAAGCAAGGGCACAGATTTCTCAACTTTCGCTATCGATGAAACCGATATGGAAACCTATCACGATATCTTTAAAGATGGTGCTCCAATGGATTTCAAAAATCGTTTCTTTCGTCTAAAAACGGGAATTGTCAACCTTCTCCTTCAACATACCATCACTCCTCCTTCCGAAAATTACAACAATCCAACTCTTAAAGTCCAAAAGGCTCTCTTTGCCATTATGGGTAATTACCTTATAAATTGGGCCGATATGATTCTAAATGAATTTAAGCCCATAGATGTATCTTCAAGAGAAAACACTCTCTACTATGGTGTTTATCTCACTCACATTTTCGAATACTTTGGAGTTGATCTTCACGGAGAAGAATTTGTCCCAAGAAAAGCGTTTGATGCATCAAACATTCATCTCATGCAAATTCCTCTCACTTTCAAACCTTATGAGACATATGAGCCAACCAAGCTCGATTGCAACAAGAACAAGACCCAATGGAAGTCGAAGAAGTATAAGAGACTTCTATGAAAAGCACTGAGTATCCAACCTCAAAGCGTAACCACAAAGACACGATTGTTCAAAATCAAGTGTAAATCGTCAAAAATCAAAAGAAGCTTAACAGGAAGCTTTCCAAAATATCCAATTTCATGGTCAAGATAGAAAGAAATCATGGAATTTCATCTTCCTCATCATCATCCAAAAACTAGGCCATCTAGTTTAATCTATCTTTATATATTTCCTTGTATTTGCTTTCGAATCTCGTATTTAAAATGTGTCTTGTTTAGTTGGATGTATTTACTTTCTATTAAGTAATGAATGGAGTTTTATTTCTGATTAAATCATCGTTATGTTTCTAAAAAAGCATAAAACATATTATAATATTACAAGAGTTCAAAAGTATTCAAAAATTCAAAAAACATACTATAGTATGTCGACATGATAAAACATGTATGTCGACATATAACAGACATATTTTCAAATCTTTTCAAATTTTAAAATTAAAATAACTACGCATGTCCATTCAAAATCCAACGAATTCCAGACCCTATTTAAGTACATTTCTTCCAAAAAACTTCATTATTCCATTACTCCATCATCCTTAATCATTTCTCATCAAATCCATGGCAAATCGTATTCATGATATTAGTGAGAATCTTGATGATTCTTTGAATTCTTTCAAGAAAATTTTCTCCATAGTACTACGTAATCAACGCAAACTAGAGTTAATCCAAATGAGGATGATTAAACATCAAGAAAAACATTTTGATGTAATTCGTTGGGGTATTTCTTCTCATTTCAGAAATGAAAACAACCAAACATCACATAACATTGAAGAAGAGTGAAAAGATGTCCAGAAGAATCCAATTACTGGACAAGTTGAATGGGTTGAAGTTCCAAGAAATGTTTAGTGGTTTGGTACGATTTGATTGATTTGTTTAATTATTCTAAAACATATGGTGTGGTGTGATTTAGATTATATTGTTTGAAACTTATATATATTAAGACATATGGTGTAATTTTATTTGGTTTGTATATATATCAGACAAACATATGTAAATAATACTTGGATTGGTTTGTATTTAATCATCATTATGCTATGTAATATCATAGATTAAGGGTAATGTTCTACTTAGAATTAGTTAATAGATTATGGGGAAGTATTTTTAGGAATATTACTTAGGTTCTAGGGTTGTATAACTTAGGGGGAGTATCCTTAGAATTTCTTTTTGATAATGCCAAAGGGGAGAAATTATAAAATATAGGCATAGTTTATAGGATTCTTACAGACAGGAGGAGAATAAAAGGAACATCATCAAATAGGTATATACAGGTATGATATTTTATAAACTAAGGTTGTCATCATCAAAAAAGGGGAGATGTTGGAGAATGGAGTATTGATGACAACAAACTTATTTCAATTATCATTGATTATAAAATATATGCTAATACTTTTCGTATAGAATATATATATATGTGTGTGTGTGTGTATGCAGGAATTATATAAAGGAAATATTATTGAAGACTGTACATTTATAAAGATGATAGAGATTTAAAGATCAGAGAAATTTCATTTCAATATATTTCAATATCATTCAATGCATATATGGTTTCTACAACGCATATATAACTTATACATCGAACATACAACTTATACAACGCTTATACATGAGGTGTACAATGCTTATATAACTCATACATCGACTATATAATTTATACATCGTCATTTCCATATCGTTTATAAATCAGAAATCTCACATTGGGTTCCACTCCTCCAAAAATTGTAGAAGGCTCAGAAAAATATCCGACCTCTTATAAAATGTAGAATACGTCCACACGAGTCCAATGTCTTTTGTTTCACTGGATTTCGACAACATAGCAAAAAGATATGATTTTTATTGAAAAATCATAAACCGTAGCGCTTTAAAGTGTAATAAACAATAAAATAAAATAAAAGTCGTTACCTTTCTTTGAATCTTCGAAACTAGGTTTCGATTTAGCGAACAAACCGCTGCACGAGGTTAAAATCGACCATTACCACGTTGTAGAGCGTTGAAGGGCGCGGAAAATGAGGGTGGCCTCATCAAACTCGATGGCCTCCAGAGGTCACGGTGGCGAGCTAAAGGCGGCGACTTTGAGGACCTCGATCTCGACGATGGCTACACGATGGGGGGTGTAGCGGGTATGGATGTGAAGAGGGGGTCGAGCTCTACGAAAACCTCAACTGGGTGGAGGGCCATCGATGCGTGGTTTAGAACAAAAAGAAGAGAGAAAGGGGGAAGCTTTATGGCCATCGCTTTGAGAGGGATCAGGGAAGAAGAGTTGAGATGCCGCTTTGTGATTGGCCCATGGTGTTATAATTTAATTTTTAATTTATTTTAAATCCAAAAATACCCTCTTCTCCATACGTACACAAATTCAAACCCAACGACTGTCGTCCCTAGCTAAATACCCCCATTCCAAACACAATGGGATATGTTTCGTAGGCCCATTCGACTGTTTCAGTCAGTTTCCCTTCAAATTAAAATATAAAACATTCAATATTTGATTTGAACGTACATTTCAATTTGCCGGGGCAACATACTGATCCCAAAAATTCCAGAAAAATAAATCTAGCTATGTTTTGACGATACGGTCCCAACAAAACTAGTTTCGTCGAATTCTGAGACCGTTTGAAAATGGTCATTTTCGGGTCGATCCAATTTAACTGAAATCAACCAAACACATTTTCCTTCGCCACGCTCACATACTAACTTCAAAAATTATGGAATTTTAAACCTAGCAATAATTTGACATCTCGGATCCAACAAAAGTGGTTTCGTCGAAAATAGAAGTCGTTTGCAAAATGGCTACTTTCAAGGGCTATATATACTCTTTAGCGACCTTTCTGAAAAATCATTTGGCTATAACTTTTGATTCCCGCTATGAAACTTCAATTTTTCAGATTCGTTAGAAAGATATTCATAAACAGATTTAAATATTTTTGGTTTCACTAAAATCCGTTTTATTTTGCACCCGGTACAGTCAGTCAAAGTTTGAGTTCTAATTTTGAAACTGCAGCGTCATTTCAGGCCTTGTTTATAATTAAAATAAATATATTTATTTTCGAACATCGATTCAGATAGACTTTTGACCTTTATTATTTAAAATAATTTATTTTAAATATTTAAAATCCACTAAAATAGCCAAATTAAAATTTTTAAATTGGTTCTGATTTTCCGGGTTGTTACAATCTCCCCCACTAAAATCTTTTCGTCCCCGAAAAGGAACGAAGCCGAAAGTTGTTTAATTAACCAACTCAACTTTCATTCTGAATTTCATTTTTTCAACTTTTCAGTTTCTAAAATTTTTCTAATTCTTCAAAAATTTGGCTAACACCCTAAATTTTCGAAAAATTTCGCCATAACATCCTTTGTACGGGGAGGGGTTTGGAAATTTATTGGGTCGTATTAGGTACCCAATAAATCCTAATAAGCATGCACATATTTATAGTGATATATTCCGGTGTCCACAGGGGAGTGTGTATAGATCATAACTCCAGAGAATAAATTCTCGTCACCCTATAAATGGTTTTTGTGCCTTAATGACCAGAGAGACATGTTTATTGTCTTCTCCGGACATGTGTGAGGTTTTTATTAATCTTGCAATTTACCGTTACATTTTTATATAGTCCATATCAGTCATCAGTCCAACCTGTAATATATAGTCATCGCCATACAAGCCTCTTGCTCATATGGTAAATCTTCCACCTCGTCACATAAGCTCCAAATGCTTATGTGGTATATGATGAAGTATGCCTATCTTCAAGAAGTATGCCATGTAGTGTAGTTCAAAATTAATTGTTACTATCCTATGGCGACGTTTATTATTACACACAGAACAACCAGCACTCTGCATCCATGGCATTCACAGGAGTTGATATACTAAATAAAATTTCGCATCCAACTCATTAAGGTTTACCTATTTGTCGGGCACGCAAATAAATTCTTTACTCAACAGCTAATCCATTTACATGTTCAAACATATATAATGCACATGTATATATTTCTAGCTATTTCCAAATCAGTTCAATGTGTGATTTAATCGAATAAATTTACCATTATTCTCTTGTTGATTAAATTAACTATCATTCTAATAATTTAATTAATCGAATCCACAATCACATAACACAAACAACAACCAATTTGTTTTTATCTTTCAAAAACATACTAATTAATTCATATACTCTTTTAAACTCATTCAAACTATATAATTAAAATTTTACATCCATGAAAAGGAAATAACAGCAAAGTAGAAAATAATACTGAAATGCCAAATATGGTAAATGTACCTTGCACCAGAGTTAATCAGAGATATCCACTCTGCACTTGGGGTAGGCTTTCTTAATGCTCTCCATAGTTTCCCGAGTACAGTCTCGCGGATCTCCACTCCATTGCACTTTGACTAAGTGAACCTTCTTGTTCCTCAGCTCTTTTGTTTCTTTGCCAATAATCTTTAGCGGCTCTCTTCTCACAGCCAATTCTGGAGTAATTTCCAAATCCCATTGCGCAGCTTCTTCCACGATCAAGTCCGGATCATGCACATGCTTTAGAAGTCGAGATACGTGAAACACATCATGTACTCCAGGCAACCAAACTGGTAATTGAACCCTATAAGCGAGAGTTCCAATCCGTTCTAGAATAGGAAATGGACCAATAAATTTGGGTGCCAATTTCCCTGTTTTACCGAACCGGATTACTCCTCTCATCGGAGATACCTTCAAATACACATAGTCGCCTACAGCAAATGATATATCTCTTCTTCTCTTATTTGCATAGCTCTTCTGCTGGCTTTAAGCAGCTAGTAATCGTTTCTTAACGAAATCGACTTTGTCCGCAGCTTCGCGGATCATATCTGGTCCCAATACGAGTCTATTACCAGGTTCTACCCAACAAGCAGGAGATCAGCACGGTCTACCATACAGTGCTTCGAATGTGGCATTGTCAGGCTCGCTTGGTAGCTGTTGTTGTATGAGAACTCGGCCAAATGCAAATGGTCTTCCCAAGATCCGCTAAAATCAATAACACAAGCTAGCAATAAATCTTCTAAAATTCGATTCACCCTCTCAGTTTGGCCATCTGTTTGAGGATGATAAGCGGTGCTCAAGTTCAATTTCGTTCCCAATTCTACTTGGAATGCTTCCCAGAATTTACTAGAAAAAATCGGGTCACAATCGATGATGATACTCATGGGAACTCCATGAAGTTTAACAATTTCTCTGAAATAAATCTACGCCAGACTTTGAGCAGTTCTATTCGATCTAACAGGTATGAAATGGGCGGTCTTCGTGAGACGATCTACGATCATCCAAATACTGTCATTCCCTTTCCTGGTTCTGGGAAAACCATCTATGAAATCCATAGAAATCTGTTCCCACTTTCCACCAGGAATTTCCATTGATTGCAACAGTCCAGCCAGTTTCTGTTGATCGCTTTTGACTTGTTGACAGGTGGAACACCGACAAACATATATAGAGATATCTCTTTTCATCGCCTTCCACCAAAAAGTTCGCTTGAGGTCATTATACATTTTACTAACCCCTGGGTGGATACCCAGTTTGGACTTGTGACTCTCGTCCGTTACTTCTCTTTTGAGCTCAAGATTGTCGGGAAAGCAAATTCTTCCTTTCAATCTCAGAACTCCTGCGCTATCCACTTGAAAATTGGAGACTTCAACCCTTTGAATTCTTTTGATCATCTCTTTAACAAAACTATCGTCTTTCTGAAGAATAGATATTTTATCAATCAACGATGGTGTAATGATAATACTTGCGATGATCACATTCTTCCTGCTGAGCGCATCAGCCACAACATTGGCTTTCCCCGGAGTATATAAAATATCAAGATCATATGCCACGAGAAATTCTAACCAACGCTGCTGCCTCATATTCAGATCCTTCTGGGTGAACAAATATTTCAAGGATTGATGATCAGTATATAGTTCGAACTTCTCACCCAATAGATAGTGCCTCCAGATTTTCATCGCAAACACGATGGCTAACAATTCAAGATCGTGAGTTGCATAATTTTTCTCATGTGGCTTCAATTGATGACTAGCATAAGCGACTACCTGGCCTCTTTGAATTAATACTGCACCAAATCCTTCTTTAAAAGCATCTGTCCAGACTTTCAAGTCTTGATTGCCATCAATAATTGTTAACACTGGAGCAGTTGTCAGTTTTAACATCAGCTCCTGGAAAGCTGCCTCACATTCCGGAGTCCAATTGAATCTGGAATGTTTCTTAGTAAGCTTTGTTAAGGAACTGGATATCTTCGAAAAATACTTAATGAACTTCCAATAATAACTGGCCAATCCGAGAAAACTTCGGACTTCTGTGGGTGTACGAGGCTGTTTCCAATTCTGAATAGCAGTGATTTTACTGGGATCAACTGAAATTCCTTCCTTTGACACGACGTGGCCAAGAAATTTGACTTCTTGCCAGAATATACATTTGGAAAACTTTGCTTCTAAAACATTCTTTCTGAGAATTTCTAACACATGTTCCAAATGTTTTTCATGCTCGCTTTCTGACTTAGAGAAGGTCAATATGTCATCAATGAAAACCAGTACGAATTTATTCAATACTTCTCTGAATACCCGATTCATTAGATCGACAAAATACGCTGGAGCGTTACATAAGCCAAACGACATTACTAACCACTCGTAGAATAAGTCTGGACCCCTGAATGCTGTCAAAGGAACACACTCTTCGGCAATACGAAGCTGATGGAAACCTGTAGGTAGGTCCATTCGTGAAAACACTTGCGCTCCATTCAATCGATCCAATAAATCATCAATCTGCGGCAATGGATATTTATTTTTCAGCGTCTGCTTATTCAAGTCACGGTAATCTACACATAGTCTGAGAGTCTCGTCTGACTACGGGACAAATATCACTGCTGCTCCCCAATCAGAGAAACTAGGTCTGATCAGACCCTTCCATACAAGCTGTCGACTTTGACTGCCTAACTCTTCTTTCTCCTTCAAGGTCATTCATCGAATAGCGTGAACTACTGGCCTTGCATTCAGAACTAAAGAGATTTTGAAATCAATTTCCCTACGCGAGGGTAAGCTAACAAATTCTTTGAACACATCCGCATAATTCTTCACGACAGGGATATTTTCTATGTCGACCGGAATATTCTCCGTAACGACAGGAACAGGTTCTAATTGAGTAGGAGAAACATCGTGAGCTGACCAAAAATCTTTTCTATCAGAATTCGGACCTTCACATGGAATAACGATGTTGGCAAGCTTCGTTTTAACCTTACAACCCTTTCTGCACATTTGACCTCAGCTTCATATTTGGTTAACCAATCCAATCCCAGAATAAGATCAAATTCGGTAAAATTCATGACTATCGAGATGTAAGGAAATCGATAATGGGAAAAAGAAATAAGCACTCCACAATTCCAACTAAGGTCAAGGGAACCCCCAACCGGATTATGGACAGTCATGGGTGTTTTGAGCCTTTTCAAATTCAAATCCAGTTTCTTAACCGCATTCTTTGCAATAAAGCTTCGTGACGCGCCTGTATCAAATAGTACTTTAACTGGAATATTTTTGACAGTAAGCATGCCTTCTAAAACATCTGGCATTTCTTGACTAGCTGAGGGTGCACAAGTTTCTGCTACTTCATTTACCTGCACTACTTCAAATTTACCTGAGAGCAGGCAATTTCTAGCAAGATGACCTGTACGGTGACACTTAAAGCATTCCCTTGTGCCATGAGATTTCTTTTGCTTCTTATTGGGTTTTGATTCATTCTTTTTCTGCATTCTTAAGGATTTACAATTTCTAGTCAAATGCCCTTGCTTATTGCAGTTATTGCATGTGGCCGTCGTTACTGGTTCTTTCTCAAATTTAACCTTTTTCTTATTGAATCTAAGCCTCTTACTGAACTCAGACTTCGTACTTATCTCAAGCTGCATACTAGCCTCTGGCTGTGTACTTGTCTCTGGGTTATCAGCTTCGAATTTCCTTTTGTTGCTAGAACTACATTCCTCTTCGTCTCTCAAAAGGCCTCTCTTATCTAGATCTTCATATTGATAAGCCATGTATATCATTTCAAAAAAAGATTGTTGCACATGAGCAGTTACCTTACTTTGATACTTTCGTTGAAGCCCGTTAATAAACCTCAGATTCTTCATCTTTGGATTTTGAATAAGATGCGGGGCAAAACGAGAAAGTTCGTTGAATTTCTTATGATATTCTGGAATGGTCATATCCCCTTGTATCAAATAGTAGAATTCATCACTTAACCGCTCAGTTGCTTCTGGAGGAATAAACCTTACATTGAAATTTTCTTTAAATCTATCCCAGGTGATATCACCTTCTGGATTATCTTTAATAATGGTATCCCACTAGATTAAAGTTCATCTTTGAGTGCCCAAGATTCCAGTAATCTTTTCAGATCGTCTCTCGGCTTTGAACCTTCAATGAATTTCTCAGCAGAACGCATCCAGGCTTGAGTTTGAATAATAGATTCATTGCCCGAGAACGGTACTCCACCCAGATTTCGATACTTAATTAATAGAGCTTCAGTATCTGGTTTTGACCTACCTCTTCTACTTCTGCCACTTATTTTTCAATGTCTGCAAATAGCAGACAAAGTGTTAGGCCAACAGAAAAGGTATTTTTAAAACATAGAGACATATACTTGAATGTAAATGTGTCTATCAGGGTGTATTTCATTCTGCTACACTCATTCTAGGATATTACTGATCCTATCTGAAATGAGTGATCCGTCTTAGAACACTACTGGTTCTATTTCTGACGAGTTCGTTGATATGTTATATTCCAGAACTAAGCTTAACCAAAGCTCTGATACCACGCTATGACGACCACAAACCCCGTTCCACGGTGGCAAGGGTAATCTTTGAAATATAACACATAAACAGATAACAGCAGAACAGAAATAAATAAATACACCAGATAATGTACAATAGAATACACTGGATAAACATAATCATCAGAGTTACACAGTATACAGGATCATACTTAGTACAAAATACAGTTCAGCTTTACATAAATGTCTACAGTGGAATCGAACCATAATATGTACAACAGGAGCTGAACAACATAAAAAGAAAGAAGTGATAGAATCCATCTTAAGCTCTAGCTATCCAGAAAGAGCCTGCTAAAACCTGAATACAAGGCTGCCCGTGTAGAAAATAGGGCACCCGAGTTTGCAAGTGAAACAAACTACGAGTCAGTCATGGGACTGGTATGAAAAATCTACTTACCATATTTTACAATATGGCCAATCACAGGACCACGCCGCTAACGCGGAACGGGTTTACTCCATTGGATTGCCAGTGCTTTGAAACAAGTAAATCGTTAAAACATCGCAATGCTTTTTTATAAAAATGAAGCCATTATAAGACTCAGTTCCCATCACACAATGCAACGCAAACCGGAGGATAAAGTTTTACCTTATAATGGCCAAAATATGCTTGATACGAATAAAACAAAGGCATTTGATATTATTACTAGTGTTTATATGTTTCAAAAACAATTTCAAATCATAAGTATCAATCATAGACGACATTAATGCCCCATACCACTATGTCGCCATATATAGGTATACAATCAAAACCGCACGATGTCGTATTTGGAACTTGGATTTCCTTCATGAACCAAGGCAAGGGATCGTCCATACCGCTTCGAGACTGTCTAGCCCGAGTCTCAGGCAAGTACTCTGTCAAGCCTTAGGAGCCACAGGGCCGGTCCACACGGAGTGGATTAAAATGCCTGAACAATACGTTTCCCCGCCCTATGGGGCGTAAACTGGTCATATACCGACCAAACCATCGGCCCAGGATCGACCGATATAACCGACGCGCCTCGCAATCCATCATCCACATATGTAAAATGTCGGGCCGTGTAAAAACGCTGACACCACTCCTAGCTAGAAAGAAACGCATGTTCTCCTTGGATCCTTCTCTCGTTTCTTTCTCATACCGGGGTGTGAGGCTCGCAAAACAACGCTAAACACAAAGCAAGCTATTTAAAGCTCTGCTTTGATCATCAACCATAAAGCTCTGCTTTTCAACAAAATCTTTGATCACAGCATCTCTGTATGCCACGTTGTCAATATACAACGTTGGACACACATCCATTTACAATTCCGTTTTGGGTCTGAATGAAACTGGAGGATCTTTATTCCTCGCACATCCGAACGATCAACAAGTGCGTCCGGACAACCACCACTATAACCCCTTTAGGGTAGCAACTCCCATCCAAGGTATCAGTAGCCATCCATCCGACCTGAAGATCATCGGTCTTGCATCGTCTTCATATCTTTGACTTCTAACCGTCGATCAATTATTTGAAATGAGAATTAACTTGGCCTTTTCAAATAATCACCGTATATTTAGAATTCAAATCAATTCATTTCAATGGTTAAATTATTCGACATCCATAATTCAGTTCATTAATGTAATTTTCACGTCAAACACATTCAACCATCAAATATCCAATAAACCGAGTAAATTCAGTTTATTTCCATTCCATTTCGTTTATAATATTTTATAACGATTTATCGCTATTTTTATTCATTTAAAAATAGCCAATTTATTCAAACGACGCTTTAGGCCATAACGCGGCCGTGGCGCTGTTTTTCTTCAGATTTGATTTACACATATCTGAAAATCCAACCGCTGGATCTTTACAAATTTTTTATCATTGGAAAGATCTTTTCAAAACGAATCCAACGGTTCCAGTTTTGGGAAAATCCGACGGTCGGATCTCCCGGTACAATCGTTTGAAGTTACGATTTCAAAATTCGAACTACAGCATCGTTATTCGATTTATTTTAATTATATATATATATATATAAATATAATCGATTCTGGCGCTGTTTTCATTCTGATTTGAATTAAACATTCCAGATAATCCAACCGTTGGATCTTTGCAAAGTTGGTGTCGTTAGAAAGATATTTCGAAAGCGAACCCAACGATTTCGGTTTTGGAAAAATCCGATGGTCGGATCTCCCGTAATAATCGTTTGAAATCACGGTTTCAAAATACGAACTGCAGCTTCGTTATTCGATTTATTTTAATTATATATATATATATATAAATAAATATAATTCGTTCTTCGATCTCAAAACATTTCATTTCATATATGTGATAAAAATGATATTTTTATCCAACATATATTTATTTCAACACAGGACTATTTTTAACACTTCAAATATATCATAAAAATGTGATTTTTATAGTCAAAACAATTTATTTCAAACACGATTATTTTATATACTTCATATAGATGATAAAAATGTGATTTTTATTGTTAAAACAATTTATTTCAAAAATGAAGACTTTTAGCAATTTATATATATTATAAAAATGTGATTTTATTTGTAAAACAATTTATTTCAAAAATGAATATTTTTCTATACATCGTACATACAATAAAAATGTTATTTTTATCGTTCTAACCATTTCATTTCATTCATTCGATAAAAATGTTATTTTTATCGTTCAAACCATTTATTTCATTCATTCGATAAAAATGTTATTTTTATCGTTCAAACCATTTCATTTCATTCATCACATGAATATATTTCAATACATGAAGATAAATCAGACACAGGAAGTATTTCAGAAAATTTCGGCAGCATAACAGCAGGGTAGTTAAAACCGGCACCGTCCCTTGTACGACTTCTCGCTCTACCTTAAAGCCTCACAGCTTTTGACAATGGGGATTTCAATATCTAGTTCGTACGCAGACGAATTTTCCTATATACTAATCCTATTGGGATTTCAACCATAATCAATCATTTCCAATCAACCATTCATGATATTCACCAAATTTCACATCAACCACATCCAAACAATATCACAACCAATATATATCATCCATGGTCTGTGGACGAGGGGAGTGTGTGTGTGTATATATATAGATATACATATATAAATATATTTCGATTTCATTTCAATATATTTCGATATCATTCAACGCATATATGGTTTCTACAACGCATATATAACTTATACATCGAACATACAACTTATACAACGCTTATACATGAGGTGTACAATGCTTATATAACTCATACATCGACTATATAATTTATACATCGTCATTACCATATCGTTTATAAATCAGAAATCTCACATTGGGTTCCACTCCTCCAAAAATTGTAGAAGGCTATGAAAAATATCCGGTCTCTTCTAAAATGTAGAAGACGTCCACACGAGTCCAATGTCTCTTGTTTCACTGGATTTAGACAACATAGCAAAAAGATATGATTTTTATTGTAAAATCATAAACCGTAGCGCTTTAAAGTGTTGTAAACAATAAAATAAAATAAAACCGTTACCTTTCTTTGAATCTTCGAAACTAGGTTTCGATTTAGCGAACAAACCGCTGCACGAGGTTAAAATCGACCAACACCACGTTGTAGAGCGTCGAAGGGCGCGCAAAACGAGAGTGGCCTCGTCAAACTCGACGGACTCCAGAGGTCACAGCGGCGAGCTAAAGGCGGTGACTTTGAGGACCTCGATCTCGACGATGGCTACATGGTGGGGGGTGTAGCGGGTATGGATGTGAATAGGGGGTCGAGCTCAACGAAAACCTCGACAAGGTGGAGGGCTATCGATGCGTGGTTTAGAAGAAAAAGAAAAGAGAAGGGGGAAGCTTTATCGCCGTCGCTTTGAGAGGGATCTGGGAAAAAGAGTCGAGATGCCGCTTTGTGATTGGCCCATTGTGTTATAATTTAATTTTTAATTTATTTTAAATCCAAAAATACCCTCTTCTCCATACGTACACCAATTCAAACCCAACGACTGTCGTCCCTAGCTAAATACCCCCATTTCGAACACAATGGGATATGTTTCGTAGGCCCATTCGACTGTTTCAGTTAGTTTCTCTTCAAATTAAAATATAAAACATTCAATATTTGATTTGAACGTACATTTCAATTTGCCGGGGCCACATACTGATCCCAAAAATTCCATAAAAATAAATCTAGCTATGTTTTGACGATACGGTCCCAACAAAACTAGTTTCATCGAATTATGAGACCGTTTGAAAAATGGCCATTTTCTGGTCGATCCAATTTAACTAAAATCAACCAAACACGTTTTCCTTCGCCACGCTCACATACTAACTTCAAAAATTATGGAATTTGAAACCTAGCAATAATTTGACATCTCGGATCCAACAAAAGTGGTTTCGTCGAAAACAGAGGTCGTTTGCAAAATGGCTACTTTTAAGGGCTATATATACTCTATAGCAACCTTTCTGAAAAATCATTTGGCTATAACTTTTGATTCCCACTATGAAACTTCAATTTTTCAGATTCGTTAGAAAGATATTCATAAACAGATTTAAATATTTTTGGTTTCACTAGAATCCGTTTTATTTTGCACCCGGTACAGTCAGTCAAAGTTTGAATTCAAATTTGAAACTGCCGCGTCATTTCAGGCCTTGTTTATAATTAAAATAAATATATTTATTTTCAAACATCGATTCAAATAGACTTTTGACTTTTATTATTTAAAAAAATTTATTTTAAATATTTAAAATCCACTAAAATAGACAAATTAAAATTTTTAAATTGGTTCTGATTTTCCGGGTTGTTACAATATTTACAAATTACAAATTTTTTGGGTCTGGTATTCTAATGAAGGTGAAAATAATATGTAACAAGATCTACGAAGAATATGTAGGAATATGATTCTGTAGTAATAAAAAGATAAGCCTACAACTCAGATGAACATGAAAATAGGCAATAGAAACAAATGTATGCCAATGACATAAATTTATATTGCAATACAATAAATGTAAGTCCCACTCACACTAAAAAAATGCTACCGAATTTCAGATGTGAATTGTAATCCTTAATTCATCTCTAGTGTCATTTAAATTCAAGAAATAATTATAAAAATGCAATATACATTTATTGCAATTACAGATCTCAAAAGAAATTCAAAAGTAGGAGGGAAAATATAATAGATCTAGATTTGAGAAATATTGGCTCAAAAGTGTGAAGGTTGATTCACTCTTATTTTGTTACCGATTTCTTAGCCTTCTAAATTTATATTTATATGAACTTACAAATCTTATTTTACAAGTTTGAGAAGAAAGTGGAGAATAAAAATTGGTAGAACTTCGCTCTTATAGTAAATACGAGAAGAGGATGAATGGTTATAACATCGCCCATTTGCTCGAATTATAATATAATTTGACTATCAATCCAAGGTGAGTCACCATCTTCACCCGAAGGCCAATTGATCGCCTTATCGACTCATACAAAGAGCATGTTAACCTTTAGACCTCAATCAATTATGCTAATTTATTATAATTTTTAATATTTGCGAAACTCAAAATATGAAAGTTTCTCAGAATTTCACTACGAACATAACAGTTAATGTTTCATGGTCAAGTTCCACTGTTTCCACAAATTTCGTAGTAAGATCATAACTAGTTAATTAGATAACAGTAACGACCCGCATTTTATGCACCGGAGGATCGTAGAATATTTATTTCATTTTCATATGAAGCCGTATGGTCATGTAACTTTAGGGAATGACTACTAGGGTCATTTCCCATGTTCACGATTTTTGCCGATTTTTAAATGACCGTTCTACCCCTGGCGAATCTTATTTCGTCTATAACTTTTGATTGGTAAAGAGTTTGGACTTGAAACCACTTCCATTAGATTCAGATGATACCCTTTCCATAAATTGGTCACATTCATTAAACGGACTTACCGTTTGGGAGATATGCTAAAATAAAGTTTGGAAGGTGAAAAACAACATAATTGGGCTTAACGGGATGATTGGCGGCTATGACCATAAACCATTTCGGGATTAGGGTTATGGGAGGGCTGAAAAGAGTTAGAGAATGATTCATTTTCATTTTTCTCAACCGCCACTTTCATTTCTTCAACCCTAGCAATGGCCTCCACCTTCTAAATTCACCTTTAATCACTTTCTAATCACATATTAGCCAAATCTACACCAAATTAAGTTGGATTAACATAGAAATTGAGATAGAGCTGCTGGAATACATTGGGATCCATGCCAAATCAGTTAGAGTTTCATATCTGAGATTTATTTGTGGCTACGGTGAGTGATTAGCATGTTTTTACACTAATTACGGCTAAGGGGTGATTAGTGATAATTAGCGAAATTATGCATCATAAAAATATGGAAAAATATGTAGAAATTCTTAAATATTGTTTTATGCCTCTGTTAGAAATTTGGGTTAGTTTGGATTAAGTTTGGTAATCCGATTGCTAGATATGGTTAAACATGATTAAGGGGAAAACATGGGTTTTGGGTATGTTTGATCCATATTAACATGTTAAATTGTTGTTTTCGTGTTTATGGTTGATCCTACATGTTATTACTACTGTTTGGAATGTTTTATGGTTGCTTAGTAAAGTTAGAACGGTCGAAAACACCGTCGTATGGCGTAAATAACTTGCTGGAGAGTTGTAGGAAATAGTACAGGACCCCGGTTCGTGACCAGGGTACCACGACCCGACCCCATCTTTGACCCGGCTCGCGAACGAAGCACACCCGAACCGCGAGCATGTACCACGACCCGAATAGGGTCACGAGCTAAATGGGGCTCATGAGCCGGACCACGAGCCGATGTAGGAAAGGAGGATCACGACCCTGACTAGAGGTTTGACCACGAGCTGATCCCCAAGAACCAGAGGTGGAGCCACGAACCGCTAACCAAACTGGAGAATCATGAGCCGGAACCACTTCAAGGACCACGAGCCGCACTTCGAGGGTCACGAGCCGAACCAAGAAGATACCATGAGTCGTTTTTATGGTTACGATCCGGGATGATGACCAAAACCCGAGATGCAATGGTAGTCCAAATAGGAAGTTAGAACTCAGGATCCAGATAGGAACCAATGAGTTAATTTTCGTGAGTTGGGCTTTGCTGTGGGACGTGTGCAAAAGGGTTATCGATATCTATAGCTTTGGTTCACCACAGAGAGACGTATTAGTGGCTATGGATCAGCGCAATGGGGTCATTAAGACTCCCAAGGGCAAAGTGATCGTAGCATTGCTATGGATCAGTGCAATGGGGCCATTAGGACTTCCAAGGCCAAAATGATCGTAGCAAAGGATAAGTGGCTATGGACCAGCGCAATGGGGTCATTAAGACTCCCAAGGGAAAGTGGTCATAGCAAAGGATTTGGTGAACAGAGTGGTGGATATCGTATGCTTTACGCACTGAGTGAGAGATGTGAGGATGATTGCTATGTTTATGTTTGCTATCACCATGACATGCACACTTCCACCTTACACTATATGCTAGTGTTACCTTAGAGTACTGTACATCTTGTTGTGCTAACTCTTTGGTTGCAGGTCCAGGTTCAGGTATGATTATTTATACTTGTTATTGTTTTATTTTGCTGCTATTGCTCATACCAGACTTTTGTCTGACCCAAAGTTTTATGTCTCTTCTTATTACTCTGGGTGCTCCTAAACGAGCAGACTAGAGGCAGGTTAGATGATGATGCATGAGTAGTTGTCCGGAGACGAGCTAGAAGCTTCTACGTACTATATATATATATTCTCCTTGTGTTATTGTTGGTCACTGCTTTGGGCATTAGTAGTATACCTTTTATATTTTTCTTTAAAGACAATATTTTGAAGTTGTAATAATAATGGTTTGGATCATAAGCTGTATTTTGGATTCCGCTGCTATGATGGTTTTGTTTTCAGCTTATACACTGTCTCGCCTGTTTTATGTCAAGTATGTTATTATTATATTTTATTCCATGCGCTGTGAGATATACTACATGTTCTTGATGATTCATAGTTTCAAACCCTTTCTTCTGACGATCGTCCCGTGCTGGTCGGGCATTGTCACAGCGCATTTCAAGGGAAATGTCGGCTGGTACGGGGCGGGCTGTCACAAAAACCAATGTCAATAATTGCAAAGTGTTACATTCTTTCATCCTTAAAATGAATTCCATCCTTGAAATTTTATTAATGATAAAGTCTATGGCTTAAATATTATCCTAAATAGTGATCAATTGGTGTACAATCACCTTGCAACCAAACATGCACAAGTGCAGAGTGTATCATGTACCACATAACATATGAAAATATGTATGCAAAACGATTCTATATCAGATCCTCCTATATGGACGCACTTTTGTGAAAGCATAATACAAATAACTATAAATACACTAGCAGTTCGATATGTATACATCTTTTAAAAAACTTTTCCAACCAAAAAGCCTCATACAACTACAAATAGAAATATGAAACAACTAATTTTTCACCAATCTCTGCCATCCAAAGCGTCATACATCTTTAAAAATTACCTTTTAATTATTATCCGTATCCCAAAAAAATTTAGTGGAGAACTTAATATTTACACCGCTATGTAACTTACCAATTGCATATTACACTAATAATTTCCCCATTGTCCGGAATTAGTTCTAGATTTTCCACGTACAAAGTGCATTTGGAGACTTATTAGAAGCTCTAAAATGGGACTGAATCTAAAAATATGCTTATATAAAATTCCTAGGCTAATATAGCATTTACCCTTGTCATCATTAGCATTTTTGGTGTACGGTTGACCTAAGTTCACCATTAAATTTTCAGTTCTAATACCATTTACTCTCTCTATGCTTAACTCATGGTGTTTAAATTAAAAATTATTTCATGGAAGCTTTTTTTACTTTTCAAAAATGTAACTCAAGTTTTGAAAAATAAATTCAAAAATATTTAGACATGTATTTTTCCTTAAAATTCAAATTTTGAGACAGTTAAAAAAAATTTAAAAGTCTAAATAATTCGAGACCAAAAATTATTTTAATTCTTGAGGATATTAAGAACATTGATAAACCGGGTCATATTTCGTCATATTCGGAAGTTGGTCATGCCAAAAATGCGCAAAAAGAAATCAATAACTAGTCCGACCCGATTTTTTTTTATATTTTATAAAACGTAAATTTCTGGAAAATAAATTTTGACTTTTAAAAACATATGCAATGGTAACCCCATGACTAAAACAATTGTTAACCAGCACTTAGCAAAGATTAGGATTTTCCAACCTTTCCATTATTGCTCATTATGTGATGATTATGATATTTTATATATGTACTATTTCATAAATAAGAGAATACATTTAGAGTAACAACTCGATAGTTAACATGAACAATCTCGTAACATTATATGTGCACTTTTACGAAGGACAAGTGACAATTACAACCGAACAACACCAAAAAGAAAAAACAAATTCTGGAAAGAGAAGTTACAATGATCTTACTAGTAATGATTATTAACTATGAGAATGCCTCGCGTCACGACCTCGGAATGGTCATAGCATGGTAGTGCTGTGTCAAATCTCATGCCACTGACATCATTGCTCTACCTTGATCTCAAAGAGCTCCGCTTGAACCTGCAGGATTGGTGCAAACTAATTGCTCTCATATCCTATGGAATCCCGTTGATGTAGTTGCTCCTAATGCTAAGGCTATTGCGGCTCTAATGCTGGTGCTGGAGGCGTTGATGGAGGCAACTGGATATTCTTTCTCTTAAGGATGGTTCTACAGATGGCAGCAAAGAGCTCGCTCGCAAATTTCTTCCCCATTTAGGTTCACTCCATAATGCGTAGACACACAAGTGAGGAGGTGGCAATGTGGAAAATGAATTTAGAGGTACTAACTCTTGGATCGAACGTGTGGACCGTTAGGGTGAGCTCAGTTGGATTTAATGCAGCCAATAATAACGTAGATAGCTCTCCACACCGTGATTTAGATTTATACATATTCCTTGGCTTGGGTATGATATTATGTTGAGTGATGTACGAAATAAGGCAAGTGATTAATCATACATTATAGGCGCTTCATACATCGACTTCTCTAATGAAGATGCATTGAAGAATTTGTGGATTTGTTATTACATCTCATAACATACACCTCATTAGACATAGGTATTTAAATTAAGAATAGTCAATAATAATAGTAAGCTCAAATGTGAATATTTAATATTTGGAAATTAGGCCATGAAAATATTACCATTGTATTTATGATGAGATTCTAGCTCGTTTTCATATTTTATTTATTGAAAATAAAGTTCGTATGTGAAAGATACAAATATAACAAATTTAAACAGGAAAACCATATATATACAAGAATTGAATTTAAAATTGTAAGCATAAACATGGAATAAAATAAATACTACTGGTATAAGAGAATATTCCATTTTTAAATTCTAAGTTGTTTGTGTATATATATATATATGTATATGTGTGTGTATGTGTGTGTGTAATAGGGGACAACATTTAAAAAAAATTGGAAACAAATCAATTACATTAATTAATAATTAATAATAAAATGAACGGCATATGAAATAAATTCACTGGATCCAGACCTTAAGATGAGTCGAGCGCCTCCTTTTAAGGGGGTCGACTTCCCCTGAAGCCTAAAGAGTGGATGGTGGCTAGGTTTAGGTAAGGTTATTTATATTTTTTGATGACTTAAACATTTCAGATTTAATAATTTATATCTGATGCATCCCACACATTTCAGCACTTACAAATAGAGCTCTAACCTCCTCTCAAAATCACGCATCTTCTCTAAACTTTGCCTCTATTCTTTCTCTTCTCCATCTTAGTTTAGGTCCACTTTAGGTCAGGTTGTTTTTTTTCTTCTGCTATTATATTCTATTTATAATTAGAATTACTGGATTAAGTTTTTCTATGTATATATGGTTCTATATTGATTCTTACACTTATATAATATTATAGGAGAATGATTTCGAGAACATTTGTGTGAGGCTATAATCTCGATTTGGTTTATTTACAGTTTTCTTCCTCTATCTGTACGATAAGTGGGAATTATTTTAGGGAAAGTTTGGCTAAATTCCCTATTAAGTTTCAAAATAGTGTAAACATCCTTGTTAGAAAAGGTATGTAAATTAGTTACCAGCATTAAGTTAATTAACAACTACATAAATTTATGCAATTATTCAGTGAATAGTTGCAGACGTTTATGCAACAAAATCCGAAAAATGTGGAATTGTCTGCAATTATTCAACGATGATTTATCGAAATTTCTGCAATTATTCAAAATAAAAATTGCGGAAATCTCCATAATTTTTTGAAAAAATTACTGAAAATTATTAACCAAAAAAATTATGGAAATACCTGCAATTTTCAAATAAAAATTACATATATTTATCCAACTTTTTGATATAATTGCATAAATGTCTACATTTGTTTTCTGAGTAATTGCATAATCATGTGCAATTATTCAGTAATTAAATTCTAGGGACCTAATTTACAATCTTCTTTTAGGAAGTATTTTTTGTGTATTAAGTTTGATTTTAAGAACCTAAGTATAATATTCACATTCTTTTAAGTTTACCTATTCTCTATGATTGCTAGTATGAATACGGATTGATTACACTACGCCATAAACGGCCTAATGCAACGAATTTGCAAGGTTTTGCCCCCAAAATGTCCCAATAGCTGTACTATTTTGGTCCTACTGCAATGTTCTATTTTTGGTGTTACCTTAGCCATAAAAATGTGTTGCTCTAGATAAACAAGTGTAACAGATGCAACATTTCGATACAGTGTTGCTATAGCAGACCTTTCCATGTCTTACGTGGCGATCCACACCATTAGTTAAAAAAATCTCATCTGTCGCTATCTACTACGCTTCCTCTATTTCCCACTACCATTTTCATTCATGCATTCAATTTTCATTTCGTTCTCTTTCCAATTCACTAACCCTTCTCTATTTCTATGGAGAAAATAGTGGGGCGGCTTGTTTAGGGTTTTGTGATTTTCTTCGGTTCTTGAAATTTCATTCATCCGCTCCATCTCTAAAGCACTTAGATCGCCATTTTGCAGAGTTCCTTCAATTCATGCGAGTTGAAGTTCTGTAATTTGATTCACAGTTCGATCTCGTTCTCGGGTATGATTTTTTTATTCGAATTTCCTTTGAATTTTAACTCGAACTTTGATGTTATTAGGCCGATGATGATTATGGTGAATATATAGGGGTTTTATCCCTTAAAATGCGAATGATTTTCTGTTAAACTTCAACTCTTTTGCTGCCACGACTTTGAATCTCCATATATTTTGAATATATACGGATATATGATGTTAGTTCATGGATTTTGAAATTATAGTTTATTTGTCTCTTGTTTGTAAACTGAACTGTATTCAGCATGATAAAAAGTAAACCGAACTATATTCAGTATGATCTGAATCTTGTTCGTGGATATTATGATGATTGTGGTGAATATGTTCAAATATATGTTGTTTATTTGTGGATTTCTGAATATATTTCGAATTTCCTTGATTAATATTTGTCCATTGCCATGTCTCTTATTCGAGTGCTTGTGTAATTGATCTGTCCATCTTCTTGAACATGTATAATTGTTAAAAAATTGATTCGTACACACAAATATACATGCATATATCATATTCACATGTATTTGTGTGTGTATTTATATATTCCATCTTGGGGTTTAATCACCACTCAATAAATTTCAACTTCATCAACAGCGGCGACAAGTAAGCATTGCCACCACAAAATCCCAGCGAAGATGAGGACCGTGAAGGTAGGTCGAATGTAGGAAAGAAGTTTTTTGGTTTCTCCATGTGGCCTGTAAGTATAAATTAGTTTTTTTTTGTTGCTTTGTCGATTATCATATTTTTTCAATGATGTTCTAATTGAGAATTTAAAATACGTGTAGAATGGCGATTGCGGGTATTTTATGTGGCATGACAAAGTGTACGAGATCAATAGCAATGCTGAATTGGAAGATACTGCTGTTAAATTGATAGAAAAAGAAAATATTATATCGAAATTGCTTGTGAAAAGGAAGACAATTGAAGACAAGCTGTTGAAAAGAAAGCAAAAGAGGGCAAGCACTGATGAATTTATGGCAGATATGAAGGTAGAGTTGGCCTTAATGGGCATTAAATATGGAAAACATGAGAAAGGAGAAAAATTCTTTGCAAGAGCTTTAGCTATGTCCTGGATCATGTTTGGGATTGTTTTGTGTATAGTTATGGCAATGTAGTGCACTGAAGTGCCATCCAAGTGAAATAGCATGTATGGACAGTTTTCCTACATATTTTTTTTCATGATTCATCTTTTTGGAGTTGTTGACTATAAATTGTGATGTATACTGTTGTATGTTTTGAAACAAATCTATGAATGGTGTTTTATGCAAGTGATGTATGTGATATTATGCAAGTAGCTGTAGTACTATTGTATGTTGTATTATGCAAGTAGCTTCAACTATGGGTCCCACACCGTGGTCCCCACGAAGATGTGCACCATAACAAATTCAGAAAGTTAATCTATAACAACATTTTGTAATGTTGCTGCAGATACTTATGGATGCTGCTATAGACCCAAATATGGTTCTATTGCAATAATATTTCTTATGTTGCCTTAGATAGCCAAAATGTTGCCTTTGAGGTCTGCAGCAACGGTGAAAATTGCATCATTGGAAAAGTGTTGCCAAAGACCTAGGGCAACATTTTTTGAGCTTAAACCAACATTTTATTTTGTTGCATTAGGTTGTTCATGGCATAGTGTTATGTCTATAAGGATTTAGGATTCCATGATAAAAAAACATGTCAAAATCTCTGAAATACCTGATATTACGAAAATGATCAATCTAGTTATTTGTTTTGTTTTGTTTTTTTGGCAAAGCCGACTGGTTTTTAAGGTGACCGCAAACACCTTTTATTATAACCAATAATAAAATACAGTGTAGTACAGGTGATTGTTAGTTGACAATCAGCTACGGTTTTTAAAGTGGTCCGTCCATCACATATGCTGGATTGAAGTGTCCAACTCACTGTACAAAGAAAAACAGGAGTGAAGCGGAGATGCTTCAACTACTATGATGCCTAACAGCTAGTCTCCAGAGGCTGAGCGAGGAGAAGTGGGGGGAGAAGAAGATGAGGAAGAAGACCTAGTGCCCATGTCATTCAGCAATGTGGCAAAGAGACTAGAAAGATTAGGCACATAACCATGGTGGAGTGAGTCATAAACAAATTTTCTATCCCAGGAGACATCAGTCAAGATACCAGCATTGTGGTCCCCATAAATTCCATTAGAATACAGCTTCAAATCTTTCCCGTCATCAAAGTAGTGCAAAAATCTAACTTCTATATTTTCATCCTCTTCACCATCCGATACAAACATATAGTAGACCTTACTAAAGGGATCATACCTCATACCAGAACCCAGATGAACCCTGGATTTCTCTTGAAAGATCCAAACAATCTTAGCATCAACATCTCTCTAAGAAGCTGCAGCCACATCATCAACAACAGGGATAACATCAGGCACTTCAACCGGTGGAATGTCAACAATTTTGGTTTTAGGGGCCCAATGACGAGTGGGAGGTTTCACAAGTGGAGTTTTATACTTGGGGGGTCAGTTGGTATTATGTTTGCAAGCATCACTGCTATGACCAAACGATTGGCAGTTAGAGCAAATGTCTGGCTGCCAAGTGTACTGAACATCGACAAAGGAGTCTACTCCATCAGTTGATACCTTAAGCTTAGTAGGAAGTTGTTTATTAGGAGTTATTTCAATTAAAGCCTTCGCAAAACCTAGATTCTGCCTCGCTTCTGTATAAGCATCAAAACATTTGAATCTACCTACTCTGCTTGCCAACCAATTTAGGCCTGGTAGAGTTTGCAATACGGTAGGAATCCTTGTGAATATAGTCCACACCGGGATAGGTTGAACCCTTTCTCTGACACTCTCAATTGTAGTACTCCACGCTATAATGATTAAAGGTTTTCCTCCTATGATAGGCAGATCAGATTCAAGCACTTTCCTTCTTTCCTCCAAATCTGAAAATTTGAAATAATACATACCATTCATATGATTAACACAGAGCCCACCTCTCATATTCCAGACTTTACGATAGTGCTCACGTACATCATCATGTATAACACATGTGTCTAGAAAGAACCCCACAAGGTGATCCTTCCATATATCAATACCTTCCTGAGCAATATCAACCGGAGGAGAAGGATCATCTGGGTCGAAAGCAAATTCACGCGGGCAATAATTACCTACACAACGTGGTAGAGAAGCAAATAAAGATGAAAAGGTTGGTTTTGGTTGTGGCACCTGGGGATTCACGGCATGTAGTGGTGGGTTCTTTCCACAAATTGTGGTTGCAGAGTTGTTCAGTTTAGCTGGAGTTATTACAGCATTACTACAAGCACTAGGAGTGCATCTCAGAAGCATGGAGGGATTTGGATCATTGACTGATGTGGAAGGCAAAGTAGTAACAATACTCGTTACATTTTTCAACTCCAAGCGTGTAACAGTATTCGGGATAGCCCCAACATTAGGACCCAAATCCACACTATGAATTTCCTCATCGTGTACGTTCACCCAAACATCAGGACCCAAGTCCATATATTTACCTTTATGAGCTTCAAGATCGGTTTCAAAACACTTCAGCGTTGGGGTGTGAGAATAGCTGAAGCTGATTCAGGTTCCAACGAACTTGAGGAAGGACGGGAAGGCGATTTTCCAGAGATGGTCTCACGCATTTCAGATCTGGAAGATGTACGATGCTTTCTCGTCATAGAAAGATGTAGGAGTGGTTATTGAGGAGGGCGTGAAGGAAGAGAGGAAGTGATGGATATCGTGGTTTTTAGACGATGGTGAGGCGAGGGTGAAAAGAGGAGGCGGCAAAGAAAAGAAAACGCCTATAATCTAATCGCCAGTCACCATGATGATCTTTGGTATATTTACTATTGATTGTTTTGGTTTTTGATTATTGATGTAAATAAATAGGTTTTTTTTGTGTATGTAAATTTAGAATCTAGCATGTTTCACTTTCATTTCCTTTTGTTGTAAATATTAAATTAACACAAAGTATGGATTTGAATACAGTAACTTATGTATGTTTAATCTCTATTTTTATATAAAATAGTAGGTTTAGGCATAATAAGACACATGTGACTAAAATCCTTGCTTTTCTACAAAACATAAAAAGTGGAAGTAAATAGTATTAGAAAGAAATTACATATAGTAGTGTTTATTCACCTTGTCCATTTTTGTTTATGGAGATAATCCTACAAGCCTAGGTTACAAGTTTATCTTTTATCGTGTTATGTTTATTGTTAGGGATTGCGGAATGGGTCGTTAAGGCAAAACAAACACTAGAGGGGGTGAATAGTGTTTTTGAGAATTTAAAAAAAATCTAAAGTTTATGTGAACTACTTATGAATCAAACACCACAAAGAAAATCACAGACACAGAATCAAACACAAAAGCAAAGGTAAACAAAAAATAAAGTGCAGAAAAGGAAAGAATGCACCGGATTTTATACTAGTTCAGAATTGCTCCAACGTCCAGTCCTACACAACATTGGATTGTGCAGAGCTTTATTACTATACCAATATCCAATTATAACCCTCCTTGATTTCACGGCTACAAGGGATACCACCGATTACACACACACTTGATCAAGTATACCTTCCCTGATTTCACGGCTACAAGGGATACCATTGATTACCCATCCTTGATTTCACACCTACAAGGGATACCATCGATTCTTTTACACAACCCAACAATTACAAACAGACCTATAACTCTTCAATAGTATTTGATTCAGAGAGTAATGAGTAGAGAGTGTAGAGAGAAGAATATTAATGAAAACAGAATTGAATTCGGCAGAGTATAGGTGTAGAAATCATAAAAATGATAAAGAATAATGGTGTAATGAAAGGGAATGAAGTTAAAGAAGAAGAAGTAATTAATAGTTCGAAATCAGCCCCTTTTTATAATGTGTGAAAGGTTGCAACGTCTCAGAACTGTCACAAATAGTGAAAAGACACTTCCTTTCAAATTTGAAAAAATGACAATTATATGTCGATGTTGACACCAAAAATTGGTTCAACACCCAAAGAAGAGAATTATGTAGAGAACAAGTGAAGATTAACAATTATAAGTAGTAAAAAGTGGAAGGAATCACACAAGAATTTATAGTGGTTCGGCGTTAATGAGCCTATATCCACTTTATAATCTTTATATATTGATTAAACTATCAACCAGAATGATTATAACAGAGAATAGAATGATTTAGAAATTCACAGTAAACTTCCATTTATCCTTTTGAACTAGAAAAAGGGGTATTTATAAGTGATACAATACTTGGCCGTCTTTAACACGTGTTGTCAGATCCAAAGGAATAGTTATGGCTGAATCAGTCAGTACCCTCTGAAGAATCGATATTCTATTTTAAACCATTGGTGTGAGCTGGCACATGACTCACCCGCCCTGGATGATTTGAACGAGGAAGATCTGTAGCGAGCTAGTCTGTGGGCTAGATTTTTGGTCATATCATAGCTGATCATGCTTGGTCATATCGGGCTCCTTATAGGCCACGCCAAACAGGGGAGGTGAGCTAAAATGTCGGGCTTCATAGATTTGTCCAACTTGGATACTTCGGATAAGAATCTATCAATATTAGTATGCCTTGGTGAGCGGTCCAAAAAGGCCTATCAACACTTTTCCCCCCAAAGTATGGTTCATTTGAAAGGAAGCATACTTTGTTGTCATGACTCTTAAGCGAAATCTTTCTCATCACACGTTCTTCGGGTTTCCTTGACTCACTCATTTAATAGACTTTGTGAATTGCACCAAGTCCATCAATCACCTCGAAATTATGGACGAGTTCAGATAATGATGGTGCCTCTCTGTCTTCTGTCCCATCGGCTGGTCTGTGACTCCCCAACTTCTTTATACGTTAGCTAGGTCCAACCTTATTAGGTAAATTTGAATGGCCACTCTTTCCCGTTATAAAAGAAAAGTCCCCTTTGTCTTTTTTTTAACCTTTTACTATCGCGAGGATTAATTTGCTTCTCTAGAGAAAGGCTATTGGTAAACATCATCTTCCACCAAGGTAATGTTTTTCAGGTATGGGTCATTTCTCATGACGAAACTTCATTCTTGTACGGGATCTTTTCTTCCCTTGTCATAGTTTGAGGTTTGATTTGACCTAACCGGCGGAGTTCACCCGCGCCAAATCACCGGAGTCAGCGTCGATGCGGACGTTCAAGGTGAAACCACCACACTCTGGGTGGGGCTTGTTGATGTTGAATCCGTCACCCTGATAACATCGTGGATGCAAAAAAGAAAGAAGGGTTTCACACCCATTCCAAGCGTTATGTGCATCAGAGTGCCTTTGAACTTTAAGGCACGTGGCAATTCTTGAGTGGGCGGTGAAAAGATACCATCTTTCGTACAATTTGGGTCGTATTGTTTGTGATTTACCTTTCATCGGGGCTGTTCTTGTAAAAGGTTCTAACTTTCTCTCTCTTCCCTCCCCCCTTTTTTATTTAGATTTATAGTCACCTTGCATATCAATGGTCAAACACGTGATACCCTAAAGCAAGGACCGAGCGAAGGAGTATCTTTTTCCACTAGAATGGATAGTTCTTCTGGGTCGTCGGATCGATCAGGACCCGTTTTGTCGACAGCTCCACTACTTGTCCCTCCAATAGCGGTCGAGCTAATTGAAGCAATACCCATTCCTATAGCGCCCGACATGCTACCGGGCGCGGAAATTCTGAATACCCTCGGGATTCAGAAAAGTCCAACATAACTCTCAAACGGCTTCAACATCTAATGGCAAAATACAATATTCCCTTCGAAGATGTCCTTGTCCCTGGGAAAACCAGTAGGCCTCATAACCCCACGGATGGTCACATGGCCATTCCTCTTCCGATATGCAATGTGGGGGCCATCCCCCCTTTTCCCCTTTTCATCGTAAACTTCTTATGCCAGATGAATTTGGCTCCGATGCAGTTTCACCCGATTGCCTACGGCAATTTGATGTCGATCTATTACCTGTATATGAAATATCTGGGTTATCCTCCATCCTTTGATGACCTAGCCTCCTTTTTAATTTTAGACACAATGAGAAACAGTCCCCCTTCATGCTCTACTTTGAAGCCGTTCGGGGCTGGAAGATTATTGAAGACATCCCGAGCAAGGTAGGTGACCCTAAGCGAGACTGGTTTTGGATTAAGCAGCAATCGAGGTGCGCTCAATACTGGCTTAAGTGTGGTGAGTTTTTTTTCCTTTATGGTTCGATATCCTTTCCATTGTAGTTTCTTTTGCTGACTTCTGTATTCTTTCTTTATAGGGGATGAGCCATCAAGGCTCGAGGAGGGAGTATTTGAGGAACGCCACAGGCAACTGATCGAGTTGAGATGGAAACGACGGTAATTTTGGGACTGTTTGACCAATAAAAATATGCACCAATATTCTCTTCTTGACCGAAGTAGGACAATTGGCTCAGAAAAAGAAGGATCTGAACCTACAGCACAGACCTAATATGCGGTGCCCCCGGTTGAGAAGAAATCGGACGATGAATCGTCCGGACGAGGGATCTTCTGCCCATCACTCGCCTGAGAAGAAAAAGAAATCCAGTCCAAAGAAGTCTTCCTTCAAAAGGTGGATCCGAGAGATCGAGCGCCGAGAGACCAAACGTCGAGATATCGAACGTCGACAAAGAGAAAAGGTTCCTGCTAAGAAAGCCCCAAAAACAGTGCAGGGGGTACAAAGCAAAGAAAATCTTACTGAAACTCACTCGAGAGATTCAGAGGTCAAGAGAGATTTTCCCGTGGTTCATGATTCACAAGAGGAGTATGATGCATCCCCCCTTCCAGGTTTGGAAAAGCCGCTCATGCCCGATGTCATTCTCTCACCATAAAGCTTAGACCCAAACCAATTTTTTGCCAATCAATCTGAGGGAATGTCCTTCCCAGACAGACAGAAGGGTCTTGAGGGTATGATTTTATCATCGGTATGAGGTTTATTGCACGTCATAATACCATATTCTTTGTGTATAAATTGAGAGTTGTTCATCTCATGTATAGTTCATTTATTCGCAGACATTGATGAAGAGTTTTACGACGACCTTTTCGCTTCCTTCCCGATGGACCCTACGATGGATGAACCCACTTTGCCACACAATGGAAGAAGAGACGACTGCGACAATGGAAGGGAGGAGGAAGCGAAGGCAGAGGATGCAAGGAGAGGCAAAAGCAGCGAGAAAGGGATAAGAGAAAGGGACAAGGAGAAAGAAGAAGAAGAGAAAGAGGAAGGAGAAAATGGAGAATTACCCGAGGGTCCCGATGGGAAAACAAAGAAACGCTTGAGAACGCATGGTCAAGCATCGGGGGACACAGAAGAGTTGGGAAACATCCCCAAGAAAAGAAAGGAGGTAATTCCCTCAAGTCCAAGAGAGGGAAAGGAGCTAAGCCTTCTCATGCCATATTGAGTCAGTCCAGTCCTATGGTTGGAACTCCTTCCTCCGACCTAATCCGAGAGCTGGAATGAGATTTCCCTGACCTCATTTTTTTAGAAATTAGACCTGCCCCCGAGCTAAAGCCACTAACCCGTAGTTTTCTTCGCCATATGCGCAATAATCTTGAATATGCTCTTTCTCAATATGATGTGATGTGTGACTATGCTGGGCAGGTGAGCGGGGTGCTAAAGGAAAGGCTGACCGAAATCGTCGTTTTAAAAAGAGACATTGATAGTGGCAAGAGGACCTTTGGATTTCTGGAAAGTAAAATAAAAGTCCAGAAATTGTAGACAGCGGCTGACAGAGAGAAGTATGGGAAAGAGAATGAAAACTTGAACGCCTAAGTCCAACAGAGAGGCAGGGAGTGTGATTCATTGAAGGGGGAGATTGAAACTTTGAATTAAGGAGGATAGGGCTCGATTAAATCTTGAAATAGAAAATCTTAAAGCCACCCTTCATTCGTCCAAACTAGCCAAACATCAGGCTGAAGAGAATGTCGTTGTAGCAATTGAGTCTGCTAATAATCTGAAGCTTCAGCATGGCATTGACATCGATACCATTAAGGTTGAGCACGCCTATGAGAAGGTCGAACTGAAAAAGGGGCATGCTCGCCAGGTACTTTCATTTTGTGTGCGCTTCCTCCGCCATAGGGATTTGTCTTGGATGCCAGGATATTCGAGACTGCTGGCTGATATATGGAAGATACTTTTGTGGGAAGAGAAGAGGGTAGCACATGGTTGCCTGGTGGACGAGGCATTGCTGATGACTCGAATCCTAAATGACAAAGAAAAAGCAATCATGGCGGAAGCAAAGAGACGGGAAAAGAGTGCAGTAGAGGCGGATCGCCGTAAATTGAAGGGAAAATCGATCCCCGAGAGCGAAATCGGTGGTAGACAGCCTAAGGTTCCCATATCTCCCGCACATGTGATTGTCGAAAAGGTTTCGTCATCTGCTCTTCCATCTGATTCAGTCAGGGTCATGGAAGAGCAAGTGACCGACTCACATGCCGAAGGTGGGTTCCCCCTCTTCTCTCTCTTTTTTTTTAAAAAAAAATCCTTAGTTAACCCATCCTATCCTGACTCGTATGTTTTTTATTTTCCTTGGCAGAAGTCCCGTCAGTGATTGAGAAAGTTCAGGCGGAACTTGTTACTAAAGAAAGGGGCGATATTGAGGAAACAAACGAGACCCTGAGAGAGGAAAGGATTAACGCAATGTCCTCAAAAGACAAAGACATTGAGATAATTGGGGAGTCAAAGAAAGAGGGAAGTCGATCCTTAGCTGAGATTAAAGATCAGAAAGATAGGGAAGTTTCTGCTGTGAAGCCCGAACTCACTGAGGGTCCTTTGAACACTAAGTCTCCTCAAGCCCTTCCTCCGAACATTCTTTCTTCAGTCCCAGTTCATGTGGTTCCTACTAATCTACAGACTCCCGCATCAGCTTCTAGCTATTTTGGTAGCATGCTTGGGGGGGTCAAGGCGTAGGTTGAACACCGAGGAGATGCAGGAGATGATCAAGCAAAAAGAGCTGGCTGAAATGGTAGAGCAAGGGCTGATGCCACCTCCTTTTTTGAAGTTTTCGTTCTTTTTTGTGGTTATTAGACTTTACATATCTAGTGATGGCATCTGAATGGTACATGTCATATAGTAGTATTTTGTAATGATGTCAGGGTACTTTGAATGAAAACCTACTTATTTTGCAAATGCTCGCAACATCTGCGTGTAAAAAATGTCATGTATATCCCCTATTTTATTTTATTTTAGATGTTGAAGATAACTGGGATGCTACCCTTATCGGGGGTATTTGCCAGTTCTTTTGCCCCCGTTGTCAGGGTAAGATGTTCGAATGTCAAACTCTCATGTCAAACTCAAGTGGATCCAACCTCGATCAGGGGTTGGATGTAATTGAGTAGGAGTGCCTCTAGACTTTTATACTCGTCCTTTACTCAGAAAAGGTTAGAGTTTTAGGGTTCGAGCGGTCTTTTTTCGGGGTGCACCATTCACGCTCCTTTGTCGTTTATACTCATCCTCAAGTCATGCGGTCTAGAGTTGAGTCCTGACAGTCTATTAGTATGCCTGGATAGGCTTCAATATTACTCTGAGCCAGCCAAAGCTGAAGCTATAAAACCAGTCAATTAGTCAAAGTCTGAAATAGGTGTCACTGATAGGGTCGGGTCCTTATTTCTTCGGTTGAGCTGTCTTTCCCTATTTCTGTTCGTCTTGTCAAAGCGTCAAGGCATGAGCTATAGTTAGTCGAGCACAATCGTCAGCTTTTACAATAGTAACAAAACAGAGCAAGAATGTAGACTTTTATTCATATGTTATCGCGACCAATGAAAGGCCGCTTTTTACAATACTGAAAACAAACTAACAAACTAATTGTTAAAAGAAAGAAAAGAAACATTGGGAAGTAAATTTTAAGAGAGATAAGATCGTAAATGCTCCGCATTCCATGCTCTTTGAAATGGCTTGCCATCCACTGTTGTTAGTTTGAAACTTCCATTATCGTGCTTTCGTTGAATGACGTAGGGCCCTTCCAAATTAGGGCCCATATGTATGGGGACCAGGAAGATTCGTTTCAGGACCAGGTCGCCTACCTCGAAGGTTTTTGGTCATACTTTTTTGTTGTAATAGCGGGCGACCCTTTGCCTATGGGTCACGGCTCGAAGATTGGCCTCTTCCCCTTTTTTCATCAATCATGTCCAATGATGTTAAAAGAAGTGCCTTGTTAGACAAGGGATCGTAATAGGTCGTTCGATGGGACGGGACTTTGAGCTCTATCGGTAGAACTGCTTCCGAATCATAAGATAAGGCGAAAGGAGTATGACCTGTGGCAGTTTTATAGGTGGTACGATATGCCCATAATGCCAGAGGCAATTCATCGACCCACTTTCCTTTGGCTCGCTCCAACCGTTTTTTAAGAATGGTTTTAATGATCTTGTTATTTGCTTCGACTTGACCATTAGACTGGAGATGTGCGACTGCAGTATATCTCTTCTCATTATGATATTTTTCACAGAAATCTTTGAATTATAGACTATCGAACTGAGTTCGGTTGTCTGTGACAATGTTTCGGGGTAATCCGTATCGGCATGTAATGTTTCTGACGATAAAGATGATGACCTTCCTTGTTGTAATCGTAGTCGTCTGTTCCGTCTCCGCCCATTTTGTAAAATAGTTTATCGCCCCAATCGCATACCTAGACCTCCCTTCGAAATGGGCAAGGTTCCAATGATGTCTATCCCCCATATAGCGAATGGCCAAGGACTAGCCATTTGGGTGATCTCTGTTGGGGGTGCTCGCGGGATTTTTGCGAACCTTTGGCATTTATCACATCTCTTGGAATAGTTAGCGGCGTCTTTATTGACGGTCGGCCAGAAGTATCCGTAGCGTAATATTTTCCGGGCCAGTGTTTGCCCCCATGTATGTGCCCCAAAATCACCTTCGTGCACTTCCCACAGTATCCTTTTGATGTCATCATTAGCTACGCACCGAAACATAGGAACAGAAAACCCTCTTTTGTACAACTGGCCTTGCTGAATAATGTACCTGGAGGCCTGCTGTACTAGAGCTCGCCTTTCGTTTTTCTTTCGGGTAGTTTGCCGTGGAGAAGGAAATTTTTGATAAGGGTCATCTATGAATCTTTCTCAGGTTCAGTATCAGTCTGGTCAGCTTCCCTCTGGTCGATGCTTGGAATTCTCAGAGTTTCTATAGGGACTAGCTCTGTTTTTCCCGGATGATCTGAACTAGCGAGCTTTGCCAACTTATCCGCCTATTGGTTCTCTCCTCGGTGAATATGAGAAATGTTATATTGGTCGAAACTGTGCAGTAGCTTCTCAACTTCCTTAAGGCAAGAAGTCAGTCGGTCTCCCTTAGTGATGAATTTTTTTCGAACTTGGCATACTACGAGTTGTGAATTGCAAAAGATTTTGAGTGACTTTATTTTCAGGTCCTTAGCGAGTTTGAGCCCGGCAATCAGGGCTTCATACTCGGAGTCATTGTTGGTCGCCGGGGATTCTAATCTCAAGGCGTAATAAACCGAACGTCCCTTGGGGGACAGTAGAGCTATGTCGGCTCCTGATTGTTGTTTATTTCGGGTTCTATCCGTGTAAAGCTTCCAAACAACCTGCTCCGATTTGGTCTTCGAAGATCCGGATCATTGCTTTGGTATTCATCGTCCGGGGTAGTAAACTCTGCTATGAAATCGTCCAAGGCTTGCCCTCGAATCGATTTCCGTGGAATGAAGGTCAAGTCAAATTAGCTCAATTCAATGTTCCATTTTAGTAACCTCCCGCTCGCTTCTGGTCGTTGCGGGACTTGCCGAAGGGCCGGTCAATGAATATTTTAGTTGGATGAGCTTGAAAATAGTGTCAAAGTTTTCTCGATGCAATTAATAAACTATAAGCGAGTTTCTCGATCTTTGGATTATTGCGCTCAGCCCCTATCAATTTTTTGCTCACATAGTAGACCGGTCGTTGTATCCTCTCTTCCTCACGGACCAGGACCGAGCTATTCGCAGGCGCAGATATTGCTAAATAAACAAATAAACCTTCATGGTCGATAGGCTTAGAAAGAATAGGAGGATTTTCAAGATGATCGAGCAGATTCTGGAATGCCTCAACACAATCAGCATCCAGGCAAAGTTTCGCTTTCGCCTCTTGATTAATTCAAAGAAAGGCAGGCACTTATCAGTTGCTTTTGAAATGAAATGAACTGACCCATCGCCGCTACTTTACCCGCCAAACTTTAGACATCTTTGATCCGTCGAGGTTCCTGAATTCCCTTGAGGACAGAAATTTGATCGGGATTGATTTCATTCCACGGGAACTCACAATAAAGCCTAGGAATTTGCCCGAAGCAACTCCAAAAGAACAATTTAGAGGATTCAGTTTTATGCCGTATTTTCGGAGAATGTTAAACATTCTCGAGAGATCATTCACGTGCTCGGACGATTGCTTTGACTTAACTAACATATCGTCCACATATACTTCCATCGTTTTCCCTATCTGATCATGGAACATTTGGTTGACTAGTCTTTGATCAGTTGCTCCTGCGTTCTTCAAACCGAAGGGCATTACCACATAACAGTATAGTCCAAGGTCGGCAATAAAACAAGTATGCTCCTGGTCGGGGACATGCATGGGAATCTGGTTATATATTGAATATGCATCCATGAATGAAAGTAGCTCATGTCCGGCGGTTGAGTCAACAAGTTGATCAATCCTAGGTAATGGGAAACTGTCTTTAGGGCAGGATTTATTTAGATTAGAAACATCAATGCAAGTTCTCCACTTCCCATTAGCCTTCTTTACGAGTACCGGGTTGGCTATCCAGTCGGGATAGGTTGAATCCTGGATAAATTCGTTATCTTCTAACTTCCCGACTTCTTCCTTCAAGGCCCTTGACCTTTCAGGACCCAGCATTCGCCTTTTTGTTTTATAGGGGTATATTTTGTGTTAATGCTGACGGAATGAGTTATAATGGATGGCGACATCCCACACATGTCAGCGTGGGTCCAGGCAAATACGTCCAAGTTTGCTCGAAGGAATTCACATAATTCCCTCGTCCGGGGGGAATCAAGATGAGATCCAATTTTTAAGAACTTGGTTGGATGATCCTTGTCAATTGGAATTTCTACGGTGGCCTCATTTGGGGCCGCCTTCCTGCACCTCGACTCTTCGTCGTCCCGTGGGTCGATGTCTTCGACCTCATAGGCAGCCGGTCCTGGTTGAGGTGCCCTCTGTAATTGCTATGCTTCTTTCCCCTCCTCGGGGGAAGAGGATTTTTCAGGCTCCTTACTACCACCGCTTCGTAATTCTTTCCATTCTGCTAAATAACATGCTCTGCTCGACCTGGTATTTGATCTCCTCGCACTGTTCCAATTCCACTATCAGTTGGGAACTTCAAAAGCAAACACCAGGGGGCGATACATGCCCGGAATATAGCCAAGGTGTCGTCCCAAGAAGGCATTGTAACGCGAGTTGATATTCATCACGACAAACGACAGAGTTCTGACTCTTCGACGATCTCCGTCTCCCAATTCAACAGATAACTTGATCTGGCCGATGGGCTCAGTGGAAGCTCCATTGAATCCACATAGCTGGCCTTCATACGGCTCTAAATCCTCTAATTCCAACCTCATCTGGTCATAGGCCTGTTTAAATAAGATGTTCCCTGAGCTTTCGTTGTCAACCAGGATCTTTCGGACCGTGGATGGGCCAATGATGGTTGTTATTACCAGCGGATCGGCCCTCCTTCGACCCCTCGCTACTTCGTTTGTCGCGGTTTTCGACATTTACTTCTACTTTCCCTGAGTTATCCCCGGATTGTTTAACCGCGACATTATTTTGGGTTGACGAAGTAAAAGTGTTTTTCGGACCATCTTCTTCTTCTATCTGCGCATCTTCTTGCCTTAGTCGGATGTGAGTCTTCTTGTAAAAAGCCTCAATCGTGGTTGGTAGCTTTCCGCTTAAATATTTTCCGAATTGGTTCGTTTGTCAATACCGTCAACCAAGGCCATCAAGATAGTTTCATGGTTGGGGTTGCTAAATTATGTAGCAGCCTGATTGAATCGATTAAGATAATTCTTCAAGGATTCACCTCTCCCCTGCTTAACCGCTGAAAGAGCCATAACATGCTTAGATTTGGATGCATGGAGGCAGAACTGAGTTAAGAATTTTTCACTTAGGTCTTTAAAGCTAGGAACTGATCTAGTGGGTAAGCGTACAAACAACATGTGGGCTATTCCACTTAAAAAGATTGGAAAAGCCTTACACTTAATTGTGTCAGGGGCCACTACTACTTCCATGTGCCAAGAATATCTCATCAGATGCTGCTGAGGATCTGAGGTTCTGTCATACTGATTCATCTATGGTATATTAAACC